>OY759172.1:9155523-9693023 GCA_963662145.1 Sturmia bella | reverse complement strand
AAACTCAAAAATGTATGGGAAATCGATAGGTTTGTGTTATTACCAAGCTGGCGGCGTGTATTAAATTTAAATAAAAGAAAATGTATGTAGACAAACAAATGTAACAAACAAAACGTGCTGCAATCAGCAAGACAAAGAAAAGGGAAATTATTTGAAAAGTGTGCGGTAATTTGCTTAAAGTACTTTGCGAAATTCCATGAAGATGCTTCAAGCAGTTAATTTCTTTAGGGAACGTTCAGATTGATGCGATATTTTCACAGCGAAAAAATGTGGCCACTACTTTTTTATGGCACAATTACCTTCAGAAAAAGGAGTTCAATAGCATACATTTTCTAAAAAAAAAAAAATATTTAATAACTTGTATAAATTTTCTTTCACCAACATGATACTTCAACAATACTCCTATTAATTTTATAACTACGCCGCTCCCCCTTGTTTGTTCAATTTTTTCTTAAACAAGACTCAACACTACCATGGCCAACAAGAGTAAAACATTTTAAATTTTATGGAATTTATCGAGTGCCTGAAAGTGTTCTTGGAACTTGTGGAGTATAAAAAGGAATTCGAAGAACTTTTTTTAATGATTAGCTCTTGTTTCTAAATTGAAATACAACTCTGTTCTGGTATGTGCAACTCAACAAAGAAAACTGGTGGGGTAAAAAGAAGAACAAACTTTGGAACAAAAAATATTTACATTTGGCACTTGAAATAGCAAAGCAAAACAAAAACAAAACACATGCTCACATTCTCACACACACGAAACACCCAGCAAACATTTTTGCTCTGGAACAAAAAATATTTACATTTGACACTTGAAATAGCAAAGGAAAACAAAAACAAAACACATGCCCACATTCTCACACACACGAAACACCCAGCAAACATTTTTGCTCTGGAACAAAAAATATTTACATTTGGCACTTGAAATAGCAAAGCAAAACAAAAACAAAACACATACTCACATTCTCACATACACGAAACACCCAGCAAACATTTTTGCTGGGTGAAAAGAATATATGAAAATAAAAGTGATAGCGCTGAAGCATATTTTTGGAATCATAGGCCTGCGGAAGCTTAATACAAAACTATACTAATAGCCTAGACAGACGGCAGAGTTAATTTGCATTAAGAGCTCATTAATTTGAATTAAAATTTTACGGTGACAGACGACGATTTCTGCATTTAGTAAACAGCTGCATTTAAAAAACAGCTGTTGTTTGCTATTGATTTTTTGTTTTTTCATTTAAAATATTTACTTAGAGTTTACTATTACACACAAAATAGATAATGAACATTTATTTTAAAGAAAGTTAAAATATCTTTTCATGAAACTGCTCCATAATACAAAAATTGTGCGTGCACTAGTAACCTCAAATTTAAATTTGTTGTAACAGTTAAAACAGCTTGCCTTTTTTGTCTGTGATTCCATTTTATCTATTCACAATGGTAAACAAAATATCAACAGCTGACGGATTTCGACGGTGCTGCCATATTATGTAACTGAATTTAGTATAAAATGCAGTTTGATTTTGTGCATTTATGGCAGAGCTAAATTTACATTCGAATGTAGATAATGCACGACTAAATGCGCAAAGTGGCCACTAATGCACATTAACACTGTCGTCTGTCTAAGGTATAAGGCCTTCAAAATCATGCTTTAAGCTAGACAATAACAATGTCAGCAACAACATTAATTTATTATTTGATTGTTCTGTGCCTTTATTTTCAATTGAATCTTTAAGATATTTTAAATCCACTTTTCAAGAATGTTGAGTTGACAAATTTCCACAAGTTTGCTGGGTAGACGCCTCATATGCACACATTTGAATAACTTTCACTTCAGTTTCCTTCATAGCATCGCACAATGCGGCAGGGTACAGCAGCAAAATAGGAATTTTTGGTATTTAACGGAAGTTTTAGAGCATTAAAGCAATTTTTGGTGAATAATAATTCTAATGAAACACATTTTAATTTTATTAGCAAATAGATTAAGGACACATAAGCTTAATTTCATGCAAATAAAGTTGTTTATGGAATTGATGGAGTGCCATGAAGAAATTTAATGGAAAAAAAATCACTAAAATTCTTTGATGCTTTAAAATGTGTAGCGTTGGCATTTACAGGAAAAGTTCAGTTTATGCGAGATTAAAGGCGTTAAAACAATGTTTTTTTGACATATTGCCAGTAGTCTGTTTAAATATTTAAACAACCAAGAGATTTTTGCTAGTGGTTAAATGAAGGAAAATTAAAGTGTCTTAATACACAGCCATACAAATTATACTAAAGTAAAGTGTAGAGACGTTGGCTATTTTGGTATTTTATTGGGGTTTTAAGTTCAGAAGCGTATATGGAATATTCCGATTGCATATGGTAAGGGCACCCTATTTGAGTTGGCAGCAGCGCTATCATTTTTCAAATGAGTAATTTGCAAAGAGTTGGCGATTTTGGCAACTTCAAAAATTTGGCGACTTTTGGCATTTGTACAATTTTTGCTAATTCGTGAAATGTTAACGATTAATGTAGTTTCAAATCTTCAAATACTTTCAAAATTACAAAGTTTTTTAAATTTTTAAAATATTTACGAATTTTGTAATTTTCTAAATTTTACGGACTTTTGCAATTTAAAAATTTAGTAAATTTTCACCATAAAAAAAAATTCATAAAAATTATAACAGGTTTATAAAGCTCTTATTTGACAGATTTTGCATACAAATATGTCAAATAACAGTCTTATAAGTCTGCTATAATTTTTATGAATTATGGGGTTAGAATATTTTCAATTCAATAAATTTTGCGTATTAAGAAAATTACTGGCTTTTGCATTTTTAACATTTTGGCGATTTTTCACGACTTAAAAATGTTAACGATTTTTTTGCAATTTGTAAAATTTTGGCTATTTGGAATTTAAGGGCCTTGTTATTTTTTTGAATTGTTGGTAGTTTTTGTCACCTGAAATTTTAAATAATTTTTTCAATGATTGTGATTTCCATATTTCGACGACTTGTGTAATTTTTAAGTTTTGTAAACTTTTAAATTTTGACCTTTTCTGTGATCTATGTTATAATATTTTATTTGGCGATATCAAAAGTTATCAGACTGTTTACAGATGTAAAATTTTAGCAACGTTAAAATGTGCTTGTTTTCTTTTTTGAGCTTTAATGTCTTTTAAACTCACATTACAATTTGTTTTGTTTTTTACAGATTATCACACAAAGGTATAAAACGTTTTATAATTTTGCAATTGTTAATTATTTTATAGAGCTTTAGTTTGGTGATACTGCCTCAGAATTGAGAACGATTTTTTTTTGTTGTAAGATCGTAGTGACTAAAATGTAAAACTAAAATTACTAAGCTTAGAGTCAGGGTCTTAAGACTACTTGTATATGTATTACATAGAATTGATTTTCAATTTAATTCTCTTCACTTTTCTCTCTCCCTCTCTTCAGCTTCACAAAATAACGTACCATCGTGCAGCCGTTACCAGCGTTAAAGTTGTGAACACTTGTGATGTTTTAATATCATCGAGTCTTGATAAAACCATCTGTTTGTGGTCGCTGGAGGACTATACGCTTTTGAATAGCATGCAAATGAATAGTCCTGTTTTGCGCATCGACATATCATGTGATTCGGTAAGTAGTACTTTAGCCACATGCAATCACCACCAACCATTTATTAAATCAATTAAATTGACATAAAAACAGTTTTTTTTTAATGGTTTGTAAATGGGAAAATTTAGAACAAACGAAAGGCTAAAAATTTGAAACTGAAACACACAATCCTGAATGAAATTGAATGCAAGCCAATGGAAAATGTGTATTATTAAAGAAGTGAAAAGTTTAATATTGATTAATAAATTCAGACAAACCCCCGCACAGTGACTGATAAACTAGACTCATCGACTCCATGCAAATAAAACGATTATAAAGCAATAAAATATAATTTATTGGGCATATTTCTAAAAACTAAAATGGAATTGAAAAATTCCTACAAAGTTTTCTTAGAATTCATTTCAAGTACATTGTATTTTCTTATGAATATCCCCCACGCCCCTTAATGTTGTAATCATAATTTATGAAACGCAATCCCCATGGATGCCCTCTTACTGGCAATTGCTTTCGTGGCTTGTTGTTTACAACTCGCACACAGTCGTTGCCATGAATTACTGTTTTGAATAACTTCAACTCAATTCTTGTTGCTATTTTGCTTTAAGCTGGCTAAATTGGTTTTCTTCAAAACTCATATGTGGTACTTAGTGCCGACCTTAAAACGAATAAAAGTAACCACCCTTTTTTGTGTGACGAAAATAAAGTTGCTGTAATAAATGTTTCTGTTATTTTGTGTGTGTGTGTTTTCTTTTCTTTTTTCTTTTCTTTTCTTGTCTGTCATATTTATGTTGAAAACTTTTAGCTTCTTAACTGGGTTACAGTAGATACAGACATTTAAGGACAGATAAGCACAAGCGAGCACATTTGTACACAAATAACAGCAGCAACAACAACAAAGTTTACAAATAAGGTCACATACATATTCACATGCAGACATCTGCATGTGTATTTAAATATGAACCTGCTTCCATTTGTCGTTGTAGCCTCGTCATTTCCACACATACAAACAGATGCAAGCTTAAGCCGATATCAACACATGTTTGCCATCATGCTCCTACTTACAAACACATTTGAGAAATAGGTTTTCCTTTTGCATACAAAAACACAAATTGTCCTGTCATGTGTGTGTGTACATATTTGTTATGTACATAAAAATAACATAAACAGAACTTGTTTGCCATTATCCTTTAACGCATCAAAACATCCTTGACAGCGTCAATCTTGTTATTATCAACTTATGGTGGCTTTTGTGCTGGTGGTAGACGGGTGGGGGGAGAGAAACAATAAACTTTACTGTCATAGAAATTAATTATCCATCTTCTTACTTATGACTTGTTCTATTTTAAGCTGCACAAAGTTTTCCAAAATTTATTCTGTAGGCGCAGTAATCAAATACTCATACGAGTACGCTTAAAAGTTTAAGCTCAGAATCATGAACAACTCTCAACTGAGATATCTCCAACGTAATCGTAAGGGTGGGTGGATTTAGACATGGCTGTTAAGCCATTGATTGTTCTATAGCTTTTAACATGAGAAAAAGAAGTTTCACTACAACATATCGAAACATTTTGTATATCCTCCTATCGTTTCAGTCTAACCTGGGACTGATTATGACTGAATATGAGTTAGAGCCTCTCCAACATTTTTTTCGAACACAACGATCCCAGCTAAAAAGAGGCCCTGATAGAAAAATGAAAAAATTTAAAATTCTCAAGCCTTGAAAATGATTTTTTTTACAATTTCCCCACGTCATGGCACAATATAGTTAAATAAACTTTTAACAATGAACTTAATTATTTATTCGCTACAAGAGCCAATTGAAATTTATGTTAATAATTTTAGCGGGCTTGAGTTCGATTTTTACTTCTCCAAAATTGAGAAAAAAAAAATTTGTAATAAAATTTGAGTGATCTATTGATCTTTTAAAGGAGACAAGAAAAGCTACTTTGCTTGCCAAACAAAATATGTTTCATCAAATTTAATAACAACACTTTTTTAGCGTATGCCCTCTCTGCGTATAAGTAATTTAAATGTTCTTCCATTTCAAAGTTCAATATCACGCATACGTATGAGTTATTTGGATTTCTACCGGCTCAATATTCAACATCACTCATACGTATACATAAAACTTACTGCCGGAACCAAATTTTTACTGCTGTTGTTTTTACGCTTTTTTAAGCAAACTTTAAAAACAGAAAGAGAGAAAGAACCTGTGTGTATTTATATTTTAAGTCTTTTAACTCAGGTTTATTTATTTGCTTCTCACTGGCTGAAAAAACTCGATCTAATCCCAGGTTTATTTCATTTCGTTTCTTCTCAAGTACTTCAAAATGTTCATGAGCACTTTTGAAATTGTTGTGTGTTTCTCAAATCAAGATTTCTTATATAAAACGAAAAACAAAATAAAAAATAAATAAAGAGAAGAAAAATGTGCATGTGTGTGTGTGTGGGTGTGTGTGTTTTCTGTAATGAAGCCAGTTTTTATTAGTTTTATTAGAGAAGAAAATGTAAGAATGCAACTTTTTTTATTGTAGTGAAAAGTTTGATTAAGGTAATATTAATACTTATAAGATTGTTGAAAACTCAGCAAAGCAAATCGTTTCAGGATTTAATAGTGTTTGCTGTTTTACTGGTAATAAATGTAATAAAAAGTTGTTCATAAATTTTATTCCCAGCAAAATATCAAAGAAATAAGCAGCACAGTTTTCAAATAATTTTATAAATTAAGTTGTGTGTAATCTCACAATTTAACAATTTAAGATAAGTTTTCTGCCAAACAGGCTTTTTGAGTTGTAACCCTATTGCAACAAAGGCTCAATATGAAACAACTATTGGGCTTGGGTATGAAATGCAGGAAGAGACTATGATTGCTCAGATACGCAAAGATATATAGAAGATATGTAACAAAGCGATTTAAGCTCAAGAAAATACTAATTCTAACTCCCAATTTTTGACTTAGATTTTAAATACCATTTCAATTTAAATTTGATTTAAATACAAAATTGAGTCAAACAGTTGCTATTTAAATCAAACTTAAACGGCCTTCCGTGCCCATTTAAAATCGATTTAAGTTTTTTGTGCTGTCACATGATTTTGACAGTTTGGTTTTGTTCTGCAAATGAAGAAAATTGCACATGTTTTTTGTTTGTTTCATAATTAGATTTTTTATTATTTCCAGAAGGTAATCAACTTCTGTGGCAGTGAAATTGCGAGTCCTTTTATCACTTTTGCTACTCATTTTAATAATTTTTACAAAACAATTTATTATTTTCTAAAGTTTTTACAATTTCACTTACTTCCAAATTAGTTTAAACAGCTGTTTTTTATTGAGTTATCGATAATTTTTTGATACTTACATTGTGCTGCCATACTTTTGTTACAATTAATTACGAAAAATAATTTTAGACTGTAAAACAGAAAGCTATTTTAAATCCAACTTAAATTTTAAGGAAAATTTACTAATTTTGTATTTAAATCCCAAGTAAAAAATCGGGGGTAATTTTTAATTAAATTAAATTAAATTCAATTAAATAAAATGAAACGTCAAAAAAGTATTTAGAAAGAATTTGAAAAGAAAAATGTTAAAGAAATTGGTAAAATACAAATGTGGCATAAATTTTGTTTTAGGAAACGTTGGCTAAGTTTTTTTTTGGAAACGTTGTAAGACAAGCTTCACTCCATTCGATCTTCTTGATATATTAACAACCTCTTTTTAGCTCAGAGTTTATTCTGGGGTTACTCGACCGTGCGCAGGAGAGAGCGAAGAAGCTCATCGGCGAGAGTAGGGTATCCATTTCTATTGACTTCCTAGACCATCATAACAGTGTGGAGTTTGTTCCCACAATAAAAACCTTTTTAATTAATACACGTGCATCAGGCAAAGCTCACCTATTCCTGGCATTGCAAAGAAAGCTTCCTCTTTCGTCCGTGGAACCAATTGCTTGCAGACAGATTTTCTTCCAGTTAAAATGCAGGAAAATTCAAATCAAATATATACAAACACTACTCCTTCTTTTCTCCTCCCCCAAAACCTATTTTCCTAGTTCCAATACAATATGATGCATATGTAGTAGTCATCTCATGAGTACTGATCTAAATAAATAGAAATATGTGCCAGGTGGAATTTTATTAAAATATTTGAGAATGCGAATGGAACCATAAACAATCGCAATGATTCACTGAGTACTGTGAGTCTGTTAAAAGTAAAACACACACGTGTCTATGAAGATAATTAATTTGGGAACAACTCTTCTACCACAGGCAGCCAACAAAATCCAATTTATATTTTTCTTTTTGATATTTTTCTTAGTGGTTAAACAAATATCATGCTGCTAACATAAAACGATGCAGGAAACAACATACAAATAAATTGAATGCCATAAATAACCAGCATATGGTTTTCAGCAAATAAATTAATATACATAAATTATTGTTACATTGACAAATATTAGCCATCAATAGCTCTCTTGCTGAGCTTGGCTTTGCACCAAATATATGGATACAAACAACTACAACTTCATATTACAACTTTAACTACAACACCAAAAATATCAACAAAGAAAAAAATATTTACACAACACAAGAGCATATTTTAAGGTTATGTTTGTTCAGCCAGCAAACAGAATACTGTAGCAAACAATTATTTCAGTTTACAAAAAATGTTCAAGAGTAAATACAAGCTTACTCCAAGTGTTGTAGATATTTGTTCCTGGAGCAAACATAACCTTAAAATATACTCTTGTAAATGTTAATGTTCTCATGTTATTTTTCCGGTTTTCTTCTCTTCATTGTTGCTTGTTGTAATATATTTGTACGTGCATGCTCATTTGAAGTTGCTTACATGCTGATATTTGTCCAAAATAAAAGCTAAGAAGAAAATAGTGGTCACGTTTTTTTGGCAAATATTTGTCGATACGTAGCCGTGACTTTAACTGAAGCCAAATTGTTACAACTTCATTGGTCTTCAATAATATTTCTCCAGAAATATTTGATAAAAATTTACAAGATGCCCATTTTAGTTTAATAAATAAATATAATGTTTTCTTTAATGTCAGAATCACATACTCTCTCATACACACACACACAGACACACACACACATAATAAGCAGCCAATTGGAGAAAATTAATGGTCATTGCTTTTTAGCTGTGATTATGCTGTTAAACAATATGCTTTCAGTTTCCTTTCTAGTCTGTATTTTGATTTTATTATTTGATTTCCAATTATTTGCTTTTCCAATTAGAACGTATAAATGTTGAAGACGTAAAAGTCATTTAAGACACTGTTGTATTTATGCTTGCGGTGTATCCATGCAGTCCTCTGGTATGAGTTCGTCTATTATTCAGCTAACACTCGTTTTCTTCCCTGGAGAAAAGTTCCATGCAAAAGGAAACTTTTTTTTTAAATGTCTAATTAGTTTCACTTGAAACTGTTTGGGCAACATTTATCATGCCATTGCGATGTAGTGTTGGCTATCCAGGAAGCTGGCTAATAGCAACATTTGTAAGTTTCAAACAAGAATGAGCAAAAAAGAATAGAAAGGATGCAAGGAAACATTTTATTAATTTCCGGCAAAAGTGTTTCGTTTCTGCGTATGTTTATGTGGCGAAAACGTTTTCATCGAACATGCACGTTGTGCTTATAACTACGAGCCGAAATGAAGAGGAAAGAAATGAAAAGAAACTGCCAAAAGAAGGACTAACTTTTGGCCTGCACAGAATGCATTTTACACATCTGTATGTTTCAATTACGGGTTCATTAAACTTTAAATTTCAATTGAATTTTCAATTTAAACGTCTTACATGCATCTCTTTTTAAAGTGGGTTTCTTGTTTCATGCACGAAAAAGAATTCTCTCAATATTCCTTGTTATAATGGAAAAGTCTATGGCAATCAGGTGTAAAAGAAAATATGGGCCAACTGCACGCCACAGCTTCAGCGACTTACTTGTTCTCTATGATTCACATTTTCAATAGATCTGAGACATAATTGAGGTCCATTAATGTGCTAATTTATTTCATTCTTTAGCTCTGGCACTGTTCTTGACTTACTGCGGTACACTTTCTCGACAGAAAGAAGTTTAGCGGTGTCAAATCAAAAGACTACAGCGGCCAGTTAACATCGCCCCTACGTGAGATAACACGGCCATTGAAAAGTCGGCTGTGTGGCAAGTGGCATCACCCTATTGCAGACACACAGCGCCCAGGTCAATTTCTGTCCGCAAGAAGTCTGTTATCGTCTAGCGATAGTGAACACCATTAACGAAAGCTGCTTGGGCGAACTCTCTTTCACAGAAGAGCGGAGACCAGCCCATAACCTGCACCAAGCAGCTACACTTTGTGGATACATCGGCCTTAATCGGTAATCACTTGTGGACTCTTATTTGTCCAACTGTCAAATTAATTTGAGAACAAAAAGCCTTGTCTTTAGGGTGTGACCCACAATTAACATCAGGCCTTACGGTTGGACTGCCCTTTAGGAAGCATCAATTACAAATTTCTCCAAACGAAGTACGTTGCACTTGTTTTAAGTATTTGTTATTCAAGTGCTAAGTACTTCGTTTTAGCCACATACAGTTCAGATCTTGGATTGCTCTTAGCCATGTTCAATCCTGATTTAAGTCCCTATTAATACTCCAACTTAACTAGATTAGACTTGATGCCAGTACTCGACTGTACTGGGCTCCAGTACTCCAGTACTGAAACCGGCCAGTCTAGAAACTAATCTAGAAAGTTCTAAGACAAAAACATTCGATATTTCTATTGATTTGTTTGGTATGACAATGCTTGTGGTTATTTAGATTATAAGAGTGATGTTTTCGCCAAAAGATGTCGCTAGCGGTAGTAATAATAAATTACTAATATTTAATTAACTGATTAACTACAAATGCATCTTTATTATCAAAAATTCGTAATAATACATTTCAATTGGCTCTTATAGCAAATAATAATTAAATATTTGCATATGTTTGCTTATTTGTTTGCAGGTTTTCTTACTAGCCCACTGTGATGATAATGGTCTGTATGTTCGCACATTGGCCACCGGCAAAGAGCTGCACACTCTTAAGGGTCACAAGTCCACTGTAAGTGCTCGCCAAAGAGCAATAAAAGAGCTGCAGGGAAATTGTTTTTTTTTTTTTTTTTTAATATTTTCCTCATTCTAGATACGCACTATAACTATAGCTCGTGACAGTCAACGGGCGGTGGTGGGCTGTGAGGATACTAGGGCCTTAATTTACGACATGCACACAGGACGTCTAATCAGATCAATGCCACCGAATCCAGGGCCTGTAACTGCCGTTTATGCCATGGCAAATGATGATTTTCTTATAACAGTGGGTGGCAACAAAATCACTTTCTACTCCTTCCGCAATGAGGAACTGTATGTTCATCCCTATTCGCACAATCAGAGAAGAAAACGCTCCTTGAAGAGGACCACGCAATCGCAGAGATCTCCTTCAACCACTTTACCACCGATTACATGCTTCGATGTGTCACGCGATTCGCAATTGGTGGCGATAGCCTCAAGTCGCCTGGTCCACCTAATGCAAATCAATACACCCGAATACCAGACGACATTTGATGGACATGCCGCACCGGTTACATGCCTCAATTTCGCTCCTAACGGTGAGTATTTGGCTACAGGCAGTGATGATCGGGCGGTACATGTTTGGAGTCTGGCCATGGGTTCGGTGGCAAACACCTTTAAGGGTCATGTGGCTCCCATTTGCAGTGTGGTGGTGTTAATGGACTCGAGACGCATTATGTCTGCGGATCGTGATGGTATGATTTATGTGTGGATGGCCGAAGGCGGTAATCTCTTGCAGACTCTGCAAGGTCCCTTTAAATCCTTAGCGGCCACCAATAATATGAAATTTGCAGTCTCCACCAATGGGGAAAACGTTTTAAAGATTTTTTCTTTGACACGCGAAGATGAAAAGTATACGGTCTCGCATTCGGACGAAATCACATGTTTCACCATAACAGCTGATAGCTTGTTTATAATCACCGGTTCGCGGGATATGTCGCTGAAAGTGTGGCAGGCCACGGGCGGCAAACTGGCTCAAGTTTTAGTGGGTCACTCCGATGCGGTTACTTGTGCGGCTGTCTCCGTGACCAATAAGTCGCAGGTGACTTCCGGTTCCAAGGACACCAATTTGATAATATGGGATTTGCATACTGGCGAGGAAATCCATACTTTGGCAGGTCACTTGGGTCCTGTGATTGGTGTTAAGGTATCGGCTGATGGCTCAACGGCCGTGTCTGGCAGTGATGATAAAACTTTAATAGTTTGGGAAACTAAACGCGGTTTGGCTTTGACTTCCCTGCAACTGCATGTACCTTTCCCTAGATTCGATATCAGCATGGATTGCTCCAGGATACTGGTGCAATTAGTGGACAGTTTTAATTTACCAGTCATTTGTTTACACAATACCCCAGCTCAATACATAAAGCTACCCACATACTCAGCACCCGCCCGTGATGCAGAAGGTAACGGCTTATGCTGCAAAGCGTAAATTTTCTTAATTTTCCTCTCTCCGCTTCTCCGCAGATCTTCGGCCACAAGGTCCCAAGCGTCAAATGAAACGCTTACTGAAGAAGGAAGTGTCCTTGGACACCTACACCTGGCAAAAGAAGTACGGCCATTTGACATCATCTGTTATGATGGCCCAAGTAGATGAACGGCTGAAGAGACGATTTTCGGTGTCGGCCAGCATGGAAGAGATATCGAAAATAGCCGAAATGAAAACCATAACTTCGCAAACAAATCTGGGGCCCGAACAGGCCGCTTTAGCACAATCACAACATTTCGATCAATTAGAAGCTTTGTGGAATAAGCGATCACCGCCCCGGCGAAGACACAATGCGGTAAGTGCTTGAGCTTAGCTTAAAGCTTTTTGCTTATGCCTTTGAAATGAAAAAGCTTAAACTAATTGTATAAGGTAAAAGCTTTGTAGTAGACAGTAGTTTAATTAAAAATACATAGTATGTATATTTAAAAGATTGTTTGATGCGCTTAGAGAACTTAGAGCACTCATTAGGAGTTTTATTTTTTGTGGCATTAAAGTACAGCTTATTAATAGAAATAATATGTAATCATCAAACTAAAAATATGCTTTAATGTTTTATGTCCTGTTTTAAGCTGTTTTAAGTTTCATACATTTTGATGGTTGCCACAAAGCTTTCACCATGATATATTCAAAAGCTTAAAAGCTTTAATAAGCTAAAATGAATAACACATATTAAAGCTTTTAAGGAAAATACCAACAAAAAGCTCACAAAGAGGTGGATCAAAAAGCCAAAAGAAAACTTTTTAGCAGAGAAAAAAAAGAAGCCAGAAGCTGCAACAATTTTGCTCAGAAATTTAGTTTTATTAATTTTTTTTTAGCATAAATTATTTCCAAGGCGTTTCTATTTGAATTGAAACTGTTCAATTTCTTTTGGAAGTTTCTTCAATTTAGAATTGTTTTTCTGAATGCAAAATTCGTTTTTAAATTCAAAGGTCGTTTTTTGCATTTTCAATTGAAATTTTGTTAATTTTATAGCGCATTTCGTGTGGAATAATCTTAATTTTATTTTGACAACTTCTACTTCATGTTGAAAATATCCATTTCAAGTGAAATTTTCTCAATTTTAAAGTGAAGCTCTGAATATGATCTGGAATCCATTTCTAATTGAAACTCTGCCTCTGATTCTAAAATATCATCTCAATCCACACAAATTGTTTCGTGTCGATTTGGTTCAAAAAAAAGTGCTCAAAAAATACAATCGCAGTGTTTCGAAACACGTCTATGTCACCGTGACAGGTGATGAATCGTGGATTTATGCGTACGAACCTAAAAATATACAGCAATCAGACAGTATGGGGGTTTCGAGATGGGCAAAATTCAACAAATGTTGTTCACGCGCGAAGCACTTCCACGCAAATGGTCATCTGTTTTTTCCTGTAGGCAGGAAAAACTTGGCAGTTCACAACCAGTACCACTAGAACAATGCAGAATGGTCAGTTTTAAGTGGTACACAGCGATTTGGTTGCCAGTTGTCTTTCAAGAAATCAGTAAACCAATCGCCGAAAACGGATCACTCTGCACCACGATTTTTGAGCAGCCAAATGAACGATTTGATGAGTCATCCGCTGTATAGTTCTGACTTGTCGTCAAATGATTGCTTTTTATTCCCTTTACGTAAAAAACAAACTGAGAGATCTGAAGAAGAGATTGCTGCATTCAGAATGCATGTTTCGGATGTGCCTCAATCAGAGTGGAAAAAGCTCTTCGCCAATTGGTTCAAACGCATGCAAAGCTGTAGAGATCTTCATGGAGAATGTTTTGAAAAACAATAAAATGATTTTCGATGATTAAGATTTTTTTTTCCGAAATATATAAGGGAACCCTCGTATATTAAAATAGGCGATGAAACAACATCAGATGAAAGAAGTCATCTGATGTTGTTTGGCTTTCAGAATATCAGTTGTGGCTCCCGCAGTGTGTGCCGTTACTTCGTCCTGTTGGAACGTTGAATTACGGCAGAAAATACAGGTTTAACATGGCCCCATAGAGCGTTATCGTTTCACCAGCGGCATCCTCGATAAAAGTACCCCGAATTGCGTGAATATTTTAATATATTATGATTAAAATAAACTGCAATCAATTTCTAGTTGTTAATTTGGCACCAGTAACTGTAGTCAAATATTTTGTAGTTAAATATTTTTAGCAATGAATTTATCGATAAAATAAGTTAATGAATTGCACTACTGATTCCCATTTTGTTCATGGGAATTTTGGAATAAGTAGTTGAGTTTCAAACATTATTTTAAGACTTTTTGGGTCTACTGAGGAGCTGACTAGTATCAACGAAGTGTCGGCGACAGAAAACATTCAGGTCTTATTTTTATTTTTAAATAAATAAGTTTATTTTTGCAAGGCAACAATTTTAATATAAAACCAGAAAAATGTGGGGTTTTCCCATACGGCTCTTTTTAATGTGGTAACTCTCTTTATTGCTTTTGTTGTCTTTTGTCCACAAGAAATTGTTTCAATTTGCTTCAAAACTATCGCAATTGAATCTGTTTTATGTTTGAAAGTAAATGTGTAAAAAGTTTTCCTAAAGCTTCTGCTGATACACCTCAAGTGCTTGAAAATATGTAACTCTAATAAGAATTCAAAAAGAAACACCATGTTTTATTATTTTGGCTTTTTGTATTTTTTTTTTATTTCTTCCTTCCTGTTATTAAATAAAAAATAACTATCACAACACTTGCACACACCAAAAAAAAAAAAAAAATTATATCAAAAAAAATTTAATTAAAAAAAAATATTGGAATGTAAAACAAACATCGTCACATACACAATTTATGGCAAAACAACGCAACAAAACAATTGTACAAATTTTAAACAGGGTTTGTCAAGACAAACATCGTTGGTCGAAGATCGTCTGGAGTCATCGGACGATGATGATTATCATGATGAAAGAACAGGTATGTTATCCGCATCCTACGATGAAATTCACAGGATTGCATCACCACCCAACACATCAACACAAAGCATGCAAACAACTCCTCCTCCTACTCCTCCAACACCAACATTATCACATAAAACCACCAACACCACCACAACTACTACTTCTATACAACGTTTACGTCCTGTTTCAATGCACGCATGGATAACAAGTAGTTGCAAAGCAATTCATAGTAGTTACACAAGCATAAGTAATATTTGTAGCATTAATTATACCAACACGAATGAAATGACAACATCGCATGTTGCCCCTGCACCTGCACCTGCATCTGCACCTGACAAACAGAAGTCTGCCACAAACGAGACCGTTACTACTGCCGTCAACACCAGCACCCAAACCCCTTTGGCACTTAGTGAATCAGCAGCGGCAGAGAATGATACACTAGCCGACTGCTCGTTGAGGCGCATAATGCGCCAGCAACCAGACCTGGTAAGAGACCTGCAACATTCAGCCGCCGCCCATAAAACTGCGGACGCTTTGAGCCAAGATCGCCGTCTCAAATTTCGCAGTTTCTTTAGATGGCGCAGTTTAAAATCACGTCTAATGCCCGCTCGCAACTGTCACTCGCTGCAGCCACATTCGCTGGCAAATGTTCAGCTGCCACCACAATCAACTCCAACAGCCAACAAACACACAAACACTGCGCCAGTCGATGGCTGTAAGAGATTGCTACATCCTCTGAGACGCCCCAATCCCATTATAATTGTAGAAAACTACGATCATCGCAATGTGAGACATGTACACACACAAGTTCTATTGCACCCACAAAGTTCCCAGGCCAGCTGGGGTCATTTAGCAGAGCCCACCGATAAACAAGCAAAAGTCTCAGACACTACAACACCTGCCAGCACCAATCTCTCTGTCTGTCCGCGCAGCTGGCACACAGACAAAGTTAATGACTCTAATAAATCCATTGCCGCCATTTTACCGGAAATGGCCAACACAGCGAAGCAACACAATGAGCGCAAAACCAGCAACAGCAGCAGCAGCAGCTGTACGAATAGTGATAACGGCAGTGGTCTTTGTGGCACTTCTTTTTCAAGTCGCCTTAAGTCTAAACTGAAAATCGCCTCTGCATCCCACTCGGCAACAGCGAACAGTTCCACCAGTTCCCACAGTTGTGTCGCCCAATAATTTGTTCTTGTTATTATTTTTTCTTTGTCACACAAATCAATTCCGTTTGCCAATGGAATTCAATTCGCAGAAGGGCATCGTTCGACAATCGAAAGCAAAAATAATGTTTTTGTTTTCAATTGGCTGTAATAAAGTATTTCTTGTTTACTTTCTTTTCTTAAAAGAAATAAAATATGCATTCTTTGCACAGAAATCGTTCTGGATGTCACTATCGTTTTCATTAAAAACGGTTTCATATCGAAAAGTTTTTTTTTCGATTTTCCTATTCAAAAGAAATGATCGGAATGAAATCGTTCACTTTCATTGAAAATAAATTCATGCCGGAAAAAATTTTGTTTTTTTGTTTTACTTTTTGCAAAGAATCGTTTGGAAGCCGACAAATAGAATGAACGGTCTTTTTTCGATTTTGCTATGCAAAAGAAATGATCGGAATGAAATCGTTCACTTTCATTGAAAATAATTTCATACCGAAAAATTTTGTTTTTTTGGTTTTTCTTATTCCAAAGAATCATCAGGTTTTCTAGTTTTCCAAAGAACCCAAATAATGCCTTTCGGCATATGAATCATCCCTTTCATTAATCATGATTTCACTCCGAAAAATGTCATTTAGTTTTTCGTTTTCGATTTGAAATCCATTTTTGAAAAGTATTCAAATACACACCGTTCGCAATGTGAATCATCTCTTTCATTAAGCATGATTTCACTTCGAAAAATGCCTTTTGGTGTCTTGTTTTCGAATTCAAATCGATATTGAAACGGAGTTGAGCACGCTGACATTAGTTTATATCTATTTTTCTCTCATAAATGTTCTAAAATCTTTATGTTGATCTTTGTATACTCTTTCTTAATAAATATGTAGCATGTATCTCTTTAATTAATTTTTTTTTTTTTTTTTTTGAAAGTATTTAATAATTCCCTTTTTTGTACTTAAGTATTTTCAAGTGTATGTATGTACTTGTTGCTGTTACACAAATTTTTGTAGAAAAACAAGAAGAAAGTAAATATACCTAGAATATGAAAAGTAAAGAAGAAGAAAAAACCATAAGAAGGAATGCGGGTATATACTCTTTTGAACATCTACATTCTTTCGATTTGTCTCAAGTTTTGTGGCGAGCTTTTAGTTTTAAGTGACCATTTTCGTCGATTTCAATTGCTGTGGTTTTCAAAGGTAAGTTCTTTATTCAACACTGGTTCGAAAAAAATAATATGGGCGGACCCACCAAATGGGTATTTTTAACCCTATTTAAGTTGACGTAAACAGTGTTGGCTGAGTGCCGATAATTCTCATGAAGCAAGTCCCAAGGCCAGTTACAAAAGGCTTTCTAAAATTGTTGAGCTTGTAGGCCATTTATGACCGAATAGTAAGTCAGTACAAAATACCAAGTGCAACTAAAATATTAAATTAAAACTCACAAAATTATTATATAAAGGTAAGATTTTATTATCTATAACTATTTTTTCTGCTTAATTTCTTTGTTAATATTTTCTTTTCTTTATTCAATTAATTAATCATATTCCCTTTTATATTTTCTGATAATATAAAATATAGACTGGCCTGAGCTGGCAACAGTATTCTTGTTGGTATTCAAATCAGTGCATGAAAACAAACGAAACAAAACATTTCATATTCATTTGTTTCGAATTTTGTTGTAAGCAAAACAAAACCCAAGAAAAGAGAAAACGATTCAAGCACCCACTTGTGTGTTGTGTTTCGAAATGAGAGCAAACAGGGTTTTAAGAGAAATATCTCAGCTAGAAGAATAATACAGAGAACAAAATGATATATACATATGTGTGAATAAACATTTACACCGGTATTCATAAAAAATAAAACATTGTTGAAACACATTTTACGACAAATTTTTCATATTAAATTTCTTCTAAAATATATTTGAACAACATTTTATTTTTTATGAATACCGATGTTAGTACTTAGCCTGAATTTCTGGAAAAAAAATCACTTTTTTGCCCAGTTTCAAAATTTCTTTGATTCTCATCTAGATTTTCGTCTAGCCCAGCGTCTACAATTAAGCAGTACTGTTCAGACAATAATTCATACAAACTTTTTCATGATTTTATTATCACATATTTCAATTGTCTGAATCTCAATTACGGAGTGTATTAGAGAGCTCAATGAAATGGGAAGGCCAGGACCTGTGAATATATTCACGGATAGTCAAATGGCCATTAAAGTGATCTCAACTGAGCGGATTAAATCAGACAAACAGCTTAGCATTGCAAAGACTCTATTAACAGTTACTCGACTCATGGTAAACGGCACATCATATGGTTGCCAGAGCATGCGGGAATAACTGGATTTGCAAAACAAATCAAAACTATTGTGAGAACAATTGCTACTGCTAGAAACATTTTTCAATGGCAGCATTTTTCTTTTCATACACTGATTCAAATTAAATCAACTCAAACGAAGTTAAATTAAAGCTGAGCTCAATCATTTACTCCAAAGGAAATGTTTGTGTAAATCAGATTTGTATCGAACTCGTTCTTTTGTTCGTTTTTGCCACAAACCAATAATCGAACCCATGTTTTTGAAATGGGCTCGATCAAAAGAGCAAGTTCGACACTAGACTTGTATTGAACTCGTTCTTTTGTTCGTTTTTGCCACAAACCAATGATCAAACCCAGGTTATTTACATGAGATCGACCATTGAAAACAAACAAGCGAACAAGTTCGACACTCTTTTAAAAACAAAAAGAAATAAAAAAATATTAAGCAACTTTTTACGTAAATATTGCACAGAGAAAACTATAGCTCAGAACAAATGGTTGAATTCAGCTTAAAGATTTGCTTTAATCATTAGCCAGGCAAGAAAACAGGGCAAAATTGAATTCAGTTGCCATGAAATAATACTTTACTTCTTGAATCAATATTTTTTATACATTATTTTTTTGTAAATTATAAATGTCTATATGAAATTTAACAAAATACAAAATTTAAACAAAAACACGCACACTAAACCAACCAACTTTATAAAAACACTTTAAGCAAAATTATTAAAAAAAAAAATAAAATATTTCTTCATTTTCCTTTTCCCCTCACACATTTACTGACATACATTTTACATTAAATTGAAACATTTTTTATGCCACGGTTTAATTTAAACTTGAATCAATGAAAAAACAAAAAAAAAACAATCTGAAATTTGTATACAATCATTTAATATCCAAACAACCAACCAACCAAACTATCAATCAAACAACCATTCAACATCCAACCAACAACCAAATAGTGCATTCAAAAACCAGCTCCCGAAGCTCTTTGCAACAACCCATCATTTAAGAAGTCTTAAAGCGCAGACGGCGACAAACCCCCCGCAGAGAAGTCAATGTTAATACCAGTTGCTGGTTATGAAAATATTTATTTAATAAATTAAAATCTTCCAAGAAAAGTTTAATTGAAAGATGAACAAAGAAACAGTAACAGAAATAATTTTACCCCCAAAAGAAATTTGTTGACTTTTCCTCTCTCTCTCTCTCTACACACACACACACACACACACACATGCACCTTAAAAACAACCTGAAACATTGAAAACTGGTTTTTCTTTACATTATTTTCATTTTATTTTAAACTCATTTTAATTTGCTAACACAAAACAACCTCCATTGGTTTTTCTTTTAACAACACACAGATGAATTTGCAGATTTTTAAAGTAAAACAAAGTGACAAGTTCATGGTTTAAATTTAATATTTAAGATATTAACAAGAAAAAAAACAGAAAAAATACCTCACATCACAGCTGAATTGTTTACACAAAATTAAATATACAGAAAAAAAATCAAAGAGAAAAAAAAATACAAAATATAAATCTTTCAAAAAGCCTAATCACAGATTGGAATTTAAACAAATAATAATATTGAACACCCCCTAAAGGATATTTCAAGGCTTCGGCGAAAGTTTAAACAAACAAAGTAAGTATGTATGCAATTTTCCTAATATTTTAGCAAATTTCCAAACACTGTGCTTTAGCTAATAAAATGTACCACCCACACACACACACACACACACACACACACTGTTGACTGAAAACCTATTAGACACTTAGATTGCTTTTTAAATGAATGTCCAAAAGTATGTAGTTGACATAGAGTGTTCAGGCATAAAGGCGCGACGACTCGCTGGGAAAAAAGTAAAAAATCTATTTTACTGTAAATTTTTTTAATTTTGTTATTGAACTTCTGTGTTGTAATACATTTATATTAAATTACTTTTTCAGGCTTAAGTTCAACACTTGGTTTGTCACTACTTTTAATTAATATCAATTAAGCAAAGAAAAGAAAAATTTGTTCTTTTCTTTGCTTAATTGATATTAATTAAAAGTAGTGACAAACCAAGGGTTGAACTTAAGCCTGAAAAAGTAATTTAATATAAATGTAAAAAATCTCTTGTTGGCAGCATTTGACATGCGAATGTGTTTGTAGAGAAATTTAGCATAAACGGTTTTCTTTTTGTACTACCTGTGAGAGCTGATCTCTCTCTATCTCTCTCTCTATCTCTTCCTCTTTCTTTTCTCTCTCCCCTTTCAAACTGAATTGTTTGATGCATGTTATACAAAGCGAAGAGCTCCCCCATCCATGTCTTAACACTCTATGGCAGTAGAATCGCAACTGAACTAATAAAAACCTCGCTTTAATTTGAAAGAAAAAACTTCTTATGGCAAATATCTACCTTCATAGCTTCACTATCAATATTAAAAAATAATAATAATAAGGAAAAGTAATTTTTAAAAAACGTTTTTTATTTCATTTTAAAAACTGATTTTTGAACTCATTTTTGATTTAAAATTTAATGTCAAATTTGGCAGAAACTTTTTTCTTTTAAAAAAGCATGTTTGCATTTTAATGTTTCATTCGAAGGGGATTAAATTTACTCTTTAATAAAGATGAGCGCCATCAGCGGACAAATTAATCTCGAAAGTTCTAAGACAACAAACTTTGTGCTAAAACTTGATGAAGATGTGGCATCGCCTTTCGTGATCCTTTTCGAACAATCTAAAGCTGGTTATATGGATTTAAAATGCATGGTGGTGTTTTTTTTTTTCTTTTTGCCACATAGATGTCGATTAAACAGCTGTCACACCACCCACTAGCAATAATTTGTAACAATATTGTTACAAACTATAGCGACATCTATGTGTCAAAAAGAAGAAACACCACCATGCAATTGAAATGCATATGGCCAGCTTTAGATTGTTCGTAAAGGATCACGAAAGGTGATGCCACATCTTAAGTTTTAGTATAAAGGTTGTTGTCTTAGAACTTTCGAGATTAATTTGTCCGTTGACAGCGCTCAAGTCAATATTGTGACAAATTATAGCTAGTGGTGTGACAGCTGTTTAATTTAACACAAGCAGCACTGCTTTAAGCGACATCTATTTGTCAAAAAAGGAAAAACACCACAATGCAATTTAAATAAATACGACCAGGGGCCAAATTCTGGCACTCGTGATTGAACGATTTCTTTATAGAATGATGTGTGTTTGTTGCTCATTTTGTTTTTGCTCTACATTGTTTTTATTATCGAGTATATTCGATCACGAATGCCAGAATCCAGCCCCAGCTATAGATTGTTCGAAAAGGATCTCGAAAGGTGATGCCACATCTTAAGTTTTAGTGCCAAGGTTGTTGTCTTAGAACTTTCGAGGTTAATTTGTCCGCTGATGGCGCTCAAGTCATTAACAAAAGTGTATCGATGGTTCTTGAATTAGAAAGTTCTCGAATTTAGCAACTTCGTATAAATATTGGCATGATGCGAGTTTTTGCGATAGTCCGGTTTTTAGCGTGCTACCATCAACATTGAGCAGTTCGAATTTGTACATAAGTTGTGTAACAGTGAAAACAAGTGTATTAGCAGAGTGCTTAGCACAGATTAGGTACGGATAGTCAGTAATGAAGAGCTCAGGCTTCAAGATGGATAAGCATTGGTTAAAAAATCTGCCATGGTATGTTCCCCAGCCAATAAGTCTTCAACTTTACTTCTCTCGTTATTTCAAAAATGTCGATCGCTACATTTTCATCATAAGAAAAAATCATTCTCAATTCTGAAAAAGTAAAATCGGACTAAAAACACCGACAACATAATTGACAATCGAACTTCGATTGCAAAATTGTTGTAATCGAATTGTTGTTGTTCGTTTTTAAGTAATTTTAGGGTTAAATTGCACATCGAACTGAACTTGTTTAAGAGCAACATGTTACATGGAAACAGCTGAGCTGCTAAAAACAGTGTTACCATATGAAAAGTTGCTAAAAAAAAAAAAAAATAACCCATTATGTGCAGAGTATAACATCACTCAAATTTTAGTCATGGTTTCTCTAGCTGGAGCGCATCCTGGCTACAATTACCAGAGAAAGTTGGGTTTGGTTGATTTTCGGAGACAAAGGTATCAAAACACCCACAAACTCCTTTCAATGACTCTAAAAACAAAATCTCTAAATTAATTTATTGCTTGACTGATTTTTTTCATTTTCTTTAAAAAGAGTTTCTGCCAATATTTATGAATACAAAATTAAAAAATTTTATTTTAAAATACAAAATTCTCAAACAGATGTACAAAATTTTAATTTCCCCTTCAGATCATTTCGCTGCAGGAGGAGGAGGATATCATTAGAGAGGACTAAGAACCAACAACGTATCGTGTTTCAGAGTCCCCACCCCCATTTTACTGGCACACGAAACGACATTTTAAAGAAGAAAATGGCAAGTTATTACAATTAAAGGAATCCCTAACAAATCATGTAGTTGTCCTTTAATTTTCAAATCAACAAAACGATAAATGAAAATCTTCTAAGTGAAAAATTACTGAAATCGCAATTGAAAATATTTTTAAACAAAAACCACCCGTGATTCTTTTTAAATAATGTTTTTTCTAAAAATATTTTTCTAACTGTTAATTGTTATAGAAACACAAAAATTAAATAAAAACTAAGATAATTACTTAAAATTAAAACAAAAAAAAACTCATCAAAATGAATATTAAAAGAGAAAAACTTGTATTAAACTTAAATCACATGTTAAAACCAAGGGGTTAAAAGCTAAACTATGCTTATTTTAAAAGTCAATACAACAAAAAGAAAATACAATTACATACATTTTCAATAGCCCGAATCAATTAAAACACAACTTGCAAGTAAATATAAAATTAGTAATTAGAAAAAAAAACCAATAACAAGTCACTGAAAGTAAAAAAAAAAAAGTAACGCTACAAAACTGATGCTCACGATATTCTTGGCAAACAGATTCAATTTTACTGCTGAAATGAAATGGTTCATTTAATGCTCTGACTCAGAGACGTTCATGCTTTGTCTAATAAATCGTTCTGCTTTCTAAGTTTCTCCCATTGAACCGGCTTTAGTTGAGGGAGGGTACCGCAGCATATTACTTACTACACACATATTTCAAATGAACGCTTGATTCAAAATGAATGAACTGCTTCAAGTCTCATGCTACTCAAATTGAAACCTTACTCAAGGTTTTTTTTATTGCAAATAAGGAGAAATAAAGCAAAGTGCAAATACATGCATTTTGTTGTTGTGTGAAATAAAGCAAAGCATTTTTGCTCATGCCTGCACAGTGAATGTGAATTATTTTGAAAGTTCTTTTCACATACATACATACATACATATGTATCTAGTTTCCAATTTCAATATTGCATGTGTTTCAAAAAAAAAATTATTCCTCAAGCAGACAAAAAACGTTTTCAGTAACATCCATGAAAAAATGCCGAAAATTTTTGAGATTCCTTTTTTTATTTAATATTATTTTTAATCGAAATGAATTGTTTTTAAAATTCTTTTCCATTTGAAATATGTGTTTTCGAAAATTATATGTGTTTCAAAAACTATTCTCATTTGTGTTTTAAAAGTAATTATTGGTCTTTACAGTTCCATTTATAACTTCTGCTGATTTGTTTTATGATTATAAGAAAAATTAGAAATCACACGATCAATGTTGATGTTTTAAATGTACGAGTAGTTGAAGCATTTTTATGTAAAAAGATTTAAGAAATTAAATTTAAGTAATAAATCTTACATATAGAAAATAAGTAATAATAACTATGAAATTTAAGACACCTTTCTTTTGGTTTTGCTTTAATTTCCTTACAATTGACAATCAATTTCCCTTCGTAAGAAAAAGTAAAAACTCAAATACAAAAACAAACGCAAATAACATGCAAAATCACGTAATGCAAAATCACATGTCTGAAAAGTCATTAATTAGGTATATGTATATGTAAGTCTAAGCAGAAGTTTAATAGATAAAAAAAAGTGTACCTTTTCCTTATAGAAATAAAAAATTTTTTTTTGTTTTAATTTTGCAAAGCATTTAAATGTACTAAAGTATTTTATTTTTAAATAATTGATTTTAAAAAAGTAATCAAAGTAATGAATTGAATGTAGATCTGGTCACAGTCTAGTAACATACCGTTCACACATGCAAGTAACTTGCTACAAGTTATGGATACCCATTGTATTGAAAAAGACAGGCAAGTGCAAGTTTATTTTCGAAATGTCGTCAAAGAAAATGGCATTTTTGCTACTAGACTTTTTAACGTCTAGTTTGCCAAAGTTTTACTATATGAAGTACAAGGGCGAAGCAAACTATGCGGATAATTTGTCCGGCGGAAAGGTGTACTACTTTGTTTCATATTTGGCAATCATTAAGTAGAGACGTAGCAAATTTATTATGAAAAAATATTTGGCAAGCCAACGTGTTTTCAAAAAAAATTTTATCAAAATCAATCATCGACACTGTGACTGACGATGAGAAATTTGCGTGAATTTTTTGGCGATAGACAATGTGCCAGCACTATTTATCGTGTAGTGAATGATTTCTAAGAAAGAGGGACTGCAACTGATAGGCGCAAGCATGGACGACGACAAGATCGGCTGAAAACATTACTGCTGCTCAAGAAATTGTTCAAAACAATCCCTCAGTCCCAAGTTGACGTTGAGCTTGCTCTTCAAAGAACAACTTTGGCCATAATTTTGCACAAAGATTTGCATTTGCTTCCATTCATTTGCGGTCAGAGTTGTCTTTTCGAAATTGTTTACAAAAGTATAATAGTGCGGGCATTTTAGTGTAACTTTTTGGAGTAGAACAGAGTTCTATCAGATTTAGCTAGCAATTTTCAGCGAATGAATCAATCGCACTATTGAGAAGGATAATGTATCACAGCCTTTAGTGTTGAAGCTGTGAAATAAAGGAAAGTTGCTCTCTAATTCTGTTTGAAATTACAAATCCCTTTTACTTTTTTTAAGTATGGAACCATAATAGTATAGAAATCGTTTAGAAAAAAAAATAGTTCAAGAGTAACTATAGCAGCTTCAAAATGTTGTATTATGATTAAAAACAAAAACATTGCATCCCTTAAAGAACATTCCACTACCGAGAGCATGAGCGAAACGGTAACACGGTATCTTGTATGGAGACGCATAAATGTGTGGGTTTAAAAACTCTAGTAGCCCCTGAAATGTTGCTCACAAAAATACTTTGATGCCGTTTCGTACTTGTTCGTAACTAGTCTTTTTATTTCTATTTGAAAATATGTGACTATTCGCTTTACACACAATTTTATAGAAATTAAATTTTAGATATAGAAAAACACAATTTTTTTTGTTTCTCAGTTCTTTAAAATTATTTTAAAAAAAAAATAAAACTAAGAAATAAACAAATAGAAAACACAAAACTTAATACAAAACTAATTAAGAAAGCAATCATTTGAAATAAAAGGAAAATAAATAAAGAAGTTTTAAGTGTATAAAAAATCGTGTTTTGGGTATAAATTTAAATACTGGTAAGTTATACAAAATTAAACTTTTTCAACTTTATCTTTCTTGTCTTTCGCTAAAACATAAAATATGAAGAATTTCAAAAATTTTATTTCTACCAAATACTTGGCAAAGTGCAAAATAAATAAGAATATAAAAAAAGTATTTGCAGAAGTTGAACTTTTTTTAAAGTTTTGTAATATGTGACATCCTCACTTTTTTCTTCTTTCAAATTCTTACGTCCTTATAATCACTTTCCAGCAAGATCAATTTAAATTTTCTTTTCAGAATTTTAAACTATTTAATTTCTATACCCCTTCGAAAAATCATACAAAAACCACTGAAAAGGAAAACCAAAACAAACAACTGCTTAAAGCAATGAAAAGGACCGCAATAACAGTAACAAATAATGGTGAATACAGATAAAAGTGTTAATTTATTTTGCATTCTTTTTAATATCTTGCGGTATTTAAGACAATTATTTCTGCGGTTCATTGAAAACAAACAAAGCAAAACCAAACGCAATAATTACATAAACACAAGCCAACTCGCACAAGGACACAGACTTCTTAAAGAGCTGGAGGATACATTAAGAGCAACGCATATATATAAAGTGCATACATGTAACAATATTTTTTGTTTTCTTTTGCAACTAATGAAAAATCTAAATGTTTAAGAGAGCAGAAACAAAGTTTTAAAATAAAAAAGAAAGAAGGCCATAGATATAGATTGTTACAAATCAAATAATTATAATATATCTAAGTTAATGAGCTTTCAAGGCAATTAGAAGATTTTAGTTTCACAAATTGGAAAAAATATATGATTGCTGTTCTCAATTTTTAGGTTCGAAAAATATTGGAAGAAACAGCAATTCTTACTGTACCTATTTAAAAATAAATTCAGGTAAGAGATGTTCTATACTAAAATCAAATTTATAGGCCTAAAAATACAATTATTTTGTAGCCCATTTACATCAAAGAGAAATCTGGAAAAACTACAATATTTCAATCAAAATCTAGTAGACTTTGATCAAATTTCCCATACAAAATGATATCTACTTCGTAACTAGATCTTGGAGAAATCTCCCCAAGCAATGCAACTGTGATTTTTTTTTTTTTTTGCAATTTGCACAGAAATATTCAACACTGTATAAACAAAAGTTGACTATTTGAAAGAAAACTACACCAAAAAACTCAATTTAAGCAGCGAAAATTTATTTTCAATAAAAATTTATTTTTTTAAATATGAGTGCAAATTTAAATAAAAGTCATGCGAATTTTACACACATAAAATATAAAAATTTAACATAAACTCGTTTGCCTGTTTACGGCAAACTCAGCTAAACAAAAAGAAAAAACTTTGACAGAAAATCTTGATAAATGTCAGTAAACGGCCTTGTAACCGATACCGATTTTAAAGTAGATTTTAATTGAAATCTAACAAATTTAATTTTAGTGTAAATGGGCTGTTAAATAAAAATATTAAAATTAAATTTCATAAAACTATATTTTATTTATCATAAAATTCCATAAATTTATTTTAAGACTTTTGTTTCATTAAAGAAAAACTTTGTTAAATGTAAAAGAATTTTGCAATACTAACTTACCTTTAAAAATGATCTCCATTAAATTAAAACTTCAACGTTGTAAATGATAACTGTTTGGTATGGGCAACACTCACATTAAATCACTGAGAAAAAAAAGGTTCTCCATACTTTTTTTTTTCTTTCATGTTTCTTATAGAGAACGTTATAGTTTAATTCTCCTCCCACCTTTTTTTTAATACAAGCACAGCACCAACAACATTGTAATGCACACACGCCACGACACATGTAAATTGTTGCTGCATTTTAATGGCTCTGCAGAAAAACAATAACAACAAGTGAACGCCGGCTTTTGCAAATAAGAAATAATGAATTTTTTATAAAAACTGAACTTTTTTGCTTTGAAGGGAACAAATTAACTATTTACTATAATAGATGTCGAATTTTGTAACAATTTAACTTTATTTCACTTTGCTTTACTGCATTTTAATAACCGAAACATTTTGTGTAGAGATAACGCGGAAACTAATAATTTTTTGACAATAGCATTGGAGTTGCCAGTAAGTTGCAAGTCCCTGTTTTAGGAGTGAGAGTTTTTTTAGATTATTAAGGATGATACTGCCTTACAAAAAATGCATGGAATTAAATTATTTAAGAGAAGAGATTGAGTTCAATGAAATTACTAGATACGCTATTCAAAGGGATTGCGTTATAATCGTCGTTTGAAAGACTGACGTGGGCTAGACATTATGTAGTCTCTTTTGTGTTACAGCCTAAAATTTACATGAATTTTTACCACTTGTTGAACCTGTAGCTGTAGTTCGGGCTTTCAAACTATTGAAATTGTCATTCTTACTTATATTTACACTTCTGTTTTATGCCTTCATCACTATTTTTTTAAATATTTGGTGACAGATATGCACATAGTTACAACCCCAACGCCAAATAGAGATAAGCAGGCTTTCTTTCTAACCCATTCCACACGCATACATTTTTATCTACGATATCCTAGCCTATGCAAGAGGCATAGGCTCCGTATTTATTTCTACATAATATGTAGAAACACATACGTTCTAAGCGCTCACATTTCGAACAATTTCACAAATAGCAAACTAATGCCAATCATCGCAGTGTATAACGAAAAAAATATGACAGATTTTAAAATGAAGTTCCTAAAATGGATTCTTATTTTAAGCTTAAAAATAGTTCACATGTGCATACATATTTATATTTTTGCCTCAATAATATAAATTGTAGTTTCTTAAATGTCAGCTCCCTATTAAAAATTTGCCAATAAGTATTATTCTCCTGTTCTCAAGCACGTTGCTAATAAGTGCATTTGGGGTTGATTGAAGCGCTTAACTCAATCGATCCAAGAAATATTGTTGGAGTTAATGTTATCGCGTAATAATTATTAAGCGCTTCGTGAACACAAATGCACGCACGTACATACATATGTATGTATTTAAATGTTCTTCCTTACAGACATCCAGTTGAAAGTAAATATAGAAAGTGTATTCAAGTGTATTTTTATGGTTCAGTTGGAAATGAAGGGCAACACGAAATCAATTTCTTTAGAGGGGAATAAGATAATACATACTACAATAACCAGAGGCAATTTATGCATACACATTTACGCATATATTGTAGGGAGAAACTGTGCTTAAAGGATAAATTTCGTTCACAGGTATCGGCTTCATCTATAATATTAACTTAAGGTTAAATAAAGAGAAATTCTTATTTTTTAATGAAATTAATTTGATTTATTATGAATGTAGTAAAACTACTGGAGAAAAACTAAATGAAATGTTGCAAGAGACTTCAGCTCATTATGCCAGAAGCATTAATTGGATGATTTCTCAGTGTAATAAAAATGTGATGGTAAAAAGGTAGTCGCATAGCTACAACAAATACAACACCAACAAACACTTCATGTATTTTGTTGGTAGAAATCTTTAATATCTGTCACCCGTTTGTTCACGTTTGTGTGTTAGTGTTGTGAATTTTGACAGTTCTTCAGGCTAAAAGCAGTAGTCAGCTGGGCTTGTAAGACTACCTGGTATCGAAGTACCTTGCACCCGCTTTACATTGCACATGAACCGTTAATCATCTGAGTTCGCAAAACTGTCATGAGAACAGAGATGGAGGGTAGTAAATCAGAGTAACTTCTGCTCATTTCTCTCCTGTAAATACTGCACAGTTTGTAGCAGTCTTTTGTCTTTTTGACGATTTTCAGAAATTCACGTTATTTTGTTCGAAGTTGTTTTCATTGTGGGGAAAGGGTTACCTTATGATATGCTGAGGATCGCCCGTTTTCTTCCGCCCAAATGTGCGCAAAGTCTGGTAGCACTTTTTTGTATGGATATAAACAGCTGTACTTGCTGAAATCGCCATTTTTTTTTTTTTTTTTGATAAACAAAAGTAACAGCTACAAACTGAAAGCAACTTATTTTTCAATTGGAAATTTTTTTTCTTGAAATTTATTACAATAATGTAAGTATTCATTAGGCAAGTAATTGATTAGAAACACATTAAATTTTTCACTTTTTCTATTCGTCACTCGGTTTTTGTTTGCGTTTTTAAATTGCACCTCTTTTGTTATTCAGTTCTTCAGAGTTTCAGCACACCAAGTTTGCAAGTTCAGATTATGATGAACAAAAGTAACAGCTACAAACTGAGAGCAACTTAGTTTTCGATTGCAAGTGTTTGTAATAAAATTGATTAAAATAATTATGTTTCTTTAAGCAAATAATCACAGGCACATTCAATGTTTTCATAGGTCTGTATTTTTAGCAATGAAGTCATTTCGTTTTTTGCTTGTGAATTGAGAAAGAGAATTTTTTCGTAATTGCGGCTTGAAAGGGGGGTGTCACAAACTCCGGTCCTATCGGAATCAGATTAAAGACCGACGAAAACATTACTTTGGCGCTCTGAAATCTACTTCTTTCGGGTTTTGATTCGAACTAGATACTAATTATAGATCATACGAAAAACCAATACTATTGATTTTCATAACACAAAAGTAGTTTTTTCGTTAGATGCAAATCCAATACCGTGCGTTTCTCAGCACATGACTGGTTATTTTATACTTTTGTTTTTTTTTTTAATGAAAACTCACGAAAGTGTCCATGTTTTTTAGGAAGCCGAAATTTGAATCGGTTGCCTAAGAAATTTTTTTGAAAACAAATTTTCTTTTATTCAAAATGGTCAATCCCCTAAAACCTTCCTCAGGCTAAAGCAGGCTCGAGCCCGAAACAAGGTACATACTAAAAAAGCATGTTGAATATTTCATAAATCTAAAGAAAATTAATTGCAGCTTTAAAAGCTACATACTTATGAAAATGTAATTTTTCGATTTCTACTTTACAGAAAGAAAATCGTCAATTAAAGAGAAAACATACCATAATTTTAGCCCAAAACGAAGAATAAATTCAATGCTGGTTCCTTTGTTGTACTTTCTTTCAAAAGTGCAGCAAATACATTATCACAATAAGTAAAGTAAGAGTTTTGTATGCACTATATTAAGTCATCGAAGACTTATTTATATTTAAAAAAAAGTTCGAAGCAAAAAATTTTTTTTTAAATTTCAAAACTATATTATTAAAAGATTTACGTCCATAGGTTTAAGAAATACTGTTAGCGATAAGTGGTTTAAAGTCTTCTGAATATTTTTGGAGTTTTGCTTCTTCCCATTCTTTGGGATGAACTCTTTTGCGATGAGCATGCATATTTCCGTTCGAGTAAAACGTTCTTGGACACCAAGGACATGAATACAAAGGAGTTCCATTGTGTGCAGCCATGTGTTCCTACAACAGAAATACATTGCAATAAATAACATTTTCAGTGTAAACTGGTGAACAAAATAAAATGCAACACACCTTGAGAACTGATTTCCTCTTAAATACCCTTTCACAAATTTCACACTTGTGATCGAAACTTGCTGTATGCATTGTATTTATATGTTTTCTTATAGCTTTAAGTGTGGGCGATATTTTTGGGCAATAGGAGCACGGAAACTCTTTTTTGCCGTCGATAGGATGCTGACTTTTTTGATGCCTTTTAAGGCCACTTTCAGTTGTCAATCCCAGACCACAAACATCACAGTACACCATGGTGTGAGGACGGCCTTCGTGCTTGTTTATATGAGCTTCAAAGTCTCTGCTACAGATAATAGATTTGCCGCACACGTAGCAAGTTCTGAAAAATTTTTTCTGATGTACAGCTTTAAAGTGCTGAAGTAAAGAATAAAAACTGTCATATCTAAAACAAAAAGACAAATTCTATTATTATTTTTTCAAGTACAGCTAGCTATGTTTAATTTCTACTTACATTTCTGCACAATCGCTACATGGAAGTTTTCTTTCTCCTTCAGGTAAATGAATGGATGTGTGAATTCGGAGCAAATATTCTTCTTTAAAAGAAGTACCACACATCTCACACTGAAAACTTTTATCTGTATTTCCTAAATGCTCAAACATTATATGCCGTTTTATGGTTCTTCGATCGGACATAGTTTTTTCACAGTAGTCGCATTTGAAATGATTGGGATTTAAATGAAGACGGAGATGATCAACTAAATGAAATCGATCATAAAACTTTCTCTTGCAGCAAACTACATAGCCGCGCTGGTCATGCTTATTGGCAAAATGTTTCTTCATGTCCGAAAAGTCCGTAAATAGTTCTTGGCAAATATCACAGTTCATTTGTTTATAGTGTTCGGCTATAAAAGTTTCATTATCTTTACATTTAGAATTGAGACCCAAAGAAATTGAAGGTTTCTTATTAACAACCTTTGGAAATTTCTGGTAATCATCATCTGGTGTTCCACAGTCAGAAACATAGCTATCGCATACAATTTGCCTGTAGTCATCATTTAAATCCACATGTTCCCCCTCTACTTCTGTTTCAATATCTTCGTAGTTTTCCAAACCCACTGGTTCGTTCTTTACTTCAGTAGCAATGTCTTCGTAGTTTTCCATGCCCACTGGCTCGTTTTTAACTTCAGTAGCAATTTCTTCCGGTGTTTCTATGTCCACTGCCTCCTTCTTTATCTCAGCAACAATGATTTCATCTTTTTCCAACTCCATTGTAGTCGATTTTGGACCTGCATGTATTTTTTGTTGTGTAAAACTCTGTTGCAGTTTATTATCCATATACATTTCTGTACCATCAAGGTTAAGCTCCGCGACTTCTTCCTTTTCCACTTTTATCATATTAAATTTTACATGGGCCTCCTCTACACGTAAATATAATTTGTGAAAATCTTGAATCACTTGCCAGCATGGTAAGCAAATCCAGGTACTGGATTGATGAATTTTCTACAACAACATATAAACATATTGTTTAAAAAATACAGATTAGTAAGCAAAAATTTTACCAGTGGCCAAAAGTGTTGCTCTATGATGTCTGCAATATTAAGTTCCTGCCATATCGTTGAGCCCGTGTTTATGCCATCAAGTGCATTATTTTCCAAACACAGGAGACAGAACATTGTTACACAAATTTATTTTTTTCGAATTTAAATATTCAGAGAGAAATCAAGGCAGCAACTCTATAAGGATCCCTTCAAAGAATTATGCATATATGTATGTATATTTTTCTTTTTATTTTAATAAACACAAATCACAACAAAAATGCACGTACATATGTAAGGCGAACTCAAGGCAGCTTAATATCAGGTAGCCTTACAAGCCCAGCTGACTACTGCTTTTGGTCTGTTTATCTGTCAAAATACACAACACTAACACACATACGCGAACAAACGGATGACAGATAAACAGTTTTTCTACCAACAAAATACATGCGGTGTTTGTTGTTGTTGTGTTTGTTGTAGTTATGCGATTACCTGGTATCAAGCTGCCTTGGGCGAACTCATTTGCACATATGTAAATTGTTGTTGTCACTTAATCGATTGAATACGATTCAAGGCGAATTCATACAAGATGAACTTGGTAGCACAGGTGACTATTTTTGATTCTTGCATCAAATAGCTCTCACAGGCCCAATTTTTTCGCCTTTGCTTATTCTAAAGATTTTTGGTCTTAGAAAACTTTTTTTGATAATGTTTTTATTTTCATAGTGTTTGAAGCACAAATATAACTTTTAGGGCCATTATTACAACTTGACGTTAGTTAAAAGTAGAATGTTAATGAGTAAACAAACCATTTTTCATTATTACAACTTTCGTTTAACAAAAAGTGAACGTTAAACTATCAGAACAATAATCCACCTGTAATTTTACGGGAGGCTTAACTTTTGCATTTACCACATTTGGTTGTCTTTGCTATTTCAAACTGAAAAGTTTTCCCTGGAAAAAATTTGTTTTTCATACATTTGCTCTTCCTCCAGACTTAAACTCTTCCTCCTAAAAACTCAAAAATATTGCCCCAAATTAACAAAAAAACTAATTGTTCTTACCGACAAGTTGTAATAATGAAAATTACTTACCGGCCAGTTTATCATTCACTTATATTAAAAATATCTTTAGATAACGCCAACCTTTAACACAACGGGACCTTTTCTAGGACCCAAGTGAGTCGGTCTCAGGACCGGCGGCCCTCGTAACATAACGCCAACCTTATCGATAACAACAACATTACGACATAAATTACCTTTTGATATGTATATAAATGATGTCAAAAGTTTTTATAGTTTAAGCAGCTCTATAAAAGTATTTCTATTAAAAACCAGTTTACAAAATTGAAAGTTATGATACCTGCATCTTTTGTGGCTATTGAATATGCCAGCTCAACTAAGGTAGGATAATATACTTAATTATGTTAAAAGTAGATAGTCGCCACATGCACTAATTATTATATTTTCAACCTTAAAAATAAAGTTTAATAGAATTTTTAATCTACATACATATTTTCATACAAACAAATATGCATACTGTACATATAAACATATGTATGTACATACATATGTACATATATGAGTTAGTTCTTGTCATGATACAACTAATAAGGTAACCTCCTCCCTATAATAAGAACAACTTCAAGAAAAATAACATCCATTTTGTTTTTGTACAACTTCTGAAAACTGTTAAAAAGACACCACTGCTACAAACTGTACAGCCATTTACAAAAGAGAAATGAACAGAGTTTACGCTGATTTGCTATCTCGTTTTGGCTGCCTTCCATCCCGGTTCAGCCAATGAGGCTACCTTATTAGTTGTATCATGGTTGTTGTGGAATAATTTCCTATGAAATTATTTTAAAAAATATATATCGGTCTGGAAACCAATTTGGTTGAAATCAGGTGGTTTAGGAAAACAAATTGTTTCAAACATCTGACTTTATGCAGATCTTATAATATAATTTTTCTTATATTTAGACGCTCAAAAGGCCTTACCAGCCTTCACTGATAGCACAGAATTTTATCTGGCTGAAGTAATGCTTATTTTGAGCTTCGAAATTGTGTAGTTTCAAGCAAAGTGATTTGCAGCACAGGCCCGATACACTTTATATTTTTGTGTTTTTTTGCAAGGCATCCAGTTGTTTTCTTTTAATTTTTATATCCAATTGTGCTACTGTCATATAAACGCTGTGCCTTTCCTTCTCTATTTGAAGCAGTTGCTCCTGAATGTCCAGTAATCTGTCCAATTTGGATTCCACACCAGTTTGGAAATTCGCTGCGGCCTTAATATTTTCTTCTAGCAGCACCAGTTTTTGATCCACCCCTGTTTCATACTTAACACTTTTTGTTTTATTTTCTAGGCTCTTTGTGCTGCAGCAGGACTCATCAATATCACCAATGCTGTCGATGGAGTCGTGATGGGTATCATCATTCAAAATCTCCGGTATGCCAAATCTTGGTGCCGGTTGGCTACCTTCAACTGCATCTTTGAGACCAGCTGCTTCGATTAACAGCTCTTCATCCAATGTGAGCAACTTCTCTTCATATGGACCGCCGGCAGCACGCTTTTTTGATAATTTATTAAAATACAACTTCTTTTTCGCCTGGTATTTCTGGTCAGAGTAGACCTAATGGGAAAAAAAATTCTTATGATGATATATTTATGCCATGTATTCATTCAAATGCCACACATGTGTCTACGTGCTTACCTTTTTCCACAATTTCACATCCTTCACTGGTGGTCCCACTGCGTTGAGACGCTTCGTAAGTTCATTCCATAATCGGTTGGCAGTGGCCTTTCCCTGCGCACAATTGGGTATTAAATTTTTTGCCAAGTTTCGATGCTCATTCATAAATTCTGCCATCAATTCTTTTTGTTTTGGATTTAATTTATTCAAATTAGTCCTAAAAACACACAATAATATTTATAAGTTCACATGTTTTGCGTATTCGATTTAAAATGATGACAGTTAACACAAAAAATATATATTCAGTACCACGTGAAATAGTCCCCCGATTGTCGTCATCATCGCAGCAAGAATTTGTTTTCTCGCTACCAACAAGACGAACAAAACTGATCGAACAGTAGAACATTTAAAAGGAATTTATTACCAATGAAAAATTCAAAAATGAACTCATTTACATATTTGTTTTAAGAGCCAATTGAAATGTATTATTTTAGGTCTAAAAACTGACCTTATCAATGTTTATTGTCTTTTTCAGTCGTCTATATACCGCCGAAATTTCGTTGATGCTAATCAACTCATCAGTAGACTTTTAATATAGAAAACATTTTTTTTCGTCTTGATTAACTTTTACTTTTCTTAGCAACTTCTGTACAACGAGTTACTACGATTCGTATTTTTCAAAGTATCAAGAAGTAAAAGTTTTTTGAAGTCATATAGAAATTGTCTACACAGAAGCAGAAAATTATTGTCGATAGGTGTACAGCGTGAATTTTGCAATGTCAATTTCATGCGAAGAGTAAGACGACAATTATAATATGAGGGAATATCATACATACCTATATTCGTATTACGTTTATGCGTAGAATATTCGAAAATCAAAAAATGCACATAAGCAACCCATTGGTTATGCGTTAAATTAGATACAGAAAATCGTTTTTTTTTTTTTTTTTACTATAACTGGCAACACTGCTAGTGCAGAAATCAAAGTCATAAGGATGAAATCGCTAAAGCCGTTAAAAGGAGGGTTTAGATGGTACGTAAAACGATGACAAATTTTTGTTGTAGTAGAGTACGAATGGTATTGTCTAAATTCGGTATGTAATGAAACGTATGTATGTGTAGTTGTAATTTACATGTTTGTTGCTTCATATCATTAATCTCTCGCCATTGTAATTTCAACGCTGTTGGCTGTCTTGTAGAATTTCTGTCATAAGAGAAGAGGTGGATGGGGATCTTAAAAAAGATCGCAAATACCTTATTATCACATGCATACGTATGCATGTGATAATAACCTCGAATTTTATAACGTTCATGAGTACATACATAGCAATTGTACATATACATACGTTTAATAATCCGAAAATTGTAATTTTGCATATTGTACAATTTGCAAAGATGTCGAATGATAATTTCATATGAGTTGACACATCCACTTGAGCCTAAAAAATGGTATCAAAAAGAATACAAGCTTTCAAAGGTATTCATAATATACATAGTAGTTTATTTGGAATTATATAAGTATTATAAATATCATCACTAAAAACATGCAAAATTAAATTATTTATTTTCTTTTTTCAAATATTTCTTTTGGTTCACTCTATGATGACTGCGCTCGACTGCTTTTCTGACACTTTTTTCAAAATCGAACGCTTTTTGCTGTTGGAAAACATCTAAAATATAAGAAAAAGATAGAGCTATTCAAAGCAATAATTGATGAACTAACCAAAAAAAAGTATTTTTGTTTAGCTAGAACAGTATAGACTAGTTTGTGTTATGATGATCGGCATAGAATTTTGGGTGTCTACCACTGACCATTGAGTATGCTCGACCGTGCATGAAAATGCATATTTTTTACTTGATTATGCGTGACTGACATTTTACGAGATGTACAAAAGGAGTTTTCTGATCAGCCAGGCTGTTATTAAATCTGGTTAAAGCTGCCACACATTCAGTCTTTTGCAGGAGTGGCGTGTGGACATGCATACAATCTGGGGAACAACATATGCGATGAGTTAGCTAACTCACTAAAAATAAAATTAAATAAAAATAGACGTATGCATATCCTTGAAGAGAACCTCGGTCCTTCCTGTAAACTACCACTTTCCATGTTCCGGCATACAACGTTTCATCTGTCGCTGTCACAAGCAAGTGACGTGACTATACGCATCAGATCAATTATGCAATGACTTAGTAGAATATGTTAATGAACATCGCACCCAACATCAAGAGCCTTTAACGATCCCGCATCTACGTGCCACAACATTGGTTCTAACATAAACTGGAGGGCATACCATTCGGAGATTGAGGTTATCATTCTTCGTGCTTTCTTAGTTTTTGCATTAAGGAATTAAATCTCTTAAATTTAAACTAAATCATCCACGGTCATTACTAGACACCCAAAAGATTTTGTGAATAAAAGACTATACGAATATTTAATTTAAGAGAAATAACAAAAATACTTCGGTTAGTAAACGAGTCAACAAACAGGCAGTGATGTAATGAATACGTGTACTCTTCTGCTTTTAAATTTAGTTGTAAGATTTCCTACAACTACTTTTTATATGGTTACACAATCACAATCGATGCATCAGCTGATCAACAGCTGAATATTTGAGTACTCAATCAATGGTTTTTCTTTGAGGTGAGTTTAGACGGCGATAGTGAGCCCGTACTCAACATTGGGAGCTCACGGGGCCCCGGTTTGCACGAAAAATATTCCTGCTGTTATTGCACTAAACAGCCCGCTCTTTTTCTTCATGCTAGTTTGGGCAAGTACTTAAACAGTCAGCTGTTGAAAAAAACCTAACAAAAACGTTCATCTGAATCAACAAAGTAACGAAAATTTTGATGTTTTTCAATTAGTATTCTCTATAAAAAAAGTACCTGCAAAGGACTTTAAAATCTAAATGCGTCTAGAAAAACTTTTATTTCATTTTCTCAAAATTTACATATGTTTCAATTTTCAACAAATTGTAGACTGAGAGATGTGTGGAATAATTTTAAATATTTACCAAATATTAAATTACTTTTTCAGGCTTAAGTTCAACCCTTGGTTTGTCCACCTAGCTATTAAATTTTACTTTTCTTTACTTAATTGATATTAATTAAAAAGTAGTGACAAACCAAGGGTTGAACTTAAGCCTGAAAAAGTAATTTAATATAAATGTATTACAATACAGAAGTTCAATAAAATTAAAATTTACAGTAAAATATTTACCCAATATTTATAATATTTACCTCTACCTACAATTTATTGAAAATTATATTTGCGTTTTACCGCATCATTTTTTGGTCCTTCGAACCGGATATGAACCTATGGATATGTTATTTTTGGGATAGAAATGTGTTTTTTTAGCGTTTTTGTGTTTTTTTTATGCGTTTTTATCTATGTCCATGAGAGAAATTTTTGTTTGCTCTCATTTTACCCGACTTTGCTAAAAAAAAAAATTTCGGAATCAAACTTGATATTCTATGTACTCCATAAGCTCCATTTTTTTATATAGAAGACCACTGATGGGATGAATGGAACGAAATTAACAGCAACTACGAATGAAAATTCGGCAGCCATTTGTAACCACCATTAAATTGAAAATTTAGCTGTGTGGAAAGTGTAGCATAGATTAGGTTAGGTTGATAGGATATGGGTATGGGTATGATAGCCCATGTCTTCCGACGTAGACTTAAGCCAGAGAAGGCTTGTTGTGTGCTCCGTGGATTTAACCATACTAATTTTGACTCACAAGTCTATAGGAATTGGGAAAAGTGTGACATAAAGGTAATATTTTGTAAGAAAGTAAAATGTTTTTAAAAAAATATTTAGCTACTTATACAGATTAGCAAACCCGGTATTCATTACATCACGTAGCATGTATGTATAAAAATAAAAATCATTGATAAATGAAAGCGGGCATACCACGCAGCGTCTTATTAAACAGCATGAGTTTGCCTAGTGATTGTTTCTCCCACCTGCCGTCCCAATTGAATTTCTCAAGCAAATCATCAGTAAATATTGTGCGTATCACACTGCTTACATCCTCCGATGTCCCTTTCACTTTATGTAAGAACAACATCTTGAAAAAAATTATTAACATTCAAGTAGATATTAAAGTTGAACAATTATGCGTTTGTGTGTTACCATTGCCTGAGCAAATTCAGGTGTTTCCAGTTTCTGTTCAAACTCTTGTACTGCCGCAAGACTTTGTAAAGGAAGCATGCTGGTGATTTCTTTTATTCTATTATCACAAGTTTTGTTAGTCATGCGACAAACGGATTCCTCGACTTTTTGGATGGAAACCTTACATTCTGTCAAAAGTTTTGCCTGTGTTATCATCTCTGGTTTTGGTACAGTCTGAAAAAGAGGACATATTTTTGTTGGACTTGATTTTTGTGCCATTATAAAGCTTAGCATAAATTATAAGATTTCTTTGATTTCGAGCTTGAGGTCCTTGTTTATTACCTAACCTAACCGCATACAAGTACGTAGGGGAATTCCAACATCGATCAGGTTCAATTCCTACCGATTACCGCATCATAGGAAAGTGGAAGTTCGGACCAGCTTAATTTGTCTCTTATTTTAAAGCTTGATTCGAAATCAAGAGTGATAATGTCTAATACTTACACTTGCTACAAGTTTCCCCATCGTATCAGCAATTTTCTGTTGATTATTTACAATGACCACCTGTCCATTGCTCAATAGAGTGCTGTGATGTAACATTTTTGCTTGCTTTGACATAAAAAGAAAGTAAGGTTATGAAGAGAGTGGTACATTTATGGGCGGGGGTTCAAACGGTAACACATACATATGTATGTATGTATTTTTATAACGACAATCAAAATTGGACAAGGCAAGTTGATCAATAACATTAAATATAGACAGACAGTAATGAAGAGTTCAGGTAGTAGAATGGCTATGCGCTACTGCTTAAAAACAGTATACAATTAGTCATGGCCTGGGTTCGAAGCAATTTGAGTGCTAATGAGCAACGTGGTGGACGTGAAACAGCCATGGCATGTTCTCAAGTCAATAAGTCTTCAACTTTACTTTTTCTTGTCTTCTTTAAAAAATATTGATCGATCCAGTAAAAATCGCATCAAAAAGCCTGATAAAATGTATAACAATTGTTGTGCATATCTGCTATATTTGCGAAAACTCAATAATAAAGCACGCAATGTTACAGAGGGCGAAGTCCATCGGCGTCAAGTTGGCACGCAGCCGCCGCCGACTTTATTTTTATGCTACAAGCAGCTTCTGATCTTATTTGGTTTTTGGAAAGACACCCAAATAAATTAAAATTCAAAAGCGATGTACTCTTTTGTCATTAATAAATTAAAGTTCAGCCTGCCTTTGTTGAAAAAACAATATTATTGTTAATTCACGAAGAATATGGTTTTTATTGTATTTTTCGTCACCGCCGCTATATTTTGTCCGCGGAAAATTGTTAGATGGATTCGCCATCTGATAGCGCCATCCATTGGCGTTTGCATTATTTATGTTCCACTGAGCATTTTTGCACACTTCTATATGCTCAAGTGTTTTTAATGCAATTGAAGCATACATTTTTGTTGTGTGAAAAAAAGCAGAGCATTTTTGCTCGTATTTGCTTTGTTTGCACAGTTTGCACTACCCATCGCGAAAACCCTTCATATATATTTTTTTGGGGATGGATATGTGGTTTTTGGTGTTGCCGTACTTTCGTACATTTTTATTGTTATTGAGGGAAATTCTTTAATGCTCTCATTTCACCAAATTTTGCCCAGAAAGTACGGGATCAAATTTATTGGCTAGTAAAGCATTCAGTTACTTTTTGATATTTTTGAGAGCAATTTTGCTAAATATCTAATTGATCTCTCGTTTCTAGTTTCTAAAAGTAGGACTATTAAACAGATCTTTTGTTGGCTCTTTTACGATTCAAGCGAACGCTAAAATGACTGTCCTAAATACAGATGGAATTTCTTTTGTTATTGATTTTACATACGAAAAGTGTTATCGTCTAAGCCGCCCTTTCAATTAGGCCACACACCAACAAATCATGGGCCTCAGGTAGAACGGTCCAAGTTCGCATTTTTTTCCATATTAGTTTTTTTCATATTTCGTTTAATTGAAGTATATTATATTGAAATATGCAAGAAATATCAGTCGGGGCTTTTCTACATGAGACCTACGACATACATATGTATGTATGTACATATAACTTTATACTTACATTTTGCTCCAGTTTTTTGAGTCGATTGCTGCACTCTTTTTGTCCACGCGCAATTTGATTTAAAATTGAAAAAATATCTAAAAAGGGAAAAAATAATAGTAAACGAGATAATTTTGCATGCAGAAGGTATATTTTAAGAGATTTCAGTGGGAATTAACCTTCATTTTTCACATCATTTGCGGAAAAGGATGATGGCGATGATGAGAGTAGGCTGCTGCCATTTAAATCACTTGACAAAGTATGCGACACACGGGGTGAAGCGGAAACGACTGCTAAAAATTAAGAATTATGGAATTGAGTAAATTGATTTGTGATGCTGGCTTAATTTTCTACTCACTGTTTATTTCTTGATTATTTTCGGCAAATGGCTCCTCAAAATTGTTTTCGGTAAAACTCACGTCACTATATAATTAAAATTATTGGCATTATTATGGGAATTTTCCAAGCGAAGTTATCAGAAATAATGAAATAATTAACTGTAACTTTTTGGAAATATCGCCGTAAGACAAAAAGATTTGCCGTTTCAATTTTCCTCGACGCGCCACTTAAATACCGCAGTATTTTTTTTTTTTTTTTGCTTTTAAAATAAGCAAAACCGTGCCAAATGTTTTTCTACACTTCAGATATTTTGCAATGGCATTTCCAGTTCAACGTTTTGTTTTATTTTATAACTGTTCACAAAATCAATTTTTTCATTTTTTTTTTTTTTTTTTTCAATAAGAATAGCATTTTTATTTTTTATGAACTTCAACTACATTTTATTGCTCATACTGGCCAATTGAATCGTTATATCTCTATATTTTCAATCAACTTAATTTTTTAGTGACATACATTTATCAGATGAATAAAATAAGAATATCAATTTATATTAAATTACTTTTAACTTACACCCTTGGTTGGCCACCCTTTTATCAATATCAATTAAATAAAGTAAAATAAAATTTTCTAGCTAGGTAGACAACTTTTTCTCTTTTTTTACTTTTCTTTACTTGATTGATATTGATAAAAAAAAAGTGACCAACCAAAGGGTTGAACTTGAACAAGTTAAGTAATTTAAAATAAATTTATTACGAATGTATCAGTAAAATATAAATTTTTGTTTAATTTATTTGAGCTCAATTTTAATATTTTAATTTATCCTTTATTTATTCTTTTAAGATCGAATAAACAAGACTGAAAAGTAAAAAAAAAAAAACTGGGGGACGGCTACTTTAAAGTAGCAATAACTCTATCAGTATTTATGTATGTAGTATATGGTCACGTGTATTCACAGCACATGAATTTGAATGCACTTTATGTTTTGTTTTCTTTTAGCCTTTATCTGGACGCATAAACATACATATGTATTTAAATATTTAAGGGGCACCTAAAACTTGTTCAATTAGGAACGCTCCGGAAGCATGAGCGTAAACTAATTTCTGTATTTTGTAATCCAATTACATATTTACCTATCTTACTTCAGACATGATATTGAATTTAGTTGTTAAATAGAATTTTTATTTCTTAAGACTGCGTACATACATATGTATGTATGTACATACATGTATGATTAGTATGCAATGGTAATGCCCGGTAAGTATGCAGAAAGTAAAATAATCAATAAATTAATTTATTTACTTACAGTTTGTTGCGCTCCTTGCAGAAGTTGTTTGTTTTTGTTCCACGAAGATGACTTAATTTATGCATCTTTAAGCCTTGGGCGTTTAAAAATACTTTGTTGCACACATCGCAGGAATGTTCCTTTGAACTTTCCTCCGAACTGTGCTCACATATTATGTGCTGCTCTAAAGATATGCGTCCGGAAAACATTTTTTCGCATTCAGCACACCTAAAGTAGTTGGGATTTAAATGACACTGAATGTGGTCGGCCAAATCTTTTTGTCTGAAAAATTTCCTATTGCAGCAGATAATATAACCTCTTTGTTGATGACTTTCCAAAAAATGTTTGCGCAATGCGGAAAAATTCTCAAGTTGTGTTTTGCAAATTTTGCAATTAATACGTTTCATATAGCCAAGAATTAGTTTGTCATTTTCTTCACAACTCGCATGATCTTTAACATAATTATCGGAAGAATTGCTATCTGACTGTGAAGTAACGTCACTGTTGTCTTCATCAATATCACTAGCACTTTCCGAATCATCATTTAAATCTTCAGATTTCTTTTTAGTTTCTAATGATTTATCTGCAGAGCATTTTCTTTTCAGGCCTTTGTTGGAGCTAATGTAGGTAGGAAAATTGTCTTTCCCACCTTCAATAATTTGCTTGCACGACATATCACCCGTGCTTTCCATATCATCATCTAAGTCCAGAGGCTCATTTTTTATATTTATAACTGTATTGACATTTTCAATACTTTGATCTGCGCCAGGTTTCTGGAAATAAAAATCGTCATTGATATCCTCTTTCTCCACTTTCATCATAAACCTCATATGGACTTCTTCTACGTGCAAATAGAGCTTGTGAAAGTCGTCGACTAACTTCCAGCAGGGGAAACAAATAAATGAGTTGCACCTTATTGTGTTCTATTAAAAAAAAACAATACTTAGCTTTTGCAAAAAGAGTAACTTAAAGGTAGATAACTAACCAATGGCCAAAAATGCTTCTCCAATGTATTTGCAATATTTAGTTCCAGCCAATTTTTTGAGTCCGTCCTTATACAATTCAATTTATCTGAATTTATATTTAAGCACAATAGACAAGATTCCATTATCTTATTTAATTATGCTAAATATAAATTTTGTTTCTCTTTTTCATACACATAAAAAATGTAACTAAGAAAAACTTAACAACAAACGATGTGGATAACAAAATAACCGGTTCATCAGCCAAATACAGTGCTGCCAAGTCTTGGCTATTACGCATCACAAATCTTTTAAACGTCGACAGAAAGTCGCTAAGTGCGGTTTTACACTTTGGAAATTGAAAGACATACAGAACATGATACAACTAATAAGGTAACCTTTTCGCTACAATAAGAACAACTTCAATAAAAATAACATGCATTTTGTTTTTGTACAACTTCTGCAAACTGTCAAAAAGACGCCACTTCTACATTTACAGAAGAGAGATGAGCTGATCTTACGCGGATTTGCTATCTTGTTTTGGCTGCCTTTCACCTCTGCATTCTCTTGACAACCTAAAGTTGTCAGATGATTAACGGCTTAGCTGACGAGTCTACCTTATTAGTTGTATCACGATACAGAAGACGATTAATGGCATCGTAGCGGTACGGTAGTGTTTACGACACGACTATCTTTACAAGACATTTTTATTTGTTGTTGATAATTTTCAGATTTTTGCCTCACATCACTTTTCTCAAGCCATCGTCATTTTAATGCTGTAAGCCACAGAATACTGTTCCTTGATTATTATGTAATCAACCAAAAAATATCATAATCAAATGAAACTGACGATATACATATGTACATACAGTGTCAGAACTGATTTAGCTATTTAGGCAGGTCGACGATCATACAGTTTATTCTTGAAAAAAGAAAGTGTACCAAAAATTGGACAAAATTTGCCCTTCTTTATCGAGCTTTATATCAAGCCTATATGCATATATAAATGTCGAAATTTTCAACAATCCCTTACATTTAGCGGAATGAAAAATTGATGAATGAGAGAAATTAAATTCGGACATTCTTAAAAGAAGACAAAGCGAGCAAACAGGACTTTTACTAAAAATAGTTTAATTTAATTAACTTTATTAAGTTGCAGTTATCATGCTGTTATTTGTAACTGATCACTCGTGTTTGCCAGTCTTATGTGTCTAGCATATTTTTGGAGTTTAGCCTCTTCATATTCTTTAGGATGTACTTTTTTCCGATGAGAGTGCATGTTACTATTTGAGTTAAACGTTTTTGGGCACCAAGGGCATGTATATAACGGTGTACCAGTATGCGAAGCCATGTGTTCCTTTAATTAATTATTGTACATAAATCATACATTTTATCATATTTAAAATCTCTTTACGTACCCTGAGAACCTCAGCTCTTTTGAACACCTTTTCACAAATAGTGCATTTGTGATCCTGGCCTTTTTCATGCATTGTGTTTATATGTTTACGCAAAGCTTTAATTGTGGGTGATATTTTTGGACATATGGGACAGTGGTAATCCTTTTTCCCATCTGCAGGATGTTGGCTGGCTTTGTGTCTTCTCAGCCCTTGCTCCGTGGTCATAAGCAAGCCACAAACGTCACAGTAAATCGTGGGTGCTACTGCCTCATGTTTGGCCATATGAAATTTTAATTCGGTACTCGAACTTACAGATTTACCGCAAATACAGCATATTTTAACGAATTTTTTCAAATGAACAGCTTGAGTGTGGCGATGCAGAAGGTGGGAACTGGCATAGCTAAAATTTAAATATGAGTTTTCTATTAAACTTTTTCAATCTCAATTATTAAGAAAAACCCGAAAAAATAATTCCTTTTCATAGGTATTTTTATACAGTAGATATAGCATAGATAAGTACATACATCTGTGTCAGTCAAAATTAAATCAATATTCAAACATTTTTTTATCTTAACGTCTACACCTATCCACATTTTTATTGAGACAAACGTCTTTTTCTACTTCTTCATACAGAGTCTGATGTTTGTCTCAACAAAATTTGGCAGAGATTTGTGTCATAACTTCAAATACAAGTTGTTTTAAGAGATGGTGTTTGAATTGGTCTCTCCAAATATAATCTCAAACGATGCATCTAAGATAATGAATTGAATGATATTAATTTCCCTAATTAATAAATCATTAAAATTAAACAATTTTTTAATTTTTAATTTTTGCAACAAAAAAACATTATATACATATGTATGTATATGTTATGAATTAGAGCATTTTTTTTTTTGGCATAGCATTAATCTATACAATACCTGACTTTATTGGCCACGGAGGCTTTCTTCACGATTTATTGGTATTGATAAATAATAAATAAAGATTTTAGAAATTTTTATATTTAATGTTTATCGGTACTTACAATTTGCCACACTCCTTACAGGGAAATTTCTTTTCATCTTCCGACAGATGCGTGAGTTTGTGCATTTTTAAATCATGAATTTCTGAAAACGATTTGCAACATATACCGCAACGATGACGCCTTACTTTCACGCCCCCGTGTACACCCACTTCGTGTTTCTCTAAACGAATGCGGTCCGATAAAACCTTGTCGCATTTGCTACACTTGAAATAATCTGGGTTTAAATGGCAATGAATGTGATCTACTAAATCACTTCGTTTAAAAAATTTTCTGTTACAGCAAAAGAGGTATCCCTTCTTCTGATGAATTTCCAAAAAATGTTTTTGTGTGGCCGAAAAATTTTCGAGTGGCACTCGACAAATGTCACAGTTCATCTCCTTGAAGTTTTCGTTTATAAATGTATCCCACTCTTTGCGATTTATTCGAGCTCTACCACTGGACTTTGGCGATTCGTGGTTTTCAATTTCTTGTGATTCGATTTGAATGTCATATTTCTCATCCTCAGTAACTGTGTTGTGTATTGGTACATTTGTAACTAACTTTTCTTTAGTCGAAATTTGTGTTTGCATTTCGGAGTGTTTGCTCTTTTTAGATACTATGAAACTAATGAGTTCTGTTTCTTCTAAAGGATCGCTATCTGCTTGATCATCGTAAGATTGAAAATGTGTTCTTACCGGTGGTTTCAAAATGCCACTTTTGTCATCGTCAGGTTCTTCAGATTGATCTATAAGCATTTCGGGTTCCAACAAATAACACTCCACGTTATCTTTTACACTTTCTGCATAATCATGATCAGCAAACTGCGTTAATTCCTCTTTACATTCTACAGTTACCACATCGGGTTCTGCTTTTATTTTATTAAAATCAAGATGAGCTTTTTCTATTCGCAGATAGAATTTATGAAAGCTATTTATCGCTCTCCAGCACGAAAAACACATGACGGATTTTGAATGTATGTTAATCTTAGGAAAATTAATAAAAATTCGTGAGTACATAAATATATTTTCTATACGAAATCTTCTACCATTGGGTTTTGTTAATATTAATAATAATTTGTTGAGGTCACTTTTCTTATCTTTACTTTTAGGGCTCTTTTCAATATTTCGGTACATCTTTGTGTACCTTCGCCAGGAAAATTGTTTTTGAAAACAGAGAAAGTAATTTGCCCTACGAAAATTTGGACTAAAAGAAAATTAAATAAGATTTGCGGCAAATGTCTTGCCTTGTGAAGAATGGGGCATAAGGTAACTTATGTACCTAGAGAAACTCAAAGTAAAAATATTTTTACACACTGCCTCTTTCTAGTTTCTCAAGTTTTATTTTTGAAAATAACGATTTTTTTTTTGTGGGCACTGAAAGTTTTGCCACTTAATTTTCTACATATGAAACACTACTATTTTGTATTACGTTTATCAGGCTCAATTTTGTTCTATAGTGTTTTTGTGATTAATATTTATTAAACAAAACAAAGAAAATATTAAGAGCCTTTATCTAGGAGAAAACAGCTATATGTCCTCCTAGCTAAAGGGCCTTGATATTTTATTTGTCTTGCTTAATTAATAACAATCACAAAAATAATATTGAATGAACTTGAGCCTGATAAACGTAATACAACATAATAATATTAGAAAAGGTTGGAATAATAGAAATTAATTAACATATGAAACACCAATTATTTGAAAGCAGCTTCCAAGCGACACCAGGGCAGTTTAAAAATAGATACACATCCGTCCCAATATGTATTTCTATAAAAACATTTAAACAAAATTTACAGTTTATTACATAGAAAAAACTACCAATTTTGGGCACACAAATTAAAAATGTTTTTTTTACTTGGAAGTATGTCCGTAACCTAAATTCCTAACTGCGAAGATATCTTCTGTACTTTAGAAGCCCAAATATTTGTTTGTTTCCCCCAAACATTTTTTAAGTAATGACTATTTATGACAGTGTACGACATGTACATACATTTATACAAACCAATGACCAAAAGTGCTTCTCTATCTTTTCCGCCATGTCAAACTTTTGCCACTCTGTTGAGCCTGCACTTATGCAACCTTTCCCAGCATCAATCACATCCAAACACAATAAACACGATTCCATTATTTTCTGTCCGTGTCGGTATACAAATTTTCAGGCCAATCAAATAGTTGTTTTGAAATTCCTCCTTCGTGTTCCTATAGTACCAAATTGATGGGAGGTGTACCTGCAAGTAACTAAATGTTATAAAGCCAACAGGAATTTGTACCAAATTTATTTCTTTCACTTTGTACCAATTTTAAGTCCACTTATTTGCAATTTTTTAAAATATATTCCTTTTGTGTACAAAATGCCAAATTTTGAAGTAAAATTAAACTCTAATTGCTCTGCAGTGATGTTAACATCTCCATGTTATCAGATTTAATCCTTGGATTTAATAATTTCACTGCAAATATGGCGATTTTAAAAGTAGCTTGGTAATAACCAAGGCGAATTCACACAAAGTGAACTTGGTAGCACAGGGGATTATTTTTGGCCTCTTGCAAGGCGAATCAAGATTGGGTGGTCGCAATTCAATTCGCTTCAGCATTTTCTCTCGAGTTGTCATAAGTTTTGTTGTCGTTTTTTTCTGTTTGCTTACAAAACAATACGTGCTATTTTATCCTCAAGTTCTTTGGTGGCATAACCCTTAAAGAGTTTCACCACAAAAATCACATTACGAAAGCGAAAACATGTGTTAGTTGTGTGATGTGCGGCGAATTCTTATGCACCTTCCTGTTAGTGAATCCAAGGCGAATCCACTTAATCGCCTTGAGTGAATCTGATTTGGTTTGAATTTTCTAAACTAAAGAAATAAATTTTAATGACTTAATAAATTTGTCGTTGGAAAAAAAATTTTGTTCAAAAAATTTAGGTAGTTTTTTTGCGTGTTCTCACGTAACAATTGATAAGAGAACTTCACAACAGCCTGCTATTGTTCCACCATGTTTTTTTTTTGTTTTTGGCTCAGTGTACCACGACTCCTTAGGGGCTCCCATATAAAAACTTTAAATATGGGTGCTTTTTTGTTATTCTTTTGAATCGTAGTGGAACTTTTATTGCTAAATCGGTCGACCCCATCCTAATACATATAACAATTGCGTCGCATTTTATGCTTTTCATCATGATACAATTAACAAGGTAGCCTTATCAGCTAAACCGTTAATCATCTGACTACTTTAGGTTGTCAAAAGAATGCAGAAATGAAAGGCAGCCAAAAGGAGCAAATCAATGTAACCTCTGTTCATATCTCTTTTATAAATGTAGAAGCGGCGACTTTTTGACAGTTTGCAGAAGTTGTACAAAACCAAATGCATGTTATTTTTATTGAAGTTGTTCTTATTGTAGGGAAAAGGTTACCTTGTTAGTTGTATCATGGCTTTTCATCAAACAGAAAAGAATACTATTTTTGCAACTCTGTGCAAAAGTTTGCCATTCATCAGAGTTTGATTTCTTCTCTCAGGTATGCTTTCCTTCGTTTAATGTTTAAAAACATTTTTCGTTAAGGAAAATAACAAATAGATAATTATGGAGTGTTGCTTATTATGTTTAGAATTAAATAAAGACTTGCAAGACCCTATTCAGGCAAATTCAAATCAATGGCAAGATCTCGATATAACAAAAGTGTTGGAAAAACACTTTTGGCCACTGGTAAGAAAAACACTAATGCAACTTCTTGTATACAATATACTTGAACAATACAATTTAGAACATCCAGCCGCATCCCTGCTCCTGGATCTGTTCAATGTGTTGGAAAGAATTACAAAAGTTTCTCTTATTTTATAAGCGCATTGAAGAAGCTCATGCGAACTTTGGTATAATAAAACGAGAGGAAAGTCTTTTATTTAATGCAAAAGAGGCAACCATTGAGGAAACTAAAAATATTTATTGTCTAGAACCAGAAATGTTAATAGATCAAAATGAATTAAAAACTATAGTGAACATTGAAGAGTTTCCTATTAAAAAGGAGGTAGATAGAGATGAATTAACTGATGACACTATTGTTAATAAGAAGGATCCATTAACAAAAACAAAATGTATAAGAAACTCGAAAATGAAAACATCGATTACGACAAAATCTGTAAAAATTAAAGAAACAAAAAATGAAATCTCTGATTCCGATAATAATGATACAGCAAGTAATTATGATGATGGCTCCAACAACGAACCTAAAAAAAGGCTTGCTGGGACCAAAAGCCGCAAAGAAGGTGATAAATTTATTGCAGAGCATTTTAAACAAATGTTTTGTGATCTCTGCGATGTGCCATTTGAAAACTTCAACGCTATGAAAAAACATTTCTTGTTAGTACACTCAATACATCAGGGTTATCTTGTATGTTGTAACAGGAAATTTTATCAGCGTAACCTTTTAGTTGACCATTTACAATGCCATTTTAATGCAGACATTTTTAAGTGCGTGCAATGTGGAAAAGTGTTGTCAGACCGAAAAAACTTGGAGAATCATTTGCTTCGAGTACATCGGTCAAAAGATATAGTGGCAAAATATCCGTGCGATGTTTGTGGAAAACCTTTTACAAAGGCATATATTTTAAAAACCCATAAATTAAAACATTTGTCTGAGGATGAAAAAAAGTTTCCCTGTACTCAATGTGGTAAATTGTAAGTAAGATATCGACAAAAATTTAAAAACAAAGTTTTTAATTAGAGCAAATATATCCATCCATATATATGTATAGATATGCCAGTTCCTATTTGTTAAAAATTCATACCGAAGTGGTACATTTGAAAAAACAGGCAAAAGTCTGTTATATTTGCGGGAAAACCTTAGGCACCAGCACTGACTATAAAGCTCACATGAGCAAACACGAAGGCATTCCGGCACCTGTTATAAATTGTGATGTATGTGGGCTACGACTTGGCAGTAAAAGGAACCTAAGGCTTCATAAAGAATCACAACATCCAGTGGATGGTAAAAAGGGTCATCCGTGTCCTTTATGTGACAGAGTATCTCCAACGGCCGGAGCTCTTAAAAAGCATATATATAACATGCATGAAAAGGGCTTTGATCACAAATGCACCTTGTGCGAAAAAGTTTTTAGACGGGCAGAAGCACTTAGGGTAATGTCAATCAATATATGCACGGGTAAATTTTAATTATTTATTTTCTAGGAACATATGGCCTCTCATACAGGTACCCCTTTATATACATGTCCTTGGTGTCCAAAAACGTTTAATTCGAATGGAAATATGCACTCACATCGCAAAAACAAGCATCCGATAGAATACTTGGAACAAAAACTACAAAAATATAATTGACCAACGTAATAACTGAAAATTGATTTATTCTTCATAACAAATTAAAACCCAAAAAGGTTGAAATTTGTATCAGGTAACGAAATTTTTGAACTCAGAACCAAAAGTATTGTTCGTTCCGTACGTAGGCTTACTATCTTGTCCAAAATCACTAGTGCATATACATATCGCACAAGTTAGACTATAAACGAGGGAGAATTTTTCAAAAACTTATTTTACTATGAGTTTGAAATTTTGATCTTTCAGTCAACTATTTTGTTCAACTACCTTATCATTTTATCATACTTTTGGTACCCAGGGTAAAAATTGTGAAATCTTTAATTTTCTTCAAATGGCCATAACTTCCTAAATAATGAAGGTATAGCTAAAATAAGCTAAATTCGGTATCCAGGGCAAAAATTGTGAAAAAATCGTTATTTTCTTCAAATGGCCATAGCTCCTTAAATAATGAAGATACAGCTAAATTTGCTACATAGGGCGAAAGTGGTATTTTTTTAAATGCACACAAATCCGTAACTGTTGGAGATACAGCTAAAATAAGCTAAATTCGGTACCCAGGGCAAAATTTGTGGGAAAAATTGTAATGTGCTGAAAATTCACTTTTTTTTTAGCTTGGACTTAGTACTCAGGGGACGACCCCTATTTATGCATGCGCATCGTACCGGAAAATAGGTTTTGGGGAGGAGGAAAGAGGGAGTAGTGTTTGTGCACATTTGATTTGAACTTCTTTACATTGTAGCTGGCGGGGAATATGTCTGCAGGCAATTTGTTCCACAGACGAACAGTGCGGCTGAAAAACTGGTAAAAAAACACTTTGGATAGGTACATAAGAATTCTCATCACAGCACATGCTTTTGTTGGTGTAAAGCAAGGCGATCAACTACAGGTGGTTGTCTCGAGTTATCATACGTTTTGTCATCGTTTGCTATCAGCTTTGACAACTCAGAACAAGGCGAATCCATTACAGGTGCCCGCATTCCAATTCGCTTCAGCATTTTACCACGATTTTATCTTCTGAGTTGTCAAAGCCGATAGAAAACGACAACAAATCATGTGACGTCTCGAGAGAAAATGTTGAAGCGAATTGAATTGCGACCACCTATACTTGAATCCAAGGCGAATCAACTACAGGTGGTCGCAATTCAATTCGCTTCAACATTTTCTCTCGAGACGTCACAAGTTTTGTTGTCGTTTTCTATCGGCTTTGACAACTCAGAAGATAAATTCGTGGAAAAATGTTGAAGCGAATTGGTATGCGGGCACCTGTAATGGATTCGCCTTGACTCAGAAGATGAAAATCGTGAAAAAATGTTGAAGCGAATTGGGTTGCGGGCACCTGTAATGGATTCGCCTTTGCTTCTTGTATCAAATAGCTTTCACCAAGGCGAATTAATTTAAAATTTAATTCACCTTGGCTTTCACGTAGTTTTTTTCTATTTACTTACAAAAAAATTGGTAATATTTTATCCTCAAGTTTTTTGATGGTATAACTTTTAGTGTTTAGAAAATATTAAGACTGACAACAAAAATCATTTTGTTGGGTGTGCGGCGAATTCTAATGCACCTAATGAATCTGCCTTGATTTGAATTTTCTAAAGAAAAGAAATAAATTTAATATAAATGTAAATTTGTTATGACTTGAAAAATTTGTCCTTGCAAAAATAGTTTCTGTAATATTTTTAGCGTGTACTCATAACAATTGATAGAATTTCACAACAGCCTGCTATTTTTCTACCAATAACTCCCATAGGATTTTTGTTGTTGTTGTTTTACTCATTGTATCACGAGTTCTTGGGGGCTCCCGTACAAAAACAGAAAAACTAAACGAACGTTTTAAAAATTTTTATTTATTTGAGTCGTAAACTTTTATTGCTAAATCGAACGACCCCACCCTAATACAGAAATGCGTCGAATTTTCTCAGACGCCGACGAAAAAATGCAGACGACTTGCAAATCTGTTAAATACAAACATATGTACATATGTATATTATGCTTTCATTCGTTTAATGTTTAGAAAAAATTTTTGTGAATAAAAATAAATATGGAGTGTTGCTTGTTATGTTTAGAATTAAATAAAGACTTGCAAGACCCTATTGAGGCAAATTCAAGTCAATGGCAAGATCTCGATATAACAAAAGTGTTGGAAAAACACTTTTGGCCTCTGGTAAGAAAAACACTAATGCAACTTCTTGTATACAATATGCTTAAACAATACAATTTAGAACATCCAGCCGCATCCCTGCTCCTGGATCTGTTCAATGTGTTGGAAAGAATTACAAAAGTTTCTCTTATTTTATAAGCGCATTGAAGAAGCTCACGCGAACTTTGGTAGAATAAAACGAGAGGAAAGTCTTTTATTTAATGCAAAAGAGACAACCATTGAGGAAACAAAAAACATTTATTGTCTAGAACCAGAAATGTTAATAGATCAAAATGAATTAAAAACTATAGTGGACATTGAAGAGTTTCCTATTAAAAAGGAGGTAGATAAAGGTGAATTGACTGATGACACTATTATTAATAAGGATCCATTAACAAAAGCAATTTCTCCAAAAACAAAATGTATAAGGAACTCGAAAAGGAAATCATCGATTTCAACAAAATCTGTAAAAATTAAAGAAACAAAAAATGAAATCTCTGATTCCGATAATACTGATACAGCAAGTAATTATGATGACTCCAACAACGAACCAAAAAAGAGGATTGCTGAGACCAAAAGCCGCAAAGAAGGTGATAAATTTATTGCAGAGCATTTTAAACAAATGTTTTGTGATCTCTGCGATGTGCCATTTGAAAACTTCACCGCTATGAAAAAACATTTCTTGTTAGTACACTCAATACATCAGGGTTATCTTGTATGTTGTAACAGGAAATTTTATCAGCGTAACCTTTTAGTTGACCATTTACAATGCCATTTTAATCCAGATATTTTTAAGTGCGTTCAATGTGGAAAAGTGTTGTCAGACCGAAAAAGCTTAGACAGCCATTTGCTTCGAGTACATCGGTCAAAAGATATAGTGGCTAAATATTCGTGCGATGTTTGTGGAAAACCTTTTACAAAGGCTTATGTTTTAAAAACCCATAAATTAAAACATTTGTCTGAGGATGAAAAAAAGTTTCCCTGTACACAATGTGGTAAATTGTAAGTAAGATATCTGGAAAAATTGAAAACAAAAAGTTTTTAATTAGAGCAAATATATCCATCCATATATATGTATAGCTATGCCAGTTCCTATTTGTTAAAACTTCACACCGAAGTGATACATTTGAAAAAACAGGCAAAAGTCTGTTATATTTGTGGCAAAACCTTAGGCACCAGCACTGACTATAAAGCTCACATGAGCAAACACGAAGGCATCCCGGCACCTGTTATAAATTGTGATGTATGTGGGCTACGACTTGGCAGTGAAAGGAGCCTGAGGCTTCATAAAGAATCACAACATCCAGTGGGTGGTAAAAAGGATCATCCCTGTCCTTTATGTGACAGAGTATCTCCAACGGCCAGAGCACTTAAAAAGCATATATATACCATGCATGAAAAGGGCTTTGATCACAAATGCACCTTGTGCGAAAAAGTTTTTAGACGGGCAGAAGCACTTAGGGTAATGTCAATCAATATATGCACGGGTAAATTTTAATTATTTGTTTTCTAGGAACATATGGCCTCTCATACAGGTACCCCTTTATATACATGTCCTTGGTGTCCAAAAACGTTTAATTCGAATGGAAATATGCACTCACATCGCAAAAACAAGCATCCGATAGAATACTTGGAACAAAAACTACAAAAATATAATTGACCAACGTAATAACTGAAGATTGATTTATTCCTCTTAACACATTAAAACCCAAAAAGGTTGAAATTTGTATTAGGTAACGAAATTTTTGAAATCTCAGAACCAAAAGTCCAAAATCATTAGTGCATGCACATATCGCACAAGTTAAACTAAAAACGGGAGACAATTTTTCAAAAACTTATTTTACGAGTTTGAAATTTTGATCTTTCAGTCAACTATTTTGTTCAACTACCTTATCATTTTATCATACTTTTGGTACCCAGGGTAAAAATTGTGAAAAAATCTTTAATTTTCTTCAAATGGCCATAATTCCTTAAATATTGAAGATACAGCTAAATTCGGTACCCAGGGCACAGGTGGTTGTCTCGGGTTATCATACGTTTTGTTGTCGTCTTTTATCAGCTTTGACAACTCAGAAGCTAAAAATAGTGGATAAATGCGGAAAAGAATTGAGATGCGGGTAACTGTAATTGATTCACCTCATAGCTTTAAAAGTTATATTTGTGCTTTAAACACCATGAAAATAAAAAAATATCAACTTTTCTATCACCAAAATAAAATGGCAATAGCTCTTGTAAACAAAGAGAAAACAAATTTGACATGTAAGAGCTATTTGAGTCAAGAAGCAAACCTGTGCTACCAAGTTAACATTGTATGAATTCGCCTTGGACAACTCAACTGGAATGCGAGTTGAATTGCGACCACCTGTTATTGACCTACCTTGGCACATACTTCACTGCTAAAAACATTTTTAACAACATTAAACACGGACAGTTTTCTGCATTATACAACTGGTTTTCTGTGATATTAAGAAATAATAATGGAATGCTGCTTACTGTGCTTAAAAATAAACAAAGATTTTCTTGATTACATTGAAGCAAATTCAAAGCAATGGCAAAATCTTGATGTAACAAATGTGATAGAAAAACACTTCTGGCCACTGGTAAGAGGAGCACCAGCGATACTTCATATGTACACTCTATTTAAAGTAATTTTTATTTAGACTGGCCTACAGCATGAATGCTCGCTAATATGCTCAAAGTGCTGGGAAGAAGTAGACAAATTTCATAGATTTTATTTGAGCATTGAAGAAACTCATGCAAGCTTTGAACGAATAAAACCTAAGGACACAAACCACTTATTAGAGCCAAAGAACATAAAAGATGTATCACATTGCGTGGATCCGGAAATATTAATAATTCAAAATGCCTTAAAATCTGAAATTGATATTGAAGAAAGCTCTTTTAAAAATGAGCTAGATGAAAATGAATCGATAGAGAGCATCAGTAGTAAGGATCCCTTAATAAATCCAATTTCACAAAAAACTGAAAATATAAAGCACTTGAAAAGAAAAGCATCAAGTGCTAAAATTAAAGAAGAAACCATTGATCACATTAGAAGTGATGATATACCAGATAATTATGATGGCAATTGTAGCTACGTACCAGACAAAAGACCCAGAGAAAACAAAACCCGTAAAGAATGCGATGAATTTATTGCAGAACATTTTGAACAAATGTCTTGCGATCTTTGCGGTGTACAATTTGAAAACTTTGCCGCTATGAAGAAACATTTCTTGCTTACACATTCAATGAATAAAGGTTACCTTATTTGTTGTAAAAGAAAATTTTTTCAACGCAATCATTTAGTTGATCATTTGCAATGCCATTTTAATCCTAACTATTTTAAATGTGGTCAATGTGGAAAAGTCCTATCAGACAGAAAAAACTTCGATGGTCATATGCTTCGAGTACATAGGCCAGAAGAAGTAGTTGCGGAGCATTCCTGTGATATTTGTGGAAAATCTTTTACAAAGGCATACATTTTGAAAACTCATAAATTACAACATTTGCCTAATGATGAGAAAAAGTTTTCATGTACACAATGCGGTAAATTGTAAGCAACTTTAAGAATTAATTATAATTGTTTTTTTTTTTTTTTAATTTTGAATGAAACACGAACATTTTCAGGTACGCAAGTTCCTACTTGTTGAAAATCCACAACGAAACCGCACATTTGAAGAAAAAAGCGATAGTTTGCTATATTTGCGGAAAAATACTAGCCGCCAACAGAGAATACAAAGCCCATATGAACAAACACGAAGGCATTCCGGCACAATTTGTAAATTGTGATGTATGTGGGCTACGGCTTATGAGCGAAGGAAGCCTGAAACTTCACAAAGAATCCCAACACCCAGTAGGTGGAAAGAAGGATCACCCGTGTCCCGTATGCGACAAGGTATCTTCGACAGCTAGTGCCCTAAAAAAACACATAATTAGCATGCATGAAAAAGGCTTTGACCACAAATGCACTTTATGCGAAAAAGTCTTTAGGAGGGCAGAAGCGCTAAAGGTAATTTCAAATTCGAAATGAACACAATTAAATTCTAATAGCTTGCTATCTAGGAACATGTCGCCTCTCATACAGGTTCCCCCTTATATTCATGCCCTTGGTGTCCAAAAATGTTTAATTCGAATGGGAACATGCACGCACATCGCAAAAATAAGCATCCAACCGAGTACTTGCAACAAAAATTAAACAAATATAACGGAAAGTTGTAAATTTATTGCATTAACAAAAATAAAAAATTAGATTAGTCTATTTACACCAAAGTGAAACCTAGTTCTTCGAGATATTATCAAAATCTGGTAGATTTTGATGAGATTTCCCATACAAAACGAAATTGGAAAACAATATGCAATAATGTTATTTTTTCATTTACTGTAACAAATTTGAATTAGCTTTAATAGCGGAAAAAAGAATCGTTATTACCTGCGACAAAAATTAGCCAAGAACATGATGTTGAACATCACTGATTCTTCAAAATGCGACCATGTTTCATCCGTGCTCGAGCATCGATGCTCGAACCATACATATGAACCACACAGGAAATAAGTTTGGCAATTGATGTCAAATTTGATTGGCAAATCAACGAATTAATATTGCTGGGCAATAATCTTTTGGCAAAAGATGTCAAGTTAATGGCAAATTTGTTTTCAAAAATTAAATAAAACAATGGAACACATAAAAAGTATGTAAAACTAAAGAACTTTAATTTGATCAAACATTTTTTATTCTAAGTTGCAACGTCTGTATTGAATTTCGATTGTTTGATTTGGATCTCTGCAATGCATTTCCCACTGGGTAATTAAGTTAATACTATTTTTTGCAACTCTGTGCGAAAGTTTTAAACTCTCCACATGTTGATTTTTTTTTCTGGACGGAGATTTCTGGCTGCAATCGACTAATTAATTGAATTAGAAAACAAAATAATGATGGAGTGCTGTTTGCTGTGCTTAGAGCTAAACAAAGATTTACTTGGCTACATTGAAGCAAACTCAAAGCAATGGCTAGATCTTGATGTAACAAATGTGTTAGAAAAACACTTCTGGCCACTGGTAAGAGGAACGCCAAAGCTATTTCATGTATAAACTCTGTTTAAAGTACTTTAATTTAGAATAGCCTGCAGCATCAATGCTCTTCGATATGTTCAGCGTGTTGGGAGGAGGTAAATAAGTTTCACAAATTTTATTTACGTATAGAAGAAGCTCATACTAACTTTGGAAGAATAAAACTTGAAGAGGTATATCGTCTGCTGGAGCCAAAAGAACCAATAATTGAGGATATAAAAGATATCTCATATTGCTTGGAACCTGAAATATTAATAGATCAAAATGCATTAGAATCTGTAGTGGATATTGAAGAGTACACTGTTGAAAAGGAGGAAGATGAAGGTGAATCAAATCAGGATAATACTAATAAGGATCCCTTAACAAAACCAATTTCAACCAAACCTAAAAACATAAAATATTCGAAAAGAAAAGTATCGGTTATTAAAACGCCAGAGCAGCAGGATACAATAGCACAAATAAAGAAAGAAAAAATTGATTCAGATAGAAGTGATAATGATATAGGAAGTAACGATGATGACGATTGTAACTACGAATCAAATAGAAATCCCATAGAATACAAAAACCGCAAAGAATGCGATAAATTTATTGCAGATAATTTTAAACAAATGTATTGCGATCTCTGTGATGCGCAATTTGAAAATTTTGCTGCTATGAAAAAACATTTTTCGTTCGTACATTCATTAAATAAAGGCTACCTTGTGTGTTGTAGCAGAAAATTTTATCAGCGCAATCATTTAGTTGATCACTTACAATGCCATTTTAATCCGGACCATTTCAAATGTGTACAATGTGGAAAAGTTCTATCGGATCGAAAAAATTTGGACGGCCATATGCTAAGAGTACATCGGCCAGAAGATATAGTCGCAAAACATTCCTGTGATATTTGCGGTAAATCTTTTACAATGGCTTACATTTTAAAATCCCATAAACTAAAACATTTGCCTAAGGAGGAGAAAAAGTTTCCCTGTACACAATGTGGTAAATTGTAAGTTACTTAACTTAATTCATTACTTGTTGAAAACGTTTACTAAAACCAAAATATTGTCAAAATATTAGTTACGCGAGTTCCTACTTGTTGCAAATTCACACCAAAGTAATACATTTGAAAAAACACGCAAAAGTGTGTTATATTTGCGGGAAAACTTTAAGCACAAGCACAGAATACAAAGCTCACATGAACAAACATGAAGGCATTCCGGCACCCGTTATAAATTGTGATGTATGTGGGCTACGACTTGGCAGTGAAAGGACCCTGAGGCTTCATAAAGAATCACAACATCCAGTGGGTGGTAAAAAGGATCATCCATGCCCACTATGTGAGAAAGTGTCTCCTACAGCTAGGGCCCTCAAAAAGCACATAAATACCATGCATGAAAAGGGTTTTGATCATAAATGCACAATTTGTGAAAAAGCATTTAGACGTGCGGAAGCGCTCAAGGTAATAACCATTGAAGTTTTCATAATGATGCTTTCTTAATTAATTATTTATAGGATCATATGGCATCACATACAGGTACCGCCTTATATACGTGTCCTTGGTGTCCAAAGACATTTAACTCCAATGGCAACATGCATGCGCATCGTAAAAATAAGCATCCAAAGGAATACTTTGAACTAAAATTGCAGAAATATAATTGAACTGTCTTATAACGAACAGTTTCCGTTATTTTTCACTCCAATAGAAATAGAAGTAAAATATAAATTTGAAATTTTCATAATGCCTTTTTATAAACATGCCTGTCTATTAATGAGAGAACTGTTAGAAAGAAATTTCTGTATGCTTAGCCTCTTGATTCATTCATCTGACATAACTTATTCTAAGGTATATTTTAGGATTAGTACAGAAAAACAATTTTTAATTTTCTTTTTTTTATTTAAAAAAAAATAAAAAATTATAAACATTATTATGCAGACATGAACAAACATGAAGACATTCCATTACCTGTTATAAACTGTGCTGTTTGCGGCTTACGTTTAAAAAGTGAGCGTGATCTAAAAGCACACAAAGCAACGCAACACCCTGTAGGTGGCAAACAAGATCATGCCTGCCCATTTTGTGAAAAAATATCGCCTACCGCTAGGGCCCTTAAAAATCATGTACTCACTATGCACGAAAAGGGCCACGATCACAAATGCAATTTATGCGCTAAGGCTTTTAGAAGAGCCGATAAATTGAAGGTAAATAAAAATGTCCAATTCAACATTTTGCCACATAAAAACTAATGAAAAAAAAAAACAAGTTTTTAAAGTTTGCCAAAAACACTGGCGAACAGCCTTGGTTTTAATAATACCCTTCACAAGTGTTATGCTTATAAAACTTTTTTTCATGTTGCCGTTGTTCTGCCGCCGCCATATTCATGGCCAAGGCGAATCCATTACATTGAACCACACAGGAAATAAGTTTGGCAACTGATGTCAAAATTGATTGGCAAATCAACGAATTAATCTTTTGGCAAAAAATGGCAAGTTAATGGCAAATTTGTTTTCAAAAATTAAATAAAACAATGGAACACATAAAAAGTATGTAAAACTAAAGAACTTTAATTTGATCGAACATTTTTTATTGTGAGTTGTAATGTCTGTATTGAATTTCGATTGTATGATTTGGATCTCTGCAATGCATTTCCCACTGGGTTATTAAGTTAATACTCTTTTTTGCAACTCTGTGCGAAAGTTTTAAACTCTCCACATGTTGATTTTTTTTTCTGGACGCAGATTTCTGGCTGCAATCGACTAATTAATTGAATTAGAAAACAAAATAATGATGGAGTGCTGTTTGCTGTGCTTAGAGCTAAACAAAGATTTACTTGGCTACATTGAAGCAAACTCAAAGCAATGGCTAGATCTTGATGTAACAAATGTGTTAGAAAAACACTTCTGGCCACTGGTAAGAGGAACGCCAAAGCTATTTCACGTATAAACTCTGTTTAAAGTACTTTAATTTAGAATAGCCTGCAGCATCAATGCTCTTCGATATGTTCAGCGTGTTGGGAGGAGGTAAATAAGTTTCACAAATTTTATTTACGTATAGAAGAAGCTCATACTAACTTTGGAAGAATAAAACTTGAAGAGGTATACCGCCTGCTGGAGCCAAAAGAACCAATAATTGAGGATATAAAAGATATCTCATATTGCTTGGAACCTGAAATATTAATAGATCAAAATGCATTAGAATCTGTAGTGGATATTGAAGAGTACACTGTTAAAAAGGAGGAAGATGAGGGTGAATCAAATCAGGATGATACTAATAAGGATCCCTTAACAAAACCAATTTCAACCAAAACTAAAAATATAAAATATTCCAAAAGAAAAATATCGGTTATTAAAACACCAGAGCAGGATACAATAGCACAAATAAAGAAAGAAAAAACTGATTCAGATAGAAGTGATAATGATATAGGAAGTAACGATGATGACAATTGTAACTACGAACCAGATAGAAATCCAATAGAGTACAAAAACCGCAAAGAATGCGATAAATTTATTGCAGATAATTTTAAACAAATGTATTGCGATCTCTGTGATGCGCCATTTGAAAATTTTGCTGCTATGAAAAAACATTTTTCGATCGTACATTCATTAAATAAAGGCTACCTTGTGTGTTGTAACAGAAAATTTTATCAGCGCAATCACTTAGTTGATCACTTACAATGCCATTTTAATCCGGACCATTTCAAATGTGTACAATGTGGAAAAGTTCTATCGGATCGAAAAAATTTGGACGGCCATATGCTAAGAGTACATCGGCCAGAAGATATAGTCGCAAAACATTCCTGTGATATTTGCGGTAAATCTTTTACAATGGCTTACATTTTAAAATCCCATAAACTAAAACATTTGCCTAAGGAGGAGAAAAAGTTTCCCTGTACACAATGTGGTAAATTGTAAGTTACTTAACTTAATTCATTACTTGTTGAAAACGTTTACTAAAACCAAAATATTGTCAAAATATTAGTTACGCGAGTTCCTACTTGTTGAAAATTCACACCGAAGTAATACATTTGAAAAAACAGGCGAAAGTGTGTTATATATGTGGGAAAACTTTAAGCACAAGCACAGAATACAAAGCTCACATGAACAAACATGAAGGCATTCCGGCACCCGTTATAAATTGTGATGTGTGTGGGCTACGACTTGGCAGTGAAAGGAGCCTGAGTATTCATAAAGAATCACAACATCCAGTGGGTGGTAAAAAGGATCATCCATGCCCACTATGTGAGAAAGTGTCTCCTACAGCTAGGGCCCTCAAAAAGCACATAAATACCATGCATGAAAAGGGTTTTGATCATAAATGCACAATTTGTGAAAAAGCATTTAGACGTGCGGAAGCGCTCAAGGTAACCATTGAAATTTTCATAATGATGCATTCCTAATTAATTATTTATAGGATCATATGGCATCACATACAGGTACCCCCTTATATACGTGTCCTTGGTGTCCAAAGACATTTAACTCGAATGGCAACATGCATGCGCATCGTAAAAATAAGCATCCAAAGGAATACTTTGAACTAAAATTGCAGAAATATAATTGAACTGTCGGTTATTTTTCACTCCAATAGAAATAGAAGTAAAATATAAATTTGAAATTTTCATGCCTTTTTATAAACATATCTGCCTCTATTAATGAGAGAACTGTAAGAAAGAAATTTCTGTATGCTTAGCCTCTTGATTCATTCATCTGACATGACTTATTCTAAGGTATATTTTAGGATTAGTATAGAAATGGTTTTAATTTTCTTTTTTTTATTTAAACAAATTTTATAAACATAATTATGCAGATAAAACATGTGAAGGTTAGGAATCTAACATGAAAACGGAAAACCAGACAAAAAACTATAGGAGTGCCGAGATGCTAAGAGGGGACGAAGAAGTAGTAATGCCAGGGACGACTTAAATTCAACCCAGCCTTTAGGTGCTCCCCGACGACCGGTAAGTCGCCAAAATTAGGTATCTACCTTCTTAAAGGAAGTTGTTCCACAGATAAGCAGACTAGGATTGAACTCTCTTTGTGGCGGGCATCGAAGAATGATCTATCTCCAGCCCTTCCAAGTCTAAAGGAAGAGTGTTATTACTTTCAAAAGCATTCTATTTAAAAATAGGCAAATACCATATCGGCAGTCAGGACAAAATTAACCCCACCAGCGACGGCACAATTTTTTTATCAGCTGTCTTAATCCTCTTGATTTTCCTTGTGCAGCTTTAGAATTTTTCTTTTTCCCCTTATTGAACACAGAATACTACTACGTCTGTGTTATTGAATTTTTCCAAATCGGCAACACAGTTTAAGAGTTTTGTTTTTATTGTGTTTTGGTATTCTTTTTTTCCACCTTTTGTGCTCTGTAAATTTTTATTTATAGTCAACTTGCTCTGATAATTACTAATATTCCCGAAAGGAAATGGATAAACAAGTCAGTTTTTTAGAACCTTGCTTGTTGTGTTTGGAAGCAAACAACGACGTACTGAACAGCATTAGGGCAGAGTCGACACTATGGAATGAGCTTAATATAGTAAAAATTATCGAAAAACATTTCTGGTCACTGGTAAACTAACGAAATTTAATTTTTGAGTTGGATACTTCTTAATTATGTTAATAACTACTGTTCAAGAACGTTCAGCCAAGTTCCTGGATATGTACAACTTGTTGGCAAATGGTTGAAGATTTCCACAAATTCTTTTTACGTGTGGAAGAGGCTCATTTGAATGTTGGCAAAATAAAAGGGGAGCCTAGGGAATTGAATAATTGCGGAGTTTTTTCTATCCAAGTAACTGAAATAAAAATGGATCAAGACCTGGACGGCGACTTAACCGAAACGGAAATACCAACAAATGATTTAATAATAGACCAAAGCAATACGTTAGCCGTGAACTTTAACAGCCAACTTGCAGTTGAGGATCCTTTGGAAAAATCCAATAAGGCGAAAAAGAAAAAAAATTCTAAAGCTGCACAAAGAAAATCAAAAGAGGATCTAAATACAGATGCTAGTGGAATAAAGAAGGCATCAGCAGCTTTAGGAGAGCGGGACTTAGATGTCAGTGATGATACAGCAGATAATAATAGGACAGACAACTCTACAGAATATGGTAAAAGAAAGAGAAGGCGTGTTAATGGCAAACATCATCCGAATCGCAAAGAAAATGATCAGTTTATTGCAGAACACTTCGAGGGCATGACATGTGTTCTCTGCCAGATTCCACTTAAGAACTTTCCCGAAATGCAAAAACATTTTGCGGATCATCATAATCAGCGCGGCTATGTGGTGTGTTGTCAAAGAAAATTTTCTGACCGTACGCGCTTAGTTGATCACCTTCACTGCCACTTGAATCCTGATCACTTCAAGTGTAAGGAATGTGGCAAAACTATGTCTGATCGCATTAAACTTGGTAAACACATGTTGCTTGTGCACAGGTCGAATGATGTTGTGAAACAACATAACTGCAATGTGTGCGGAAAATCCTTCCGAGAGGCATATGTGTTAAGGACTCATACATTAATACATTTACCAGAAGAGGAAAAAAAGTTTCATTGCAGCGACTGTGGCAAAAAGTTAGTGTATTTTGTTATCATATGACAACAAATACAAATTATACTTACCACTTACTTTCAGTTATGGCAGCGCTTATCTACTCAGCCAGCACAGGCAAGTTGTCCATCTTAAGCGATTTGTCAAAATTTGTTACATATGCGGAAAGGAAATAAACTCTAGTGCCGAATTTAAGACACATATGAACAAACATGATGGCATTCCATTACCTGTTATAAACTGTGATGTTTGCGGCTTACGTTTAACAAGTGAGCGTGGTCTAAAAGCACACAAAGCAACGCAACACCCTGTAGGTGGCAAACAAGATCATCCTTGTCCATTTTGTGAAAAAATATCGCCTACCGCTAGGGCCCTTAAAAAGCATGTACTCACTATGCACGAAAAGGGCCATGATCACAAATGCAATTTATGCGCTAAGGCTTTTAGAAGAGCCGATAAATTGAAGGTAAATAAAAATGTCCAATTCAACATTTTAGCATATAAAAACTAATGTAAAAAAAAACAAGTTATTAAAGTTTGCCAAAAACACTGGCGAACAAACACCCTTGGTTTTAATAATACCCTTCACATCAAGTGTTATGCTTATATACATATGTATATTTGTGCATCCGTGCACAAAATGTCTGAAAAAATTAGTTTTGCACTAAAATTGGTAATAATGATTCGCCTTGTTCTTGTTGTAGCGAAAAGGTTACCTTATTAATTGTATCATGGTTTTGTTAACAAAAATAATTATTTATTTGATCGGTTACTTTTTTCAGGAACATATAGCTACACATACCGGAACTCCGTTATATACTTGCCCTTGGTGTCCAATGACATTCAATTCGAATGGAAATATGCACTCCCATCGGCAAAACAAACACCCCAAAGAATGTTTAGAACAAAAGCTCCTAAAATACAAATTTAGTTAAATAAATTCTGAGTTTAAACTAATTTATTTATTGAATTTAATTTTTTCAATTACGATATTGTGATTTATATATAGTACAGCAAAGCGTAACGTTACAACAGTTTTTCATACAATATAAAATTATCTTTTGGCCAAGAGAAAAAAAATACAATGTATAAAACACAACAGTGATAACATTGAAAATTGATCAGTAGATTAAATATAAACAGCCAATAATGAAGAGTTCAGGCAGTAGTATGGCTAAGCGCTGCTGCTTAAAAGCGGTATGTAAATAGCTTATGTACATACATATGTATGTATGTATGTCGGTATTTCGTAGGTACACATCTTAAAATCATAAAAAAGGTTTAAATATTTAAAAGCGATGTCACATATGTGACATCGCTTCTCTAAACTGAATTCAGTTTAGAGATGAAATCCTTCTCACAACCACAACACTGTCGTCTTCAACTTTCCTGTATCTTATTCGTATATTAACCAACAAAGCAAAAACTTGAAACTCTGTTCATAGAAATCCGTAGCAAAGTAAAAGTGGAAAATATTTCTTTTTAATCTCTTAAAAAAAAATAGAAATATATAGCGTTTTTGAAAAACACTCGGCTCAGGAACACCTGATTAGCAATACCGGTACAATCAGTTACTTTTAATTTTCAGCACAGTATTATCATTTCAGCGACAGTACTACCGGTATATTCATTTCGTTATTGCCGATGGGTGATGGGATTATCATAGAGATGAGCGTGTGATTGTTTTTCACACACTTGTTTTTAGTCACGCGATTTCAAGCACGACCCATATAAAACACTGACAAACAAACAACAGGACAGTAAAATATGAAATCGTATGCTTTTAAGCATTCACATAATATATACCTACATATCGCTATTTTCATTTAGAAGACTGGCTCGCATTTTTTTCCAATATCCTATTTTTTGCATATTTTCAGTAATTGAAGCCCGAAAATTAAAAAAAAATGTGACAAAGGACCTTTCCACATGAAACCAAAGATATTTATATGCATGTATTTTAAAATTACATGATACACATTAATATAATAAATATGTAGTTACATCAACTTATAATAAACACAATTAAGTTCATACATGTAAACTATTTGGGTAATATATTGTTCGAGTATTTTTGCAGCTTTGACTCGATCCATTCTTTTGGATGTATTTTCTTACGATGAGCATGCATATTGCCATTCGAATTAAAAGTTTTGGGACACCAAGGACAAGTGTATAGTGTTGTGCCAGTATGTGTCGCCATATGCTCCTTAAAAGACAAATTACATAAATCAGGAACTGTAATAATTATATTTGTAAAAGAACTGCCTTACTCTCAAAGCCTCAGCTCTTTTAAATGCCTTTTCGCAAATGCTGCACTTGTGATTGTAACCATTTTTGTGCATAGTATTTATATGTTTTTTTAGTGCTTTTAATGTCGGTGACACTTTGGGACAAATAGGGCAGTGATGCTCTTGTTTCCCTCCAACGGGATGTTGGGTTTCTTTGTGTCTCTTAAGTCCCCGTTCAGTAGTCAGACGCAAGCCGCAAACATCACAATTTATAGCTGGCATAGGTACTCCTTCATGCTTGTTCATGTGTATCTTAAACTCAGTAGTTGAGTTTGTCGATTTACCACATATATAACAAACTTTAACAAACCGTTTTAGATGTACAAGCAGAACATGCTGGTTGAGAAGATAGGAGCTGCCATAACTATAATAATAAATTTATTTGGACATATTAACTTAATTGATCCTTTTAATAATATTTATTATTAACGTACTTTTTACCGCAATCGCTACAAGGAAATTTCTTTTCCTCCTCCGATAAATGAGACACCTTATGATTCCTAAGTACAGAAGGCTTAGTAAAGGATTTACCACATATGTCACAGCTATATTTCTTTACCACCTCGTTTGCCCTATGCATTCGCACCATATGATCATCAAAGCAACTGCGGTCGGACATAACTTTGCCACATTCGTTGCACTTAAAATGATCTGGATCTATGTGACAGCGAAGGTGATCAATTAAACGTGTTCGGCCAAAATATTTTCTCTTACAGCATACAACATAACCCTGTTGTTTATGATTAACTGTAAAATGTCTTTGCGTTGCCGCAAAGTTTTCAAAAGGCATTTGACAAAGATCACAGAACATTTGTTTGAAGTGTTCAGCTATAAATTTATCATTTTCTATTCGATCTGTGCGGCTCTTACTGCTGGTTTTATGCTCCTTACTTTCTGACGTTTCTGTGCAATCCTTTTCTGCTCGACAAGAAATATCGGATACATCGTTATCATTCATACTATTTAAATCATTGTTAAAATTATTGAAGTCTAGAGGCTCTTCTTTAACTTTGATATCATGCTCTCTATCATTTTCTGTTAATTTTTTTTCAGAATACAGTTTTGTTTTAAAATATCTATTTCTCCCACTTTTTATCGACTTCTCAAGGGGATCTTTGCTTGCCAAGCCTTTTTGTAATCGTAAACGTATGCAAGCCTGTTTAAGCGGTATATCATCTAGATCATCTGAAAACTCGGATCTTATAGTCTCATTCTCGATATCCATGGCAAGTGATGTGTTGTGATCTAGAAGTATTTCGGATTCTGGGAAATCGATCTGCTGCGTTTGGTCTATTAGAACTTCCGGCTCTAGAAAACAAAACTCTATTTTATCTTTTTCCGCTTCACTGTCATCTTTGATAAATTGCTTAATTGGTGGTTCTTCCTTGCATTTCCACTCCCCTGCGAAGTTCTCCATTTTAACTTCGCCAAAATTCAAATGCGCTTTTTCTATGCGCAAATAGAATCTATTAAAATCTTCAACCTCCCGCCAGCATGATACACAAATCCAGGATCCCAGCTGAATATTGTTCTTCAAGAAAGAAAAAAATCATACAAGAAATCGATAAATGAAAATGTTTGCTCACCAGTGACCAAAAATGTTTTTCAACTACTTTCGTAATGTTCAGCTTGTTCCATTGTTTAGAGCCTGACTTTATACAATCTAAAATATCTTTTATTTCTAAACACAATAAACAGGACTCCATTTTACTTAATAACCCTTGTTGTTGACAACAGACTTTCAATTTAATTTAACCGATAGGTTTTTTGTTTTTAAACACACTTTTTGTCTGTATGTTACTGTTTTCGTATTAATTTGCTATTAGCAAATTAAATTTAGGGAGTTGTTTCTTCAATTTTTTGTTTATAGATTTGTTTTGTTTATCCGTGGTGGAATGGTGGTGTAGAGCAGCAATTTAATCGATAGTATGTTTAATGTACTATCGATATTTTTCGATAGTCATATATCGGAAAGAGATATTTCATTATAAAAGTAAAAGCAAGGCCGATGAAATAAGTCCGACGGCGACTTTTAAATAAACACACAAGCCGCTTGAGATTAACTCACTTCCGGTTCACACAAATCAACTTTGTTTTTATCTTTTAACCTTGATTTAATGCCCACACAGAGCAACCAGTTTCAAGAAATTTCCTATATATTCACAGAAATTCATATCGATCAAAAATTATTTAAATTTCGAAAACGCCATCAAAGAAGAGATCAATTTCTTGGGAATGAGCTCCATATTTTTCTGGTCGACTTTGAAACTTATAAATTGATGATGAAAAATTCAAAAGAATTTTTACTTTATTTTGTTCCCTTCATTTATATGTTTGAGAGTTTACGTTCACAATATTACACGACATTTAACTTAAAAATATGTCGGAATGAGGTTAATCGATCAGTGTGAAGAAGGTAAAACAAAATTTATCGATTTAAAAGTTCGTAACCAAAACCACTCTGAATAACTTTTGTGACAGCCGTGCATGGCACCTCCGAGTATATTGCTCGAACAGAATACCAACAACATTAGGTTATTGTAGTTTTTCTTTTTTTTTTGGTTTTGAATCCTATTCTCCCAAATTGTAGAAATTTACATATCAGGTAATATATTGCTCGAGTACTTTTGCATCTTTGACTCGACCCATTCTTTTGGGTGCATTTTCTTGCGGTGAGCATGCATATTGCCATTCGAATTAAAAGTTTTCGGACACCAAGGACAAGTGTATAAAGCTTCGCCTGTATGTGTGGCCATATGCTCCTTGAAAGATGAATTATACAAATCAGGAACTGCAAAAATCACCTACATATGTATGTAAAAGGACTGCCTTACCCTCAACGCTTCTGCTCTTTTAAATGCCTTTTCACAAATGCTGCACTTGTGGTCGTAACCATTTTTGTGCATGGTATTTATATGCTTCTTCAGTGCTTTCAATGTTGGTGAAACTTTGGGACAAATAGGGCACTGATGCTCTTGTTTTCCTCCAATCGGGTGTTGGGTTTCTTTGTGTATCTTAAGTCCTCGTTCAGTAGTCAGACGCAAGCCGCAAACATCGCAATTTATAGCAGGCATAGCAATTCCTTCATGCTTGTTCATGTGTATCTTAAACTCAGTACTTGAGTTTGTTGATTTGCCGCATATGTAACAAACTTTAACAAATCGCTTAAGATGCACTGCTTGTATATGCTGGTTGAGAAGATAAGAACTGCCATAACTATAACGATAATAAATTTACATGGACATGAAATTAAGTTGGTAGTCTTAACAATATTCTCCCTTATTCTGAATATTGTCATGCGGTTTATAAGAGAACTTTTTGCGACAAAGTTCAACTTTGAAAGTTTATAAATCACTATAAATTTGTTGTAAAAATTTCTCTTATCTAACGCACGGTAATGCTGGTGAGGTGAGGGTGATTACCAACGTACTTTTTACCGCAATCACTGCAAGGAAATTTTTTTTCTTCTTCCGGCAAATGTGAAAGTTTATGCTTCCTAAGTACAGAAGGCTTAGTAAAGGATTTACCACATATGTCACAGCTATATTTCTTTACCACCTCGTTTGCCCTATGCATTCGCACCATATGATCATCAAAGCAACTGCGGTCGGACATAACTTTGCCACATTCGTTGCACTTAAAATGATCTGGATCTATGTGACAGCGAAGGTGATCAATTAAACGTGTTCGGCCAAAATATTTTCTCTTACAGCAAACTACATAACCACGTTCCTTGTGATAATCTGTGAAGTGTTTTTGCATTGAGGGAAAACTTTCAAATGGTACTTGGCAAAGATCACAGAACATTTGCTTGAAGTGTTCAGCTATAAATTTATCATTTTCTTTTCGACTTGCACGATGTTTACAGAACGCTTTATACTTCTTACTGCCCAAAGTTTCTGCGAAATATTTTTCTGCTCCAAAGCTAGCATGGGATACATCATTATCATTTGTGCTATCTGAATCATTCTCAACATCATTTATTAAGTCTAAAGGCTCTTCTTTAACTTTTAATTCTTGTGCTCTATCATTTTCGGTTGCTTTTTCTGCAGAATATAATTTTGATCTAAAATTTCTATTCCTCCTACACTTTTTGGAATTCTCAAGGGGATCTTTGTTTGCTATGTGTTGTTTTTGTAATCGTAAACGTATACAAGCCTGCTTAAGTGGCATATTGTCTAGATCATCTGAAGACTCGGTACTTATAGTCTCATTCTCAACATCCATATCATGCGATGAATTGTTACCGAGAAGTATTTCGGGCTCTGAGAAATCTCTTTGCTGTGTTTGGTTTATTAAAATTTCTGGCTCCATAAAACAAAACTCTATTTTATTTTTTTGCGCTTCTTTGTCATTTTCGGTAAATTTTTTAATTGGTAGTTTTTCCTTGCACATGCATGCTACCGCCAAGTTCTCCACTTTAACTTCGCCAAAATTCAAATGAGCCTCTTCTATGCGTAAATAGAATCTGTGAAAATCTTCAACCTGCCGCCAGCACGATAGACAAATTCCGGATTCAGGCTGAATGTTGTTCTTTAAGAAAAACTAATCCTAATAAATAAAAAATATCGATAAATGAAAATCTTCGCTCACCAGTGACCAAAAGTGTTTTTCAATTATTTTCGTAATGTTTAGCTCGTTCCATTGCTTAGACCCTGAACTTATACAATCTAAAATATCTTTATTTATTTCTAAACACAATAAACAGGAGTCCATTTTATTTAACCCACGTTGTTCTGGATAATAGACTTTTTAGTTACTGCAACCAATAGGTTTTTAGTTTTTTATTTTATTTTGGATATTATTTCTCTGTTTTTGTATTAATTTGCTATTAGCTGGTTAATCAATGGCGGACAGCGTTGTCAATTTGGTGCTTTTCGCACTGTTTTAGTGCTTTTTAAATTTCCGAAGTGGAAAATCTCGAATTGGTGTGCAGTGCTCTGTTTTTAATTTATTTATTTTTATTTAAATACATAGGGAGTAATTTACAGTGACACCATATCATATATGCTTTAAATTTTTTTTCAGTGTAAGAGAAATTCTTATGTGCAATAAATTACACCTGTTTGATTGCTATTCATTCATCTGTGCAGTAGACCTAATAAAGGGTTTTTTGCTCTCTGCTAAGAATTAAGGTTTTAAATTCATAACATTTTTCGCTTCTTCTGCAAAACAGTAAAATTCGTGCTCATGGCCTATTTTGCCTTTATTGAGCTCAATATTCAATACAAAAAGTCAATAAGTGCAAAATTGTTTCGAATACCAAGTAAAATTAAAATGTAACATTTTAAAATGAAGTATGCATTTGCATACTTCAGGGAGCAAAAATTTTTTACGAAGCAACTGAAGCTCTTTTTACAAAAGCAGAAGCTTTTTTGAAGTTTTGACAGCTAAAGGCGGATTTTTCCAGAACTGGCAAACTCGACTAACTAATCAGTTAAATTTTGCATGTGTGATCGCAAACACAATATTGACTCAATTGAAAATGAACAAGGTGTAAGCCGCATTTTTTTCATAAAGTAAATTTCTCTGCATATTACAGGATGCTTTAATTCACCAAAATATGAATTATGAAATAAATAAAAATTATGAAAAAAAAATTACCCCGAAAAAACAACGAGGTAGGTATGCATGAGACCAGCAATATGAATGTTTAACATTAACTGGTTACATATTAATATAATAAATAAGTAAATCAATTAATAAAGTCATCAAAATCATGTAAACTACTTGTCATACATATTTTATAATGCTAGAAATTCAAATTTCGGGTAATATATTGCTCGAGTATTTTTGCAGTTTTGACTCTTCCCATTCTTTTGGATGTATCTTCTTACGATGAGCATGCATATTGCCATTCGAATTAAACGTTTTCGGACACCAAGGACAAGTGTATAATGTTGTGCCAGTATGTGTGGCCATATGCTCCTTAAAAGACAAATTAAATAAATAAGGAAATTGTTAAAAAAAAAAATACCTTACCCTCAAAGCTTCGGCTCTTTTAAATGCCTTTTCACAAATGCTGCACTTGTGGTCGTAACCCTTTTTGTGCATAGTATTAATATGCTTTTTAAGTGCCTTTAGCGTAGGCGATACTTTGGGACAAATAGGGCAGTGATGCTCTTGTTTTCCTCCAACTGGGTGTTGGGATTCTTTGTGCAGCTTAAGTCCACGTTCGCTAGTCAATCGCAATCCGCAAACATCACAATTTACAACCGGCAGAGGAATCCCTTCATGCTTATTCATGTGTATCTTAAACTCACCACTTGAGTTAATTGCTTTGCCGCATATATAGCAAATTTTAACAAATCGTTTAAGGTGAACTGCTTGTCTATGCTGGTTGAGAAGATAAGGACTGCCATAACTATAATAACAATAAGTTTAGTTGAAATTTTTAAGTTGGTTTTCTAGCCTTGCAAATTCAATAACGACATACTTTTTGCCACAATCAGCACAAGGAAATTTCTTTTCTTCTTCCGGCAAATGAGTCAGCTTATGGATCCTCAGTACATATGCTTCTGTAAAAGATTTGCCACACAAGTCACAACAGTGTTGCTTAACAACCTCATTCGCTCTATGCACCCGCAACATGTGACTATCGAAACTAATGCGGTCTGACATGGCTTTACCGCAATCGTTGCACTTAAAATGATCAGGATTTAAATGGCAATGAAGGTGATCAACTAAACGCGTTCGATCAAAAAATTTTCTTTTGCAGCAAACAACATATCCACGTTGCTTATGATAATCTGTAAAATGTTTTTGCATTGCCGGAAAGTTTTCAAACGGTACTTGGCAAAGATCACAGAACATTTGCTTAAAGTGTTCAGCTATAAATTTATCATTTTCTTTTCGACTTGTGCGATGTTTACTGTACGCTTTTCGTTTCTTACTCTCCAGTGTTTCGGCCGAATCTTTTTCAGCTCCAAAATTAACATCGGATACATCGTTATCATTTATACTATCAGAATCATTGTTGACATCATGATCATCACACTCTTCTTTCACTTTAAGTTCAGAGCATATTAAATCATTCTCTGCTGACTTTTCTTCTACCTTTAGTTTTTCTTTAGAACTTCTTTTCTTTTTATACTTTTTAGATTTTTCAAGTGGGTCTTTACTTGCTAAGTTCTTTAGTAGTCTTAACCGTCTGCTGGCCTGTTTAAGAGGCATATCGTCTAGTTCATCTGATGCCTCGGATAATATAGTCTCTTTCTCTACATCCATGTCAAGCGATGCGGTATGTTCCAGAAGTATTTCAGGTTCTGTGAAAGCTCTCTGCCGCGTTTGGTCTATTAAAATTTCCGGTTCAATAAAACAAAACTCCATTTTATCCTTTTCCGGCTTTACATCATCTTTAGATTTCCTAACTGGTAATTCTTCTTTACATTCCAACGCCACTGTCAAGTCCTCCAATTTAATTTCACCAAAATTTAAATGCGCCTCTTCTATGCGCGAATAGAATTTGTGAAAATCTTCAACCTCCCGCCAGCAAGGTAAACAAATCCAAGATCCCAGCTGAATATTGTTCTTCAAGAAAAATTAATCAAATAAAAAATCAACGAATACAAAAAGTTATGCTTACCAGTGACCAAAAGTGTTTTTCTATTATTTTCGTTATGTTCAGCTCGTTCCATTGCGAAGAGTCTGACTTTATACAATCTAAAATATCTTTATTTATTTCTAAACACAATAAGCAGGACTCCATTATTCTTAATTGTTGCGGATAATGATAAATTTCTCAATTATTATGTTCGACTTTTTTATTCTTACACAAACTTTTTCTTCTATTATTTTTATGTCTAAAATCACTAACGTTCATATCCAGCTACGTAAAGGAGAGGCCCCCGTTTTAAGCCAATGAAATCCAGAAATATAAATTATTTTTTAACCGTTGTATTCGTTTCGTACCAAACTGTTGTTAAGGAAAATTGAAGTTTGCCAGCTATTCAAACATAATTATATGCATACATACTATGTACATGTCCAATGGAATTGCGATGAAGTTTTACTATAACAACTTATAAATCAGTTTTCCAACAAAACTGTGATCTCAATTTAACTTAAATAAAATAGTTAGTAGCAAGGCACAATTAATCCGAATAAAAGCAGGATTGGAGACATACGTGCATACATATCACATAGGAACGAAGTGTGTCCATAACTCTCTACCTGCTTGAGATGTTTGGGAATTATTGTGGCTGTCTCTGCTATTTTTGAATTGTATTAAAACATGGATTTTTATTTTCTTGTTAAATTGCTTTTGGAATTTATCAAATTTAGAGAGTTGTTTTCTCAAGATTTTGTTTATGAATTGGTTCTGTTATTCTTTTCTGACATCTGTTTCACTTGATTGCAGAGTACGAGGCCGGTCGACATTTGCGGCCAGTATTACCCTTGTGGTACTAAAATGTCAATTTGATATTTCATGCCTATGGTAGACATCTTTTTGTTAATTCACCCTTTCGTTGCAGTTTTAATCATGATACAACTAATAAGGTAGCTTCATCAGTTAAACCGTTAATCATCTGTCTACTTTAGGTTGTCAAGAGAATGTAGAGATGAAAGACAGCCAAAATAAGATAACAAACCCGCGTAAGCTTTATTCATCTCTCTTCTGTAAATGTAGAAGTGGCGTCTTTTTGACAATTTGCAGAAGTTGTACATAAACAAAATGCATGTTATTTTTATTCAAGTTGTTCTTATTGTAGCGAAAAGGTTACCTTATTAGTTGTATCATGGTTTTAACAAACTCCAAACATGATCATAAAGCAGATTGTACCAGGCAATCGCATAACTACAAAAAAAAACAACAACAACAACATACACTTCATGTATTTTGTTGATAGAAAAACTGTATTACTGTTGTCCATTTGTTCACGTATGTGTGTTTGTATTGTGTGTGACAGTCCTACAAGCTAAAAGCGGTAGTCAGCTGGGCTTGTAAGGCTACCTGGTATCGAGCTGGCTTGTACCCACCCAGTTAAATGACAACGTTTTGTTGTCGTTTACTATAAGCTTTGACAACTCGGAAGATAAAATCGTGGAAAGATGTTGAAGCGAATTGGGATGCGGGTACCAGTAATGGATTCGCCTTGGATTGTATGAAGGCGAATCAAGTCGCCTTGGATTGTATTATGATTGTATTACACTTATTTTGAATTGTTAAACACAGACTACTACTTGTTTTGTGTTGTTAAATATAGATGTGTACGTGCATATTTAAAAAATGAAATGAATGCGTTTACGGAGGTGCACTTGGGACAGAAGGAAGACCATGAAGTTCAATCCTGTTCTACCAATGATTGCAGCACTAAACTTTTAGCAGCCAGCAAATCCAGTGCTAAGGTCGACGGTAATAAAGAAAGCCATGATGCTAACTATGACCAAATGCATTCTGAAGTACAGGAAGAATTTAAAAGTGAAATCGAACTAATGTTTGAGAAATGCTTTTCTTTTCAAAAATATGATGCGTCAAATACTTGGTCTCTACCAGATGCTAATGAACTTTTCAAGGAATATTACCAGTTTGAAAATTTGCAAGAACTGAAAGTTAAACTAAACCAAGTCAAAAGCAAATTAAATAATTATGTTCTGGAGGATTGGTCATTACACACACGACGCCAGGATCCTGCCGGGGAGATACCATGGCGCTTAAAAACGCAAACAAATGCTGAATTTGTAACAGTCGCTTGGTGCAAGATATACGAATGTTTAAGCAGATTTCCGGAGCTGATTAAGAGTGCCAAAGTCAATTCCCTGCATCTATGCGAAGCTCCTGGAGCATTTATAACTGCTCTTAACCATTTTCTGTACACAAATTATGTCGAAAAAGAGGTAATTTTTTACTTATAAGTGTAGAATAACATACTTTAACAAAATGTTTATCCTCATGTTGCTGATTCCTGTTTTCATTTTGTAAAATTAAAGCATTTTAATGATAAGTATTTGATTGTAAAACGGATTTGTTAAGCTTAAGTTCACTTTTATTCATTTATTTTGCAATAATTTATTATAGCGCTTTTAATTCTCAATACTTTGATACCTCTTTGTGTACCTTCATTAGTAAATTGTTTATAAAACAACAGAATCGAAAACAATTTCCCTGCCAAAACGATACGAAGAAGTATCAAAAATATTGAGAATTAATAAAGCGCTAAAATAAATTAATACACAAGAAACAAAGCGGCCTCAAGCTCACCAAATTTTCAATTTACATATTTCAAAAACTAGTCCATTTTTCATTGAGAAAAATTAAATTAAGAAAATTCCGCTACGGAACAACTCTTTGAGGCAAACACGGCAATACAAAAAGCACATTATGTAATTCAAATTCCAAAACTTATAAAAGCACGGAAAGCGCAACAGGTCTATATTGGCTTAAGTGTATGTCACACGACATGAGCAAACATACTCATCCAATCAAACTAACCTAAAACAATATGTGTTAAAAACATTAAAATTGCAGATTCAAATTATTCGAACTTAAACTTAGCAAAAAATTTAATTTCATTTTAGGTGAAGTGGAATTGGTTGGCAACAACGCTTAATCCCTATTATGAAGGGAATCCTGTCACCAAAATGATATTGGATGATCGTTTTCTCTTGTACACTCTGGAAAATTGGCTCTTTCATAAAGACTTTACCGGCAATATCATTGACAAAGATAATTTACAACACATGCAGGAGGAATGTGAAAAACGTTTGGGATCAGTCCACTTAGTCACAGCTGATGGCTCCATCGATTGCGTAGATTCGCCCAATTGTCAAGAGGAGAATGTTGCTTTACTTCATTCCGCTGAAATAATTGCCGCACTAAAAATATTGGCCGAAGGTGGTTCTTTTATAATAAAAATGTTCACCATGTATGAAGCGTCATCCGTAAGCAAACTATTTCTCTTGAACTGCGCCTTTGAGAAAGTGCATGTATTTAAACCATGCACCTCAAAGCGTGGTAATTCCGAGCTGTACGTTGTGTGCTTAAATTATAAAAAACATACTAGAAATTTGGCACAAATCGTGGATAAAATGTTACTAAATTTAAATGTACAGAATTCCACGCTATGGCCGATGTTCTCTAAATCTGCTCTTCCAGTTGATTTCCTTAGACAACTTGAGATATGCTGCCGCATATTTATGAACTATCAAATTAACGCTATAGAACAAAATATTGATACTTACGAAATACGGCCGCACAAGACAATTGTCAAACGCTTACAACGCTTCAGATCTGCCGTTTGCAATGAATATTACAAGCGTTGTAATATTCGCACACTTCCAGATGATCTCGCAATACTCAAGAAACTCAAGTATGCAATAGAAAAAGGCAATAGAAATCAAATACATAGAGGATCTCATTCTGAAAGAGAAATGCTTAAGGAGACTTCAAAAGAAGAGCAAATATTCATACTACTTAAACGTTTAAATGAATTGGAAAAAATGTTGAAAGATCACTACGCTGAAATTAAAATTGAAACTGATTTTGATGTTTCAAACACTGAAGACCAACCAAATATTAATTTGTCTCTCTACAAGGGTCAAGGTCTAGCCACATTGAACAGCAGTCTTTTTGTCAATATTCCCTTGATAATAATGCGAACAAAACTAAACCTCTTGTTCTCAGACGTCATTCACGATAGCCTGTGGCTACAAAATCCTAGAGTGGAATTTCATAGCAGCGAAGAATCATTGGTTTCAATAAATTTTAATGATTTTGTTGCGGCTGGCGGTAAATTCTGTCAGCAACAGGAAAGCTTATTTAAAAGCTTGATTTCAAAACTACTGGAAATGAAACCAACTGAAATAAAGTTTATAAATATGCCTTTTTTAACCCACTATGCCGTCTCCATATTACGCTATTTATCCGAATTAGTGTTTTTAAAGTTGTCATTTTCCATGCAGTCTGAATTCGAAATTGTTTTAAGCACCTGCAGCCCCAACTTTACGGCAAATCTGGAAGAGCTTAAACTGGCGCTGTCAAGTAGTGAAGATCTCGATATCTTATGCGTATTAAGCATATTTCACTTACATCGTAACAATTTTAACAAAACAGTATGTGCATTTAACAGTAATCTATTGTTGCAAAACTTTAAATATTTATTAAACAATTATTAATTAATTCTCTTGTGCGTAATTTTATAACTCCATTTTTGGTTTATTTTCTGCAATTTGTAATACTGCTTCTTAATGTAATAAAAAACGAGAATTTAAATTACGCCCAACCATTTGCAAATCGAATTGGAAATCCTTTTGTAGCAAGTGGGTCACCTGAGAGATAAGCCTGCTTAAAGTGAGCAGAATCTATGGGTGACAACTGTTTTCTTTTTTTTAGCTTTTGGCCTTGATGGCTTTGTATTACTATGTATGAATTAAATAAAGAATTGTTTTTTCTTAGTTGTACCACTCCTCTTAATTATAACACAGCTAAGAAACCGTAACAAACATTGGAAGTGATTTGTAAGTTAAATGTTGAAAGTTGTTGTCGAAAGTAAATCATGGGCTCAGTTGGTTGATTGGTGGCTACAATAAATAGCCCATGCTTGTGTGGACCGAGTCAATTTAGGTGCTAACGAGCAGCGTGTGAATACGAAACAGCTGGTTGCTCCCCAGCTAAAATCCAAAGTCATTGTTACAAACATCTTTAAAGTTGTCAATAGTTAGCAAAATTTTACCTTTTAATTTGAAATGAAGATATACAAGTGTACAGTTTATTTGAAATACATAATTTTATTTTAAACTTTCCGTTCTCAATTTCTTAGTGGTAAATTAAAATACAAATTCTTTGATCAAAATTTTATTTCGTTAAAGAATAAATGCCATATTCATAATAATTATTGTAAGTTTATTAAGCTCATATTTGACATATTTCTACTGAATATTTGTCAAATAAACATGTAATAAACCTTCAATAGTTCTTGTGAATATGGGTGTAAACATATTGAGTTTAAAAATGTACAAGGAAATAATAAAAAAACAATAAGTTATATGAATTTTTGACATGAACGTGATCATTACAAGATGTAAGCGTAATTTTTCCTAAAGTACTCATCAAAGGCAGTCTAGCTGGATTGGCCCTTAGAAAATGTGAGTGAAAAGAGAATGTGCAGAAAGAAAGAAAAAAAGAGACAATTTGGTTCAAGTCATGATACATGGTCATGTTAGTTGTATCATGGTTCGAGTCTTTATATTTTTGCTTTAACTCTGGATTCAAGTATACTAATCAGCTGGCCTTTTTTCACTGTTCTTGCGAGTGAAGTCCTCAGCATTCTTCATGAATTTTTTGCGGTCTTTCAAAAATTCTTCGGCCAAGTCGGCACGCAATGGATGCTCAGGCTCTGGATCATTGATAAGTGCAATAAGTGAGTTTATAACTTGATCGGTGCGAGTAGCCGGTTTCCAGTTTTCCGTACTTATAATGGGCAAGCAAACTTGCCCCTTTTCATCAATATTCGGATGGTAGATTTTCGTTTTAAAATTTATCTTTGGTGGCTTAAAAGGATATTCCGCTGGAAAATTTATTTCGATGCGAAAAGCTCCCTTATTGTAGGGTGGGTTATCGGGAACAATGAGACCAGTCCAACGCAAGAGGTTGTCATCATCAGTGGCAATTTCACGAAAAGATTTAAGCTGGCATTGCTGTAAATCTGTAAGTTCTTTACGCAAACGTCTAGGAGCCGTCATTCTTTAAAATTATGTTTCTTCGACGATAATTTTGATGAATACCAAATTTTGCCAATTGATATATTAATAACGTTCCAGCAAAAAGTATATTCCAAAAAAAAAATATATTTTTTCTTTTTGTTAGACACTGAATCAGACGTTTTTCTTATTAACACTTCTCTCTTCCTTTCTTCTTTTTGCTCAGATTCGTGTGTGCAGTAATGTACTGTCTGCCGCTGTTAATGATAACAGCGATTTCTTGAGTTTAGCGAACACCCAATCACACGAGCAATTCTTGACAAAAATGTGTTATTGTCAAGGCGACTAAACATTTTTCTCCTGTCATGATTTTGGCAGTAACTTTAGACAAATCACAAAATTAACGACATGCCATGCGACATAACGACATATCACAGCGGAAATGATTTTAATACACAGTTGCTGTTATTGTAGAGTTTAACAAGCCTCGACTTAAAGTTTGTTTCAACAAAATTAAGTCAGGTGTAGATGTTATAATATATGCTGTTCGTCAATACATGATGAATTTATGATATGCTAAATCTTAAGGTCTATATGAAATAATTTTCTTTTTTTATTATTTCTTGTAGAACCTTGATATAAATTTATAAGGTATATGCACCAGGTAAGGCATCGACCAAATTTTTGTCTCACATGAACTTGACTAGTGTATACCGTCATTCTTCATGTTTTGTTCTCCTGCAAACATCATTATTCGATACCAACTGGAAAATCAAAAGTTAGCAGCACTTTTTCCGATGCATCTTTCAGTTCGGCATATGTTTTTAGTCGTCTTTAAATTTTTCTATGAGGAGGAGACGTGTGTTTCAGTTTGCGCTTGAGGAGAAAGAGAAATATTTTTGGAGTTTTAAATAATTTCTTGTAATTTTACGTTTAAACTAAAATACGAAAACTAAGCCACTAACTGCATTTGTACCAAAGCAAAATCAAATCGTTGAAATAATCATTAAACGAACATTTTGTTAACGGTAGGATAGCCAAGCGCTATTAGCTTAGCTGCACGTGAAAGTGGGAGCCAGCAATTCATCTACGCCTCACGAATATAGAAAAGAAAATTTTCTCACATTAGCATTAATTTTTTTATATTGCTAATAACACTTCCATAAATTTTATTTATGGTATGAATTTTCGCCTGAAACGAAAAGTTAAGATTTTGCTTTTGTAACTTAAAAGACTGAATTAATTAAATAAAAAGAAATTTAAGATATTAATTTATAAAGTAAAATATTCCACGACGACATTTTTTTCTTCGACATAAAAAAGTGAATGATGAATAATTAGCACAGAAAAAAAAAAATAAAATTCATTAAAAGAGCAAAAATACACGAAGAAAGCAGAGTGTGTAAAAGCATTAAAATGCAAAAACAATAAAAAAGTAAATAGAAGAATTAAAGGCAAGCAAACACACACAGCTGTTCCAAAAAATTCTGTCCAATTAATAAAATATAACAAACAAAAATTCCTGCATAATTATTCAGTAACAAAGAATAAACAAAAGTACACTTGGAAAACTTGTCAAAGAAAATAATCGTTAAAAACTGCAGTTCCTAAAGAAAAATTCAATTTTGGTGGCAAGATTTGTAGTGCAAATAACTGAAAAAAGAAAAACTTCCAGTTAAAAGATTTTATAAGAAAAATAAAAACGTAAAAACAAAAGATACTTGTACAAGCAGACGTTGCAGCTAAGGAGGGGCCAAATTGAAAAAATTCATCGTCATCCGCTGTTAATAAATTTATTCAGATTGAGTTTTGTATCTCTTCTTTTATTTGCGTTTCGCATTTGCTTAAGCTTAGGTAAGTTTACTTCAAACATATGTATGTAGTTTACTGAAAAACTACAGTCAGGGTCACCAGTTAAGTGTTGCGTACAAACTTGTGTTTATTGGACACACATCATATTCAATATTAGTAGCTTTGATTGGTCACTAAAACAGTCACAACCGAAAATTTGTCGAAATCGTTTTGTTACTGTCATAAATCAAATCTACGAATAAAATTTCGGGAAATCTTTAATATGAAAAATTAAGGGCCGAATTCCGACATTAGTGATCGATTAAATTCATGATCGAATGCTGTGTGTTTATTTTTGCTTTACATTGTTTTCGCTAAAACGCATGCTAACAGTTGCTTAAAGATTTTATATGCTAAGCTGGTGTTGGTTATATGACAGAGTAGAAAGCTTTTCTGCCCGGCTAAAGGCCATTAGTTAGGAATAAATTTTGCATATTCATGCGAAATGTTAAAAACTGAAATTGAAAAAATACGATTTTGGATGTATTGAAATCGTTTTTTTTTTAATTTTGCGATGCTACGTTCCGAGCAAAAACTCCTCTGGCAGCACTCTTTAGCCAATATTTTCGTAGATTTAATATTTGTTTTTTTTTCAATATTATTGTCCTGAAGAAGCTATCCGAAGGAGAGCAAAATTTCGACAAAAATACTCAAAAACATATATACTCTTATAATAAAAAAGGCCTTCAGCTCAAGAACAAAATTCCGACAATAATACTCAATAACATGTATACTGTTATAATAAATAAGGCCTCAAGGAAACAATTAAACAATATTTGCATATTTTCCTTAGTAAATTCCTCAACCTCCGGCAGGAGAGAGGCTCCACAATCCGCTGCACAATCCTATAAACTTTATTTCTTTCAAATCCCGCCCACTTATGGCTAAAGATTTCCCTGTTCTGTGGGAATGCAGTGAGAAACTAAAAAATCGCCAAAACTGATAAAATTTCTGGCAACATTTTGTGATCACTGTTAACTATAGCGGTAAATAGAAAACTAAAATAGAGGAAAAATATGTGTTCTATTGCATTTGGGACAAAATTACAGCAAAGCACAATCAACAGAGTGAAAACGAAAAGGTTGCAAAAAGAAAACTTGGTTTAGATGGTGACAAAAATGTCTATAATTTAACATAAAATGCTTTTAAAGTTTCTATCAATTATGGTTTTTATTAGCAACAACCACATAATTCAAATATTTCCTGTATCTTCAATTCTTAAAAACAGAAGCTTTTATTGTTGTTGTTTTTTTTGTTGCAGAAATTAGCGGACGCAGCATAAAAACTTGAACAAACAAAACCTCATTAAGAAATTGAAGGAAGCATAAGAAAATAATAAAATAAGCTAAATTGGCAAAAAGAAATCAACCAAATCGAAATTTAACCCGATATTCGCGGCAGAGTATAACTTGAACTGCTGTTGGAAAGAAATGAAAAAAAGTTTCCATCTGCTCGCAAATCAAATACGCATTCACTGTTAAAAAAAAAAAATAACGAAATAAGTGCGACTATTTTTCAACAATGAGCTCCTCACAGAGTCTAGCATCCTCAATGTCATCTGGCGCGACGGCGACCCCTCTGACGAATGGTAGCTGTGGTGCGACCACAAGCTCTGGTGGCAGCAACGAACGCAAACGCCTCTTTATAACACACGTCGACTCTTTGGGACCATATCTTAAGATCAGTGGCCATCTCAATCCGGACGCTATGGGTGTAGTGCGTGCCCAAGTTCAGAAACTATTAACCACTTGCTATACGATCGATTCATCGTGGCCCGTAGCACGTCAGCTGGCTCTACTGCTACCAGGTACGATGTGTCTTTACAAGCGTATAAATGGTGCTGCACCGGCGGATTTTGAATTTGTTCGTTCACGCATTCTCACTGTTGTTGCCGCTCCAGCCCATGCTCCCCTCACGACAACTCCAAAAGTAGACATCGAAATAATTGATTATGGGCATACTGCAACGGTGGCCAGTGTTGAGGTACGTAAACGTAATGCATACACACATTAACTTTAAATCAAATAAATTTTTAAAATATTTAATACAATTAACTGGATAAGCTTCATTGATTATTGCTGTTAATTAATATGCTGAACGTGTAGTTTTTTGTTTTATCTACGATGCCCATACTCCATATCCATCAGTCGGCTGCCTGTTTGGTTGTACTTGATTTTCAAAAATTAAGTGCATTTATTTTTAATTTTTTTTTACATACATACATATGTACATACATACATATATATGAACTTTTTAAGTATTACTCATATTATGACTTTGTATTAAAGACGGTAATTATACAGGCATTTTTTGACGTCGTCGAAAATTGTAAAAAGAGCGTGCAGGTACAACAATGTATTATGAAACAAAAGCAGTTTTACAAATACATAATTATGTGTTTTGTTTTTATATCTAAATGCAATTAAAACTTTCAAGTTAAATTCTGTTTCGTCTAGCTGAATTAAAAATTCCAAAAACTGATAAATTTGTTACAACAATAGGAATCCAGCGAAAACCCCAGGCCTGGAAAAAAATCTTAAATTACAAAAAGTTCGTGAACTATGTACTTGTCAGACCTTGCTACAACTCTATCAATAAAATTGTGCATTGCATACACTTTTGCATTACTCGATGTAAAAGAGAAGAACCTTTCAAATAATAATAATACATTCCCAGCAATAACAGTATCGGTCATTTGATGCTTCATATGACCGACATTGCTGATGGATTCATACATCAGGGTTTCTATAATTTTCTGAAGGGCAAAATGAAAAAAAAAACTGATGTAAACACTCGTGTACGTGTGATTTAATTTTTAAACCAGCGCTACCATCTCATCAAAGTGATCATTCGAAATCTTTTTTTTCAAAATGGCCACAAAATTATATGCAATGTTATTAATTTCTTTATTATTGAATAAAAAAAAAAGTTTTTCGAAAAATTAAAAAAAAACAATTCAAAGAATATAAAGTATTTGAGAAATACATTTATATTCTTGATGCTAATTTTTCGACCTTCGTTTAATATTTTAAATTAATAATTAGAGTTGAAGAAGATACCCATTGAGGTATCGAAATATTGAATTAAACAAGCATTTAAAAAAAAAACGAAACAAGTGACCTCAAGCTCTAATTATTAATTAAAAAAAAAAACAATAGTCAGCAGCAGTTTTAACAATAGAAAACTGATTTATGTTGAAAGAACTTCCGCAGCACCATTTTTTTTGTTTCGAAGAAAAAATTACAAATGAACCTATAAAAACATTAATGCATAAACGTAGTTCAAAAATTAATACAGAAAAATCAAAATACTAAAAAATCATTGTACTGGCAACACTGAAAGCTATAAAATTGTTTTGCATGTGTTAGTAATTAAGTTGCTAATGTGTTAGTTTCCATCAGCTATTTCTTGCAGGGATTTCAATTGGCTCTTACAGCAAATAAATAAATTAAGTTAATTTTTGAAGATCAACTTAATTATTTATTTGCTTTAAGAGCCCATTGAAATGTATTAATTCAGTTCCAAAAATAGACCTTTTCAAATGTTTTCTGTCTTTTTCAGCTGTCTATAACGAAATGTCGGCGGCATATAGATAGCTGAAAAAGACAGAAAACATTTGAAAAGGTCTAGTTTTGGACCTGAGTTAATACAGATCGAAAGTTATTTTAATTTCGAAAAAGCTTCTTTAGAATATTAACAAAATCGACCAATTTCCTCGGCTACTATTTTTATGATCGATTTGAAAGTTTCTGTATGTGATGGTACAAAACAAATTTAAGACATTTTTATTGTATGCAATTTTTACTTCATTTTTGTTTTTTTTCATTATCAACAATATGTTTGAGCGTTGATTACAAACAATTAGACCCCGTTTGTCTTAAAAATAATTAAGTTAAGAAAAGAAAAAAGAAAAAAAAAATGGGGCGAAATAAAGTAAATTGATCAACATCTGAAACAGGTAAAACAAATTCGATCGAATTACAAATTCGCTAACAAAGGCATTTCGAATAATTTCTGTGGCCAGGCTGGTTATTTAATGGGTCTTAAAAATTGCATGCATTGCTATTACTTTTCCCCACTCTGTGTACGTAGAATCGTCATATTAGTATGAATTAGAATGTTGCGATTTTTACATACTGTATGTAGTTCAATAAGTATAATTAACTTTTTACTTCACATAGATAAATGAATGATTATTTTAAAGAAACATTACTTTATATCTTTGTGCATTTTCTTTTCCCACATTTCAGTTACTGTTTCCTCAAAATCCCGAACAGTTGTTAAATATCCCAACTATGTGCACTCAATACATAGTTTTGGGTATTTGTGAAGATTGGAACCAATCTCAGCTCGATGAAATTTTTCGAATGATGGCGAATCATTCTGCTGAGATTTCCATTATAAAGGAAGTAAGTATTGATCCACAAGTATGTATGAAATCAATTGTGATGGTGTTTATAAATTTCTTAAAAGCGATGAGGCAAAGAATTATTTATGTATGTATGTTTTATTTATAAAAATTCAAAAAGAATCCGCGCAAATTGCTTCGAAAGAATCAAAGAAAATTAAAAGTGTTGCAAAACGAAAAATTGTTTTCTGTATTAAAGGTTTGCTTGAATATTTCTGATTCTCATGTTGTTCATCGGAATTATGGAATACGTAGTTAAGTTTCAAACATAATTTTAAGAATTTTACAAGTCTACTGATCAGTTGAGTAGCATCAACGAAATGTCGGCGGCATATAGACGGTTGAAAAAGCCAGAAAACATTAATAAGGTCTATTTTAAGACCTAAAATAGTGAAACTGGCAGATGTTTATGTAATAAAACTATTTAGAAGGATGAATTCCAAAACATCTAAATACAATGCTTACAATGATACAATTTTGCTTTGCTTACAAAAAAAAAGGAAGAAAAAAAATGCTGCTAAAAATTGGAGTCGCACAATGTGTTTTTGTAAAAGAATTCAAGCACTACCGAGGACAACGAACCTCGTTATTAATATTTTTTTTAAAGAATATCTTATTTTTATTTTTTAGAGCAATTTTTAGTTTTATAATATTAAAAGTATTTATTTCAGCTTTTTCTCTTGTTGGAAGATTGGAAAGGAGAATAACACATAAAAAATTAAAAAAAAAAAAATAGTTTCATGTGTTGTCAAAAAATTAGTTTCCAGTCTGCGTTTACATTAAGTTTGTTCCCGTACTCCACTTTGGGATCAGGCGGGCTCCCACGCAAACTATTCCCGTACTCAAAGTTCGGGCAAGTGAGAGAGCTCTTGAGAGAAAAATATTTTTGCTCTTCTGGCACTAAACAGCCCGCACTTTTTCTTCGCGCCATGATACAGCAAATAAGGTAACCTTTTCCCTACAATAAGAACAACTTCAATAAAAATAACATGCATTTTGTTTTTGTACTACTTATGCAAACTGTCAAAAAGACAGAAGAGAAGAGAGATGCACTGAGCTTACGCGGATTTGCTATCTCGTTTTGACCGCCTTTCATCTCTGCATTCTCTTGCCAGTTTTAAGTAGTCAGATGATTAACGGTTCAGCTGATGAGGCTGCCTTATTAGTTGTATCATGCTTCGGACTAGTTTGTGCAAGTAGCAACAGCTGATTGAGCTTTTGCAAAATGTAATCAGCAAACAAAACAGTTCATCTGAATCAACCAACATAACAACAGTTTTGATGTTTTTCAATTAATATTTCAATTAATATTTCATTTTCCCAAAATATGTGCTTCAAATTTGTGGGTTAGAAATGTGGATTTTGGTGTTCCCATGCGTTTTTTTTTTTTTTTTTTTTGGTGTCTTATTGAGAGAAATTCTCACTTTACCGAACTTTGCCCAAAAAGTACGGGATCACACTTATTGACGAACATTTGGAGGGAGAACATTTAGTTTGGCAGCAAATAACCGGTGTGGAAGAGAATATCGATTTTGTGTGATTTTGTTGACGTTTGCTTTTGATTGAAATTTTTTATTATTTTTGTTCACAACTACAAACATCACACTGCACAAATAAGGTAAATGTCGTAAGAAGCAAAACACAAAATAATAATAATGGAATGTTGCCGGCAACATTCGTTCGACTGTGTGAACGCGACAAAAAAAAAAAAGAGAATTCCACATGTTTTCCTTAGGAATGTTTGTCATTCACAAACACAGACTTATTTTCCACTTTTTGTATATTAATTTAGTATTTTAGGCTATTGTGCTGTACTAAGAAAAATATACATATGTATGTATATATACATACATACATATATGTACATATGTATACTCACGGCATTATTCATAACAAAATCTTTTGGCTAACTAACAGCTTGTTTTTGGGAGACGATTTGTCTACTGCGTTAAATGTTACGATTTTTCTCAAAAAGCGAATGTCATCGAGTTTTACTACTTATGTACGTTCCAACTGACACGTTTTTTTTTTTTTTTTTTTTTTTGGTTTTTGGAAGACGATTATGTATCAAACGTCTAAGTGTCAAACTTGAGCGAATGAAAAACACCAATCGCTCATAACATTTCCACAGTCAAAATATCTCGAAAAGAAAATAAATTATAGATTAATTAATTTGTATTATTCGACATTTTTCTTCTATAATTATTTTGCGTTACTTTTTGATAATTAAATAATTAAATTTTCAAGTACCTTTTTATTTTGATATATCCTTTTTAAATTTGCATATATACATGTTTTTATATTTTATTAAAAAAAGATTAATTTTCTATTGCATTTCTCGGACTCAATTTCATATCAGGCCAAGACATACTTACATACATATATTCTATTTGCAATAAACGTATTTTAATTAAAAACTACAAATTTAATTTGTTTCCTTTGTTCTTATCATCTATCTATTCGAAAACAGTTTAATAAATTTAAATTTATAACAATGAAATGGAAAGAATTTAATATTGCTGAATTTTTGATACATCAAAAGAAAATGGGTGCACCCATAGCAAACGACTTGTTGTTTGAGAAATTTTCAAAAATACTTAAGCAACAACAAGAACAACAACAAAAACAAATTGCATTGAATAACAACAATACGCCTAATCAAAATATAAATAGTAGTAATCAACAAAACAATAATAATTATTATAATAAAATTCATAATCCTGTACCGTCTTCTTCATCGTTGTCGTCTGCCATCAATTCAAATGCCAATAATAATGTTGTGGCAGTGGCGCAAGCAGCAGCTAAAGCAGCATCAGTCATTACGCCAGCTGCACATTCGCATTCGCATGCCCATCAAGCAACAGGTGCTACAAATAATCAATTGCATGAGCAAATGATTGCTAGACGTTCTTTATCAGCACGCTTACAACAACTGCAACATCCACAGTTACATCAACAACAACAACAACCGCAACTGCATTTACGTCCAAATGTAGGGCATATGGCTTCAGCTGGTCACAGCAGTGGTCATCATATGATAATTGTGAGTAGATTTGATTGATTTTTTCTGTTTTCATCACTTTTTTTTTATTTTTGTGTGTCGTTTTGTTTTTCTTGGTGTTTTTATGGCTTTAAAAAATAGAAAAATACAGTTAGGAGCAAGAAATGTAACATGAGTATAATTTATGATTAGCAGTATGTTCCAAACCCTTGAATATTCAAATATAAATTGTGGCCAACTTTTTAATTGGCACCAACTTACAGATGTCGTGACCACTACTCTCTTATTAACCTTTACTGTGGCCAAGTGCACGCATACCAACAACTAAAAATGCATAGACATGCATGTGTATATGTGTTGAATCATCGACATACACCAAACCAAGAAACGTTGAAAACCATAGAATCGCTAATTTTGAGGTTATGTTTGCTTAACGAGCAAATACCAAATTTGCAGTGAACAATTAGGGTCATCTTACAAAAACTTTGCAAGAGCAAACCTTAAAATATGCTCTTGTGTAATTTATTTATTTTTCACTTGTTTTATGTGTACATATACATATCTGAATATACATACATATATGGAAACTTTTATAGATTTAATATTTCGTTATTTTGACCCCTTTTTTCCCTTATATTTTATATATTTATTTGAGCTTAAGGTCTTTTGTAATTTGAGTATTTATTTTTGTCGATATTTCGCTCTCCTTCGGATAGCTTCTTCAGGACAATAATAATTATTAATTAATCATTATTATTGTCCTGAAGAAGCTATCCGAAGGAGAGCGAAATATCGACAAAAATAAATACTCAAATTACAAAAGACCTTAAGCTCAAATAAATATATAAAACATATATGGAAACAAAATAAAGTTTACCAAGAAATTAGTGGTGACGTTTTTTTTTTGTAGGGTAAAATTATAAATGCCTGTTAACATAAGAAAAAAAGTTGCTCATGCACTTCTCACGTCTAATATAAATTACTGGTTGGAAATCATGGCACCGTAGACAGACTTAAAAGGTTTTTAGCCGAATCTTGAGATTTATACATATGTATGTATACATATGTACAAATTTACGATGTTATACATAAACGTTGCATAAGGCTTTAAAGGCAAAATGCCCTAAAAGTTTATTTATAAACATAAAATAGCAAAGTTATTTATAAACAAACGATAACAATCTGATTTAGGGAAGCGACATTTTCTAACAAAAAACTCTATAAATTTAAGTCTTACGAGTGTATGTTGTATATTGAATTGAAGCCTGATTCATTCTCCATTTTTGCAAATTTAATTTATTTTCACATGGTTAAAAAAAAGTTATTGAATTTTGCAGAAGAATCGAAAGTTAGGAAAAATATGTGAAAAAATGGTGAAAAAACAAAATATGAGCTATTCAAAATATTAGGTTTTTATAAGTTGGCAAGTGCGACTTATACCAGAATTGTAAAAGTATCTCAAAGAATGTTAGTTTGTGATATTCGCAACAACCTGAAGCACAGTATTAAGTTTAATTTTATATATATTTTTCAGCCTACTCCCGTACAACCGCGTATGCCCCAATCTATTGGCAATCTCCGATCAATGATGCAAGGTTAATATACTCTTTTTGAAATTTCTTTCGCTTTATTTGTATCTATGAATATTAATAGAAAAAATCTAATTGAAATATATAATTTTCCTTCTTTTTGAAGGCATTCATTTACAAAACAATCGCATTCCCTACACTGGTCTTCACTATCAAACTCATCATCATCATCACCACATTGCCTCTGCTGCCGGCATGCCTGCAACAGTTGCTTCCTATAACGGTTTGACCGGTGTTATACCAACAGCAACAACAACAGTGCCACATTTCAATAACTACAATCCCCGTTATCAACGACCTCCACATCCAACTCAATTGAGTGCCATGAATGTGCCGCAACAGCAGCAACAACAAATACTCCTTTCACCCCCCAGACGCACCACACCAGCCACATTTAAATCAAATAGTTTGTCTGTGGGGCAAGTTCATGATATCAGCGTGAGCTTTGTCGAAAATGGTCCATTTTTATTCTCCGTCCAATTGGTAGCGCAGCAAGACGATTTGACCGACATGATGAATCAAATTGAAAAAGTGCACTTGAAACAGTTTTGCGAGAAGCCCATGTTGGGCACAGCCTGCATCGCACGTTACAGTGAAGACGGTCAACTCTATAGAGCTCTTATAACCGGCGTCCAACCAACCGCTTGCAAAGTGGCCTACATAGACTACGGCAATGCCGAATTGGTGCACTTTCGTGACTTGTACGAAATACCAGACGAATTTCTTAAATACAAAGCTTTCGCCATACGCTTCACCCTGTCCGGTCACAAAGAACTCGAGCCCATCGATGACAGTTTAAAGAAAGCCTTTAAGGATTTGGTGCTCTACAAGAATTGTAAACTCAAAGTTATGCCTTTGGAGGGACCGCCCTTAGTTCAGTACTGTGAATTGTATTTGCAAGAAAAAAATATTCTGCATGTGCTTAAACAAATCCAAAAGACCCGCTTGGTTTATGCCAAGGCAGAAGCCTTGCGCAACAATGATATAGTAGAGATACGTTACATCGACTCACCCAAAAATTTCTATGTGCAAAAAGTCGAGAATATATCCGCCTTCGAAAAGCTAATGGACGATATGTTCCTGTACTACAACAAGAATCAAAATGTGCCAAATCACTTGGCCTTGGGTGCTCCCTGTATTGTCAAATACGACAATGAATGGTATAGAGCAGAAGTAATGCGAGCCGATTCCACAGCCATCATAGTGAGACATGTTGATTTTGGCTATGAGCAGAAGGTTACGAAAAATCTCCTCAGCACCATTGCCGAAATGCATTTGAAATTGCCCAGGCAGGCGGTGCAATGTTGCTTGAAAGGTTTCGAAAACAATGAATTGAGCAAAGACTTGGCCACCACACAATTCGAAATGCTGGCCGAGGAATCGAATCGTCAACGAAGATCTTTTACCGTTAAGGTATTTCGCATACAACCAGACGGCGTAAATTTGGTCAATTTGTGCACCAAAGATCTGAATGTCATGAAAAAGTTGTACAAATTGTCAATGCCTTTCGAACAGTATCTCACGTTGGAGAAAGAAGACTTTAACATGCATGCGGTTGGCATGTATCTCGGCAGCCAAAATGGACATCACAAACCGCCGAATGTGGAGAATGGCAATAAATCGCCTTCGATTGCTTCCTCCACAGATGTGGTGTCTGTGAATTCGAGCAAAAAGGGTAATATACTGAACTCCACCACTCTGCACAGTGAAGAACAGCGCCTACAACAAAAGCAACAGCAGCCACAGCAGCCTCAACAGAGACCATACCGCTCCAGCAATAACGCAAATAATCAAAATTATGCCGCACCAGCTTCTAGTTCGGACTGGGACAAACAGAGTTCCAACAGCTCAGTAACAACTGATAATAGAGATTCTCGATCTAGTTCAAGTGAATTTAAACAGCAGCAACAGCAACTGCAACAGCAGCAGCTGCAGGGAGGTGGCGGCCAGCGAAGACAAAACTATTATAAGAACTACCCCTCAAAACGACAACAGCAGCAACAACAGCAGCAATATGTAACAAGCTCCAATAATTCAGTGTCAAGCGACAAACGCAGCACAACAAGTAGTTACAACAATCAAAGACCATCCTCCAATACACCACCAAGATTCCAAAAGCAGCAGCAAAATAAACAAAATCAGCAACAACAGAACTCTCCGCGCCATCATAAACAACAGCAACAACAGCCGCAGCAAAGACCACAAAATGCGCCACAAGGTTTCTCCCAACAATCTAAAAGCACAGACAACCACTCGCAGTTGAATAGCTCCAATAACAGCATAAAGTCAACAAACAGTGAAGCCTCGAAGAAGTCTCAAGAACAAATGAACAAAAGTCAATCTGATAATTCATCTACTACCAGTTCTCCGCAGCAGCAGCAGCAACAGCAGCCACAGACACAACAGCCGAAGGATAAATCAATCTCGTACACATTTGTGCCGCTCAACAAGGCGTTCCCCATCAAACCCCTTGAGACACCTTGCCGCGAGGAAATCATTATATCCTGGTGGATATCGCCCCATCAATTCTTTACACAACTCAAATCGCGTTCAGCCGAATTTGAAAGTTTCATGAAAGACATCCAGCAATTTTATCAAAAATTGCCACTGCAACAGCTGCAGCTCAAGGTGGGTTCATATGTGATGGCACGGCATCGCAGGGACAATATTATATATCGTGCTCGTATCATGGCTTGCAATCAAATGCTACGCAAATATAAAGTACATTTTGTCGATTTTGGTAGTCAATACACAGTGACTTCCGAAGACATTTGGCAAGTAGAAAAACGTTTTGCCGATCTTCCCGTCATGGCGTATTTGTGTGGTTTCGATGGCATCGTATCCAACTACGATCATCTCTACATCATTGATCGCATGGATAAATATCTACCTCAAGGCGTTACCATCCAGTGTGAATATATTGAAAAGAATTGCCACGACTTGTATTATGTCAATGTTAAAGTGAATAAAGTTTCGCTGAAACAAACGTTAAGCTCAGAAGGTTTTATAACCGAGATTTGTCCTGGTAAGTAAGGGAATGAAAAAAAAGTGAAAATTAGCTCAATATTCCGCAATAATGCCCAATTTGATAATGTGTGTGTGTGTGTGCGCATAGGTATATATTTTTGAAATTTCCTATTTGTGTTGAACAATGTTAGGTTATGTTGTTTTTTTTTCCAGATTTTCGATATTGATGTACACGACAAATAACAATCACATGTAACGGTAATCATATCAACTTCGTGTTCATTTAAAACAAAGAGCAAAAGTTAAACGAAAATTTTGTATTTTTTGTTTTAAAAGCTTGTTTGTCATTCGTGACTTTTTTTTTAATAATTCAGTAATATCAAACAAATCAATGAAATAGTGAATTGTATAAATTAATCAGAACGTTCTGGATACTCGTTCTTCGACCTTTTTTTATTTAACTTTATTAGTAATGTAAAATCCTTTTTATTTTTCAATTAGTTTGTCATTAAGATTTGTTTTGAAATTTGAAAATTTATAAAATATTAGAAAACACATTTTCCTGAAGAAGATACACAAAGGCGTATCGAAATATCGAAAATTTATCAATGAATAGAAAATATATTTATTGAGAATAAAGTGACCTTGCGCTCATTTATAAAACCTAATAAAGTTAAATTAATACGATATTTCATATAAATTGTAATGAACTTGAAATAAGTTTCAGGCTCAAATACTCGGTACAATATTTGCTAAAGTAAATTTTAAATACTTTTTATTTCCTTATGAACATACCTGCATGATTTCTAACTACAATGCAGGCAAGAAACGTACAAAACAATTTTTTCAATATTAGTTCAAACATCAAAACCGAAAGGATATTGAAGTGATTAATATCGAAACTAATTAATTCAAACGAGTTTTTGAAAACCTTTGTTGCAATCAATCCAAACACCCATAAAATATCCATGTATCGCAATCAAACCCCTGATTAATACTATACAGAGTGATTAATTCAAAAGAAAAATCATATACCCAAATAATTTTACACAAAAATTTGTGATCATGCACAATTCCAGAAAACTGCGATTTTTGCACATGTCTGTTCGTTACTTAAATATTTCTTCCAAAAACAGTGTCGCCAAAATGTTGCTAACAAATTATGTGCCAATTGGAATAGAATGGAATAAAATAAAATTTGATTGTGATGAAAAAGAAACATAATAAAATTGTCATTCGTAAATTTTTTATTTGTTGCTTTATATTTTTTAATTTTTGCTCATTACCTAATTTTGTAGGGCTTTGTTTCTCAGAATTGAGGAAGAGTTTTTGTCGCAACATTGTAACAACATTGATCAAAATAAGTTGTTAAGCAATTTTATATGAAAAAAAAGGTTCAAACACATAAACATAAAATGTTGCTGTAATATGTTTTAAATCAAATTTTTCATATCGTATTTATTTTTTGAGCTACTTTTCGTGCCTTTTTCTCTTGTTTGCTTTTTATATTAACTTTCCTTTTCTTCATATACTAGAACTCCGTTTGGATTTACTTGCCGGCCAGCAAATACGTGCCAAAATAACTTCCATTAATACTATGCTTAATTTTAAAATTCAAGTACCTTTTTATGGCTGTGATAATATGCCAAACATTGAAATGTTGTGTTCATACGATGATATTCGTTTCGTTAAGTCGAATCAAGATATCGCCCGCAAGTTTAAACAATTCTATGAGGGCAAATCATGTGTGCTTAATATCAAAGATGTTAACGATAATAAAGTGTAAGTACTGGGTTGATCACTCACCGTTTCATCACAATTCCCTAAAAGTGTGTAATTGAAATAGCAATTACAAAAAATAACAATAAATAAATAAAACTATTGTTAATTTTATTTTTTAATTAAGGCTTTTATTGCGTCCTCTGATGCCGTTGCTTAAGGAAGATATACCCTGGTATATATGTACCCCTCCCGTCCTGTTGGAAACTTTCGTAGTGCGCATTGTTTATGTACCAACGCCGTATCGTCTATATGGACAAATTGTTGCCACTGAAATGGAAATGGCTCAACTTTTGGATGACATGTTTAACTACTACGAAAATGAAGGTAATTCTATTTTCAGTCCTTTTAACTCTGCTCTTTAAAGTTTTCGAAGCGAAAGTTTTTTCTTCAAAAAAAAAAAAAAAAAAACAATAAAAAATTTTTCAATATTGTTGCCCTCAAGAAGCTACCCGAAGGTGAACGAAATATCGGCAAAAATATACCAAGAAATATAAAAAATATATAATAACGAACCTTTAGTTCAAGAAAATACGAATAGTAAGGGTTTTCACACAACTACAAAATGTCTGTATTTGCACTTTGCTTAATTTTTTTTTCTTATTTGCACTAAAAAAAAACCATGAGCAAATAGATGTGTGCAAAAATGCTCTGCTTTTTTCACACAACAACAAAATGCATGTATTTGCACTTTGCTTCATTTTTTTTTCTCATTTGCACTAAAAAACCTGAAGGTGCAAACTGTAGAAACGCAGCAAATGTGAGCAAAAATGCTCTGCTTTTCTTCACACAACAACAAAATGTATGCATTTGGACTTTGCTTCGTTTTTCCGCATTTGCACTAAAAAAAAACCTTGAGCAAATAGAAGTGTGCAAAAATGCTCAGTTGTAAATAAATTCTGTAAGCAACAATAGATAGCGCCAGCAGATGGCGAAGCCGACTATCAATTTTCCACGGAATAGACAAAAAACCCCTTTTTTTATTTTAATAGAATGAGAAACATATTCATGTGTTTAAAAATAAGATTTTTTTTTTTCAACAAATGCAATCATATACTTTAATTTAATAATAACAAAAGAATACATCGCGTTTTAATTTAAATTTACATGCGTGTCTTTCGAAAAACAAAATAAAATCGGCAGCGGGTGTGTGCCAAGTTGACGCCGATGGACTTCGCCCTCTGTGACATTTCGCAAATATCGTGAAAACCCTTAGTACATAAAAAAGGGGTCGAATAGAACCATTTGATTTTATTTGGCGTAATTTTCAAACAGAATATTTAAACAGAAGGTCGAAAGATTTACATACATATATAAAAAACATGAAAAACAATAAAAAATTAAAAAAAAATATCGAACGATATCGAGTGCCATTGTGGGCCGGGCACTGTGTCTTAAAGAAACCTCTCGTAAAGAACTATGTAGCATTGTGTTTTTAACGGCTTTTAGCAATAATTTCCCTCACAATTTGTCTAGTGTACCTGAGTTCAAGAACGGGTGCTGACAAGAAGTGAGTTGTCCACCTAGCTAAAGGCTTTCTTTGTCTTATTTAATTAATATCAAACGCAAAAATAATACAGAACGAACTTGAGCCTGATAAATATAGTAAAAAATATTAATATTCAAAAATGAACTTAATTATTTATTGCCTTAATGTATTATTTTAGGTCCAAAAATGGCCGTTATTAATGTTTTCTATTTATTTCAGCCGTTTGTCTACATGCCGCCGACATTTCGTTAATGCTAATCAACTCATCAGCAGAGTCGAAAAATCTTAAAAATCTTGGGTTTAAAAAAACATTCTTTTAAGATTTTTAGAGTCTCAACTCATCAGGAGTGTTGGCGGCATATGGACGGCTGGAAAAGACAGAAAACATTAAAAAAGCCCATTTTTAGGCATAAAATAATATAAAATATTAACAATAATAAAAAAAAAAACGAAGTATGCTCAAATTAATCAGGTTCTGCCACAACTAAAAATTCTTTTCATTTTCTTTTTCAAGGAACTCTGCTGGAGACATTCGAATTGGAGCAGGTTTGTGCAGCTAAAGGCAGCGATGGTAATTGGTATCGCGCACGCATTAAAGCAAATCAAAACAACGAAGGCCCCTTCGATGTCAACTACTTCGATTATGGCAACACTGAATCAGTTGAAAAGGAGCAACTGAAAAAATTGGAAGAAAAATTCTATTTAAATAGGAACGCATACGCATTGGAAATAAACTTGCCTTTGAAAACATTTGCTGCTGATGTCCAGCAAAAACACAAGGGCAAAAAATCATCAACTGGTAACAATTCGTCCGCCAACGGCTCAAATGAAAGTGATATTGCTGTCATAACAACACTGTCCAATCTGACGTTGGATAAACAAATCACTGTTAATTGCTTGGAAGTGAAAAATAATCATTTAATTGCCGATCTTTTAATGCCGGATGGCAAGAATATGATTGATTTGCTCAAGGAGAAGAAGCTTATTAAGTCGAGAGACCTGGACTTTATGCGCAAACTGCTGGAAAAGGAAAAGGCAAATGTTTTGGAGTACATTGAATGTGTCGATTTGACTTTGGAAGATGAAGACGAGGCCATGATCAGCACTGGTGAAGATAAGACTACCAAGACGGGTGGCAACAAAAGTAAACCCTCCACTCCCAAGAAAAAGAAAGCAAATAACAAAGAAACTGAAAATGAGAAAAAGACTGCTCCGAATTCACCAGCCGCTGCTGCTGCTGATGGTGTTAGTGTGGCTGCCACAGAGCCGAATAAAGAGTTTAAAGTAAAAGAAAACAGCGTCGAAAACCCCATAGAAATGGAAATGGAAATTGAAAATGAAAAACCAAAAATACCGGCAGTGGTTAAAATCGTTGAAAAGGAAACTGTCGTTGTGGAACAAGAAATTGTTGAGCCTGTGAGTGAGCCCGTGTCCGTTCCTGAGCCGGAACCTGAAGCCATTACCAATCCTTATGCCGACATGGAGCATGGCATATTGGCTCATTGTGATAACCCCGCCCAGTTCTTCATACACCCCATGGATAAAGTTAAGGATTTACAACGCCTGCAAGAAAACCTACAAATTGTTGCCAGCTCTTTGCCTCCCTTGATGCGCATAATTAATGGCGCTTACTGCATTTCCATGTACTCGGTGGACAAGCAATGGTACCGGGCCAAAATCTTGGATGCCGAACTAATGGTTCTGCAATTTATAGACTTTGGCAACACCGATTGTGTTACCGATACCACCGATTTGAAAGATATGCTTGTCTTCGCCGACGTAGAACCTCTATGCTTTCCCTGTGCTCTTCCCATACGCCCCAACGGCACCGTCGACTGGCAGGATGCGGCCAATGCCACTTTCAACGACTCGTATACCAAAGTTTTGGACTATGAGTTCATCACCCAGGGTGAACAGTTCAAAAAAAGCTACGTTAATCTGTACATAGAGGGTGTAAATGTTATGGAGAAATTAATCAAGGATGGCTTTGCCAAACCCTTGGAGATTGTAGATTCAGGAGAGAATTGTTACATATCACATGTCAATGGCATCAGTGACTTCTATATACAATACGAAAAGGACTCCAAAGGCTTGGAATTGATAGAGATCTATTTGGCGGACTATGAGAATCTGAAGAAATTGGGAAAATTTGAAAAATCAAAAATTGTAGCCGCTCTATTTCCGGATGACGAAATGTGGTATCGAGCCAAATTGTTGAAACAGGTGGATCAGGGCTACGAGGTGTTGTTTATAGACTATGGCAACACCAGCATAAGTCCCGAATGTCGTGAGATATCCCAAGAAATTGCCGAATTGCCACCTCTTTCAAAGAAGTGTGCCTTGGAAGTGCCTGCCAACTGCAATGGTTGGTCTGAGGCAGCCGATCAAAAATTCATGGAAATTGCCGACACCGGCGAGACAATTTTTAGTGTGGAGTTACGTGAGCCCTCGCAGCATTATGCTGTAGTTCACCTCCTCATAGATGGCCACAACATTAATGATGATCTAGAGGAGTTGTGCGAAAAGAAGCCGCCTGTGGCTGATGCATTTAACGAAATGAACACAAGTTTTAATAACTCTACCCTGCACACTTCTGTCTACGAATCGGGCACTTTATATGACGCTATTATATCTCATGTCAATTCACCCTGTGAGTTCTATATACAATTCAGCAAAGATTCGATACGTCTGGAGGATATGACCCACTCACTGAACACCCTGACCATGGAAAAGCTGGAGAATCCCACTAAAATGCAATTGTGTGCTGCCCTTTATCCTGAGGAATCGAAACTATATAGAGCTAAAATACTAAAGATATTGCCCGATAATAAATATCATGTCTTATTTATCGACTACGGCAATGAAGCTGTGACCACAGAACTGAAAACTCTACCCCAAGATTTGGTCTCATTGAAAGAGTTTTCCAAAAAGTGCCAGCTCGAAAATGCCCTCAAATTTTCCCAATTCGGCTCCATTGCCACGGAATTGTTCAACACCTTAATAGATCAGTGCGAGGGTCTGGTCAAAATCGATATAGTAAATGAGGGAGTCGACAACCAGCCAGCCATAGTGAAAGCTTTTGCTTGCAGCACCGAAGAAAACCTGTGTGAAAGTCTTAATAAATTATTGGGCTTGGATCATAAAACCCAAACGGTTACAATTCCCGCTCCCAGCGGCAAGAATCTATTAAGCGAAGACGGTTTGGAAAAGGATGCCAAAACCTGCGTCATTTCTCATGCCATTTCGCCTACACATTTTTACATACAATTAAAGTCGAATTTAGCCAAAATGGAGTTGGTTAAAAAGGGTCTACTCCACCTGGAGGATAATCCAGAAACCCAAGAAAAATTAAAGCCTTCGGAAAGCAGCGTGGGCAGAGTTTGCTCTGCCTACTCGACTGAAGATGACTGCTTTTACAGGGGACGCATTGAAGGCGTTCTGGCGACTGACAAAGGCTATGAAGTATTTTTATTAGACTATGGCAATATCATCACCACTCAGGATATACGAGAGCTGCCCGAAGATTTAAGATCAATATCATCTTTAGCCCTCAAATGTCAATTGAACAGTGTGCCTTCGGGCGTCGTAGACTCGGTGCTGGAAGAACGTTTTGCCGCCTTACTAGAAACACATTTCGGCGAATTTTATGAAATACTGCAGGATGAAGTGGATGAGACCACCCGTATTCACACCGTCAAGCTGCAAGTAAATTACAAAGACTTGTCGGAAGAACTCGAAAAAGCCGTGGAATCTAATACAGCTGTCGAAGAAGTATTCTCTCCTTTACCTACTCTTTATGACTGTAGTATCATACATGTTAATTCTCCCACCTCTTTCTATGTACAATTAACCAAAGACGTTTCTCAACTAGAACACATCACCGATGTTTTACTAGATGCAGAAACCGAGTTTCCACAATTCACTGATCTACAAATAGGCGGCATATGCGCTGCTCAGTTTCCCGAAGATATGGCTTACTATCGTGCCGAAATCGTCGCCCTGCTAGAGGATAACAAGTGCGAAGTTCACTACATCGATTTCGGCAATAACTCAATAACAGATAAATTCTATAAACTTCCGGAAGATTTACTTAAAGTTGAAAGATTCTCAAAGCATTGTTCGTTGGATGTGTCTTGTCCACAGACTCCCGAAATGATGCAACATTTTTCGCAATTTGTTGATGCACGTTTCTCAGAGACATTCCAATTAGAATTTCTAAAAACCTCTGATACCTTAAACATTGTCACCGTGTTCTATCAAGAGAAGAATATCATACAAGAAATTTTGCAAATCATTAAAAATGATGGCATGCAAGAGGATCAAGCCAACCTGGCAGATGACTTCACCACAGCAATTATAGAACAATAAAAATAAAAAAAAAAAATAAAAAAAACAAAGCAAAAACAAAATTATAACTAAATCATATGCTATCTACAGAAAGTATTCAATGTGAAAGCTATAAAAGCAAGGATCCAGATCCTGATGAAGACTTAAAACTCGTATAACAAAGAAACAGACAAAACTGTTGTTAAACAAAAAGATTTTTAAAATCAGAAATAATGAAATAATTTTCATACAAAAGAAATTTTGGTTACAATCGTTTTTATAATGTAACTTCAAAATGGAAACGTACACATGAAACTGAAGAATGGATGGCTTCTTTCTCAAGAAGCTCAGAATAATTATCATTTGTAGAACAACTGTGTGAATTGAAATATTAATAACTGCTAATGATGATGATGATGATGAAATTAGTTAAAAGAAATGAATATGATATGAAAGTGTTATTCGGCCTTTTTTAAATAACACAATCATTGGTAAACAATTTTTCATTTAATGAACAATAATTTGCCGAGATTTACAGCACCTGTAACATTTTTAACACTTTTACGAAAGGTATGTATAAATAACCCCTCTATAAAACAAAAACTGCTCATTTATTTGTATCTTAATGTTGTTGGTCTTACTTAAGCAGAAATCCATTTTAAATACATACACATTTAAGGCAGGTATCTTTATTTTTTTTTTAATGTTAATGTGTTCATCAATTTGCAAAGATTTAACAATGAATGCTTTTTCTCTTGGAATTTCCTCTAATCTTAAACACCCAACGGCTTCTTAAACCCAACCCCTTGTAATAATTTTCACTAATGGTATGCATAATAAGAATAATGTTTCAACTAATTTGCAATAATAGAAAAGAAACGCAACAAAAATCATTAATACTGGTCAGCAGCAAACATCAAAAGCAAATAAAAATATATAAAATCAGTCCAATCATGAATATTCTCAAGGAAATTTATTCCTAAGGAAAATACGTTTCTCGAGAAAAAAAATTCCTCTAATCATAAATTACCTGAGAAACAAAAAAATAAAAGATGCTAATATCGAAATTTTTTATAGGAAAAAACAAAAAACATATGTTTTTAAAATACCTATTTTTCCCTCCGCCGACTATTTTTCACATTTGATGTGGCTAAAACAGGGAAGGTTAAAAAAAAATTTCCTAAGGAATTTATCAACATAATAAGAGGATTGGGAAAAGAGAAAAACCTCTCACGGAATTATCATTCATGATTGGGCTGAATATAAGAATTTTAAAGCAAAAATCAACAACAAAAAAATAAAATAAAATAAAAAATTCTCTGTAGGGCTTACATATTTCTATGGGTTCTGAACAAGTGTGAACGATTTGTCCCATTTGGACAAAATTACTAATAAATGTTTTGGATTTTGTTTATTTGTCGGAAATTACGAGCGTGAACATTTGTAATCGTGGCTAGTTCGGGAAACGCCTAAGAAGGCGTTTTCACACATGAACAAATATTTGTTTAAAAAAAACGTGACCACTACTTTCTTGTTTACCTTTATTTTGGGTAAATACTTGCATAAAAATATTTAAAATCACATAGATACAACAGCGAAAAGAAAACGGCGGTAAGAAACATTAAATTTCGCAGCAGCAGATTTCAAGGTTATGTTTGCTCAACGTCAAAATACAACATTTATGGCAAATTTGTACTTCCTCTTGCAAAGTTTCTTAAAATCAAATAATTATTCGAGGTAAATTTTGTATTTACTCGTTGAGCAAACATAACCTTAAAATATGCTTTTGGGAAATTTAATATTTTTATACCTGTTCTTTTGTTGTTGTTTGTTGTTGTATCTAGGGATCAAACGATTTTGTAAACAAAAAAAAAAAAAAGTGTCGTAAAATGATGAAACACTTTAGCGTAGATGAAAATTATGTAGCCCTTGGACAAATTTCGCAGCTTTCCTTAAGTATTCAATGACATTTAGTAGTTGGCAGTTTCTCCACGCTGAATTGATGTGACTACAATGACGCCTCTTGGAATAATAAGCTGGTTTAATTGATTTTATTTACCTCTCACACCACATTTAACACTAAAACCATATACATAATAACATTTTAGATGAATGGGGAGGTTTAATACTAATTAAATTTATAAAATATTCCAATTATTATTAACCTTAAAATATTTACTTTTTATTTGCTCCCTAGATTGGACGGACGACGGACGGGCGGGGGACATCCTTAAGATTTGTATACAAACTGAACTTGTGCCAATATACGGAATGAAGTGAAGTCAAGGACGTGAAGAGACTACATACACATATACTCATTCTTATAATTGGAATGGAATCTGGCAGCCTTCAAAAGGTCTGCCTTGCAACTGCAAAAAACGAAGAGGTACTGATTACTCATACATGCATACATACGTATACTTGGAAAATACGTGTGAAGGCATATAAAGATATCAAATTGTTGCCTACTTTTAGGCCAAGAAATTTGTGAAAATTTCAAACCAAGAAAAATTGAAAAATTTAAAGAAAATAATGAATGTGATAAAATTAAAAGATTACTAAAAACAAAAACTTTTTTAATGTGTTTTTGAAAGAAAGAAAACACCAAGAAAACCATTTTTTTAAGAAACGATATAAAAAAGCCTGTTTAAAGCTTTTCTAAAATTAGTTTTAAGTCTTTTTTTTTTCTTTTTCAATTAAACAAATTAGCAGCTAATTGGAAATATATACATATGTACATATATCCCAAAAATTATTTTCGGAGGTTTTAAACAAAATACTAATTCAAAAAAATCAAAGAAAAACATAAAAACATGATTTAATATCTTAGAGAAATCAAGTATTTTTTTTATTTAATGAATTTCTAAATTTCTTGTTTTTAGCAAGAGTTGAAAATTTTATATGATTTTTTTTTTTGAGGATAAACGAACGATTAATTTTGTTTTTATATGAAAAAATAAAACCTAATTAAAAATTAAAAAGCAAACAAGTGCTCATTTATTTAAAAATAAAATAAAATAACATAAAAAAAAAATGTTAAACTAGAATTACTAAACTTAACATTACTAAAATGCATATAAATATTTTCAAACATGCCTACTGCTCATGGAAAAAGGGTGTGAAAATGTATTTTCATTTTGCAATATTTCAAAGGTTGAATTTTTTAGTTTTAAACATAAATGCTTACTTATTTATTAAAATAATTTGTTTACTCTTTTTTTTTTTTAATGAAACATTCAACAAACTCATGTTTAACTTTTAATTTTTTTGTTATATTGAATTTTGTTTTTTTTAAATAATTTTTTTTATTATTACTTCTTTAATATTATCTAATAACACTCGATGTGAATTATTTAAGTTCATAGACTTTTAGTTAGTTAAATTTTCTTTAAAACAACACTTCTTATAACAGCAATATATTGGAAATAATAATAATAACTTTTTAACAAGAGGAAAAAAATATATATAAATTTTCTCCCTGTGAAAAAAAAACAGCACATATATAATTAATTAATAAATGTGTAACAAATGTCTTCTCCATAGTATCCTTTACTTATTGCAATAAAATTAATATAAAATCAATAAAATTTACTAAAAAACCAATTGTCAAAAAAAAAATAAACCCCTAAAAGCAATAAAAAAAAAACAACTTTAAAAGCAACAACGAACTTGACGAGTTTTTATATTATATATGATTGAAATTTAAACATTTCCTCAAGCGAAATTGAGGGATGTTTTTGGTGATATATTTTCAGAGCTGTTAATAAAGTTGTGTGTCCGAATTTCTGGTTGCCAACAAAGCTACAATTACACTTCAAACAACGGCATTACCATTCTCTCTGCTGTGTCATTATTATCATACTCAACCATTTTCAGTTTCAAAAAAATGAAGAAGGTCCAATGATTGCTCCTGACCAAATTGCACACCAGACTGTCACTTCTAATGGCTGCAAAATTGACTGATTTTCCATTGCCCGGAACCGACTATTCTGTCAGGACTAATGTTTATTAAAATACCCGGAAAACAAAGAAATATAAATTATCCGCCGGACAGCCTGTATTTCTCCTTAAACAGTGTCAGCGCTACTCTCTTGTGGATCTTTGTTCGCATACAAACAACTTGATGTGCTTGTACATTCACATGGTTCCAATAACAGACAGCAACGAGAAAAATCGGGCAGAAAACGTAAAATCATTAAATTTCACTATCGCCCGTTTTTTAGGTTATGTTTGCTTAACGAGCAAATACAGCATTTATTGCTAACGATTATTTGATCTTGCAACCACCTTGCAAGATCAAATACAAATTCGCTCTGAATGGTGTATTTGCACAAATGTACTCTTGTGAAATTTAATGATTTTACGGAGCAGGCAGTGCTTTTTTGTAAGTATTTTTACTTGTTTGCTCACAATAAAGGTCAACAAGAAAGTAGTGATCACGTGTGTTTTTTGGGACATAAATTGTCGTGCCTTTACAAAAAAATAGTTTTCTTTTTTAAATGAACAACGGGCAATCCTAAATAATTGAGCACAAAAGACCCGGCTTCACAAAGTATACAGACATGAATGGCGGCCAAAACGAGATAGCAAATCAGCGTAATCTCTGCGCATCTTGCTTCTGGAAATGAGCTTAAACTCATAGCAACATAAAAATATACAATGCATAGTAGTAATCCTATCTCTTTTTAACAGGAGTTCTATCAGCTGACTTGGGCGATTTTTAAGCCACTCTTTTCACCTCAGTGTACTCTGTGCCCGGCTTGACGAATAAACCGAATGCCAGCGCTCCTTTTCCTAAAGCCGTTAGCAAAAACCGAAAAAAAACTGAAAAACATCGATTTCTCGAATAGATACATACATATGTATGTATGTAGTATGTCAACTGCATATCAGCCCTAAATTTGTTAAGCCGTTTTTATCCTGTCTAAGCACCATATTTTCAATATTTTAGTTCAAAAGAAAAATTTCTTATAAAGAAATATTTTAGTTTTAATTAAACTAAATGCAGCTTGTTTCCAATGCTGTTTCTGTAATCAAATAAGTGGAACAAGTGCAGTTTATTACAGATTTAATTAAACTATAAACTTAATGCTAACACTAAAATTAAGAATCAGTATTAGTTGCAAGTGCATCATGTACATACATACATATGTATGTATGTACGTAAGTAAAACAATATAGAAAGAATAAAGAAATGTACATACATATGTATGTACATACATTACTGATTAGGAGTGACATGAAAATCTCAATAATATACATACATATGTACATAAAAATTGCAAACATGCATACTGCATTCATTCATTCATACAGACGACATGTGTGTGTCGCATGATTGTATGAAAATCATATGAAATCAATCAGTAGTTTATAAATAATTAGTATTATTTAAAAAATATATGCATACATATGTATGTATGTGTATGTACATATGCATATATGTATATTAATTAACATCTCACAAATTAAATTAGCATAACAAAATAATAAAGAAAAATTTGCAGCCTCATTGAAACAGAAACAGACCTTCCTTCCAAAAGAATGAAAAACAAACCAGTTTCTTTCTCCTTCCTTAAGAGAACTCTTATAAGAGAGTGCCCCAAGAGAAGCAGGTATGTATGTCTGTATGTGAGTAAATGAATGTGAGTGTCCCTAGAAAAGATGCACTTAAAACGAAAATGCCGGGATGAAGAAAGTCAAGAAATCTTTTTGATAAATTATTTACTTTTCTCTCCAAACAGCAGGTTTATTATGTTCAAACAACAACAACACCCAGGTGGCCGGTCGGCAGGTAAAAAATATACATATGTATGTATTTTCTATTTGATTTTCTTTTAGAAGTGTTTTGTTGAGGCGGATTACACTTGATTTCCATTCAGCATCAAGTAAAAACCTGAAATGAAAAGTGGCAACTTATCAATGACTCAGGTAAATATGATTAAATTACAATATTTTGAAATTTTGTTGAAAAAAAAATTTTTTTTTTGTGAGAAAGAAATTTTGGTAAAATGCTGCGTGCAGTCACTCATGCCCAACAAACATTTTGTCTAGATGTTAAATAAGGAGGCGACTTGCTGCTCAAGTTTAAGAAAATCAATTAATATACATAGGCAGTTTTTTATTGTTGCATGAGATCTTTTCGAAACAAGGACAAGGTTTTACGCTCATAGTCACGTCACTTGTTTGTGAAGGTGAAGCACAGTGCTTTGTCCCATTGGTAGTTTTACAATAAAAAAAAGAACGCTTAAAATATTTAAGTTATTCACACTGTTGTACTCGTAAAGGCAACACATTACCTTAAGCAGATAAGCAATACAAATCTATCATCTTCAGTTTTTGTATGCAGATTTTGCCACAATCTTTCTCATCGTTATAGAGAACATAATATTTTTGTCGCAACCATATTACAAAATATTTTTCTTTGCGTGTAGTAGAACTTATTTTTTGTCTTGCCAACAGCCATAGAAAAATCGCTGGCACATACATACAATATTACTACCAATTACCATAATAAAAAATTTGCAACTAAATCATAATTTCATTTTCAAAACCAGTAGAATCATCAACTTTGAGCACCTGCACTTCCAACACTTCCAGCACTACCAAGTATTTATTTTTTAAAGCAAATCGGAAAAAAAACTCCAGCGCTGACGAAATATTCTGCTACCTTTTTTTTTACTATTTCAAAAACACCTTAAACTTTGACGACTTCAGACTTTTTTAAGCAAGAATTACAACAGAATACTGTTTAACAATAATTTGTTAATTGAAAATAAAAAAACAACTAAACAAATAGTCGCTTCAATTACATAATACAACAAAAACAACAACCCAACAAAACAAAAAAAAAAACTGGTAAATATGCACCGACAATTTGTTTTGCTGATCATTGCACTGAGACTCATAATTTGTATTTAACGGAATTTTCAATTATTTTTTTTCTCACAGCAAAAACAAAAAAAAAAGGAAAAGAAACACAAAATGTAATAAGATTGAAATAAGAGCAGCGTTCGTATCGCATGTCACACTGCAGAGCAAAGTTCTCACATTAAAAAATGTCAACAACAACAACGACAGAGCATACAAAGAATTCTGAGCACATACATATGTATTCGTACATATTTATTATTGCTGTTTTGTTATCACCACTCTGACTACGAACTTTTCATTTCTTATCATTTTAAGTTTTCACTTGACACTTTATTAATGCCGCTGCTGTTGGTGGAACTTTTTTTTTTTTTTATTCTTTCAAGTTCTTCTCTTTGTGAGTCAGTGATAACAGACTTTTGTTGCTCATTACAGGCACCTGAATATGCAAGTAAATTGTATATTCGTTCATCAATCTAGTAAAATCAATTGCTTTTAAACTTTATTTTTGTTTCGTGGTGGTGTTGTATTGCAACATCAAAATGAGATCGACAAACATTTTTCAATAAAAAAATTAATGAAAGAAAAATAAAAATACATCAAAATTACTGAAAAATTTACTCAATTATAAAAAATTAATTCCTTGACAAGGAAAAACATAATAATAAGGGTTTTCACGATGGTGGCTGTGCAAACTTGCAGTGCATTTTATGGTTGATCGTGAACGCACCGTATTTTTTTTTATTTTTTTTTTTTTTTTACAAATCTGCTATATTTGCGAAATGTCACAGGGAGCGAAGTCGATCGGCGGCGTCAAGTCGGCAGACATTCAATTCAACTCAAGATGTTATTAATAAAACACTTGTGGCGAAAAAATGTTTACTCAGAGTGGCAAAAGTGTTTCGACAATTGATTCAAATTGGTTAATTTGTGTTTGTTTCTAAAGTTAAGTCGCTTAAAATGTTATTTGAGATTTCACTTATACATACAATTATGATGTGAAAGAAGGTGCTTCGCAAAATATATTTTTTCGATAAATTTCCGGTAGAAAATTTTTAGCATTTAGATTTTAGTAAATCAATAAAAGCATATAGATAAACTTTCTATATAGAAAACTGGTAATCATACAGTTTTTGTTCAAAATTTCTGTTACCGAAAAATTTCGTTTGGAAAATTGAATAGAGACATTTTTTATAGAATTTTTCTTACATATTTGATATCGATAAAGCTTTAAATAGAATAATTTTTAAACACTTTTATATACGCATTGGAAAATTTTTCACGCAGAACTTTTACACCGGTATTCATAAAAAATAAAACATTGTTGAAACACATTTTAGAACAAATTTTTCATATAAAATTTGTTCTAAAATGTATTTCAGCAACGTTTTATTTTTTATGAATACCGGAGTTAAAATTTTCAGATGATGTGTTTTACAGAAAAAAAAAAATTTAATTTTCATATATACATTTTCTACAGCATATTATGGAATGTCGGTTCATAAATGTAAAGACTGCAATAAAATAAATAAATAAATAAATAGATAAAAGTGCCGAAAACAATAGAACTAAGTGTGATGTCACAACTCCCAACTCTGGTTTTAAGAGAATTTTATTAATTACTGTGCTCTTTTTTTTAGCAACAACAGTGCATTTCAAACTGCAATTGTTTCTCATTTGAACAAGTCCGCCACCACAAGGTATCACAAGTTGTTCTTGTTGTTGTTCATACAGTTTCCCGTTCAAAAACTGCATGTGTTTTCCTCGTTGGCATGTGTATGTGTGCATTTGTGTGTGCGCCTCCATTCTGGGATCGCACCGTGTTCTTTTATTTGGTGTTTTTCCTTTCGATTATTGTCTAAATGTGCGTGAAGGCCTGGCTGGCTGCACATTTGTTTTCATTTTTAGTTCTTAAATTTTTCCACATGTGAGACTCGTGTGTTTGTTGTGGGAATGTCTTTTGACTTTGTATTCGATATCGTTTTCCTAAAGTACTCTTTCTTTTTAATAGTATCTTTTTTTTTTGTTGTTGCTGTAAAATAGCACATTTCATACGAACCTGTGTGTGTGTGTGCGTGTGTGTGTGTATTTGAACATGAACACTTAAATTTTCTTTTAAGAGAATTTCTGTGCACATCAATTTCACATACGACTCGGCAACGTACGGACGGTTACAATGATCGCAGCGAAATAAACGTTAAATTAAAAAATTAGAAAAAGAAGAAAACAAGTTAAATTCTTAATTAAATGTTAAGAAAATTAACGGTTTGTGTGATTTGTGGCAATGAAATACTAAATTATTTTTATGCTTCCACTAATTTATATTAATAAGTAAAAAAGAGCGTAATGTCTTTCATATAAAAAAAAAATATTTAAAAAAGAAACAAAAAAGAAATTATTTCTAACAAATAAAACAAGCTTTTATCTCCAAATAATTACTGCATTATTAAAAAATTAAAAAGAAAATGCTTAATAAATCAAATCGAAAAATATTTATTTTCAATTTTAACTTCTTTTTGGCGTCGCTACAAATGGATAAATATTTTCTTTGAATATTTGGAATATAATTTTATTTACGATTGCAATTTTAAAGGTAAGTAGGAGTAAAAAATTAATTTATGCCGATTCCTTTGTTGGAAAAAAGTCTGCATTTAATTTGCACTTTTTTCTTAAAAGGCGAAGATTAACTAAAAGAAAAGGTTATCAAAACTATGAACAAGCAAATAATAAAAAATATATGTATGTATATAAAAACCATGTTCATCTACTTTTTTTTTTGTACAAAACAACATTGAAAATGTGACACTTATTGTCGAAAAGAAAACGGCATTAATATTTGAAATTCTTTGTGTAGCTTTTCAGCCGCCAAGAAACTCGAAAACCTTAAAAAATCGTTTTAAGCGTTTACTTTATTCTATATTCTATTATTTTTGGAAAATAATGGGAATGTATTAAGGGCTAATTTTTTATGAATACTCATTATTTTCCGAAAAATAATGCAATATGATTTAGCGCATTAGTAAGGTGGCTAAATTTTGTTGGGACATGCAGACCTGGAGCGATAAGTAAAATTAGAAATCAAAAATGCTTACAATGTTTATGTAATTTGTATCTTTAAAATTCCAAAATCTTTCTCAATCCTGAAGAAGCCCAGCGGCTGTCATGGAAGTGCCAACAGGATGCATTCCTCTTCACATTTGTGTAAAGGCAGGGGAAAATAGGGTATCACTTAGATAACCTCTCAGGGTGAGCAATCTTATGGGACACGTTGGTATGCTGCAAATATTTTAGGGTACGCTGAGTCTTGCGGTCTCAGAGAGAATCTGTAGATTACTATTATTCTCCAGGAACTTCAAAGTTGTCATTAGTGAACGCGCATCCTGGAAAAATGATAATGTGGTTGTAAAACCGGATTGCCAACTCTGGCTTACAGATGGCTCCAAATCGGAAAATAGCAGTGCAGACGCTGGAATAGTTGAATCTAACTTTCAGAAGGCGATTGTAATGGGGGCAAACAGCCACAGTTTTCCAGGCGGAGGTCCATGCCATAGAACTTTGTGCTAGGAAATGATTACCAAAGCCGCCCTAAGCATCCTCCCTGATAGTCAAGCAGCTATAAAAGTGATAACATCTTACTCATTCCAGTCAAGAGTAATTTGGGAAAGTTACGAACTTTTTCAGGCCCTATCTTTGTGAGGAACAAATAAATTTTCACATGGATACCGGGCCATAGGGACAGCGAAAAGATGCGTTGTTAGGTCCTTTATAAGGTTCTGAAGTGTCCTGCGGGGTTAACAGCAGTTGTAAGGACAGCATTTGATTCGGTTTTAGTGTGTGTAATGGTAGCAATTGCAATAAAATGAAAACGTATGCTGCCACATGCTTACAGATTTTGTACACGACGACGGTGTTGGTTATACCATGGAGGAGAAAATCCCTTAACCCAGCTCGTTAAGAACAAGTTTTTTTTGTATGTAAAAAAGTTTTAGGAAATTAAATTAAAAAAATACGATTTTAGATACTTAAAACTGTTTATGAATTCACGATTTTACATTATGTGCAAAAACTTTTCTCTGGCAACACTGTTTTATCAACCTTTTCATATTTTCCTTAGTAAATTCCGCAACTTCATTGAATTATTAACAAACTGCAGACCTACGGCAGCCTTTGACTTCCCTTTTTGGGAGGTCCATGACTCCATCTACAAACCTATAAAACTCGTTTTCTTTCAAGTCTGACTTCTTGTTCTAAAATTTCCCAAAAAAAGGCAAAAAGGTTGCTCGATTCCAGAAGAGTGAAGTCCGTGTTGTGATCCTCGGCAGAAGGGATGTTAAGGCTACTCGCGGGGCACTGTAACATAAAATTAACATCTAAAATAGCTGAAATTGGTCAGCAGTGATTCGTGCAGTCTCTGGGGCCGGATTCTGGCATTCGTGATCGAATATACTCGATAATAAAAACAATGTAGAGCAAAAACAAAATGAGCAACAAACACACAGTTTCTATAACGAAATCGTTCAATCACGAGTGCCAGAATTTGGCCCCTGTAGTGAAGAGAACGAACCGCCTGAACACATCCTTTGCGAATGTCCCGCTGCATATAGAACCACATATCCGAGCGCGGGGTTCTTGGCTCCCAACAAACCTATGGTCGTAACGAGATTTGCTAATAGTCTGGGTCGCGGTGAATAGGGAATAAGGGCTACACAAAGATCTCTTTGGTCCAGATGCACAATGTGGGGCCAAATGATAAGAAAGTAATTAAAATTAAAAAAGTGTTTGGCTTTTATTTCAATTTGATGCCACTGAAATCGTTAGTCATTTCATATGTTTAATAAACTATTCCCAAATATGCTGGAAAGCTCACTAAATGATGACTTCAGCGATAACTTCATGAAAAACTGCAAATAGCTATAAGATATTTATAACCTCAAAATCTCTTCCAGAGAATTCAACTTGTCTTCTTGGGTTTGAAAAGTTATTTATTTTCCATAAAATTTACTTGTGAACAAGCCAGCCAAAACGCTAAAGGGAGCGTGCGTGTACTCGTACATATGTTCTCCTCATTCGCGTGCTGAAACGCAAAAACAAACCTCCATTTATTCTTGAAGAATGAGTTTTCTTAATTGTTTTTAATTGAAATAAACTACTTTATATTGTTGATGCGATAAATTTTTAAACATACATATGTGTATGTACATATATTTTTTCCTTTATGTATTTTCTTGGTTTTTTTTTTTATCAAAAAACATTTCATATTTGAGTCACTTCATTCATTTTTTAATCAGAACACATGAACGTGGCGTAAGAATTTTTTTTGTGGGTGGGGGGGGGGGGGGGGTTTGTTAATTTTATTTTTGAAGAGAAAAGAATAACTGACTTATTTATGTGAGATATTCTGAATGGAAAATGGTTATTTGAATAAGAACGAAAACAATTTTTCCCAACGAAGGGAAACACAAAGGGGTACCGCAATGTGGAAAATAGCGCTAAAACTAAAGAAAATAAAAGTGACCTCAAGCTCAACAAATTATAATTAATATCAACAGAAACCAAAGTTGGAAGATTTCATACAGAAAATAATTGTAAACATAAAATATTCTACTGTAAATTTTAATTTTGTTATTGTAGTGACAAACCAAGGGTTGAACTAAAGCCTGAAAAAGTAATTTAATATAAAATATTCTAGTTAATAATTTTATCAGGCTTGAGTTCGATTTTTACTTCCACGAAATTGAGAAAGATTTTTTTGTGATAAAACTAAAGTGATCAACATTTTTAAAGAAGACAAGAAAAGTAGAGCTGGAGATTATTTTCAGATATGAGCAGAAGTTGTTTGGCAACTATTTTGGTCCACTTTATGTGATGATGCTCGGCTGCTACGCCTCTGTTGATGCCACTTACTAAGCAAGTTTTTCTTTTTATTTGTGGATTTTAGGGGCTTCAATTAATTAACTAAAGCGCCCAAATAAATTCAATTGAAATCTGCCACCTCCTTCTCTTTCTCATACGGTCTTCTCTTCCACGCACTCGCTTCGCTCATGGTCATTTTGAGGTTAATTAAATGATTAAAAAGGGGTTTTATCAACAAATTTGACTGTTATTTATCAAGCACACTGTTGTTCACGAATTTAGGATGATTTCGCCAGTTCCAGTGTTGATTTGAAATATTTCTTCAACTTCACTTAAGATAAAAACAATAAATTTAAACCACAATTAAAACAAAAAAGTTCGAATAGAATCGCTACAGTGCACTCGCGATAATATGAACTACTGAAAACAAGGGCAGCTCAAATTTTCGGAATTGTTTATATACAACATATACAAATGGCACAAAATTTCTTACCCCTCTTACGCACAAATCATTCAAACAATGATTTTTCCTTTTTTGGGTACTCTGACGGCCGCAGCTGTAATACTATAATATAGTATTACAGCTCAGAAATTTACAAGAAGTCTCAGAGCTCCGGCCGTCGGAGTGCCCAAAAAAGGAAAAATCATTGTATAAATGGTATGTGCGCAATATATTATATTGCGAGGCAAAGTACTACGCTAGTTATCAATCACGCCTGCATGACTTTGTAGGCGAGCAGTCTAAGTACCGACGATGTAATGCATGTGTAATATAAAATATCACATCATGACATTACCGATTACATTGTAGGGGTAACGGGTTAGTTGCCTGCTCGTCATGCAGGCGTCATCGACAACTAGAAAAGTACAGTTTTAGGGCTCAAGTCTCTGTAAACTTTAAGGGCTGAGATGACTCAATTAGTTGAGGTGGTTCGATGCCCGCCTGAGCTGCTGATGATCGTCGTGGTGAATGGGAAACAGCCTCAATTTTATTTTTATTGCTTTCTTTAAAAATATTGTTCACTGCAATTTTGCCACTAACAAATCTTTCTCAATTCCGAGGACATAAAATCGCACAAAGTCGCGATGAACAAATAAAAATTTCGATTAAGTATCTCAAAATATTTTCATTTTATGTAAATTTCTGCCTCTACTGTAAACTTATGGAAAGTGATGTTACATTGTTTTGCATTTTAGCTGACTATATATTTCAACTTGCAATACGGTATGAATTGATGAAAATTGTGTTTTATATGTCAAAGATCCATTTATATACATTTGAATTAAATTTTATTTCTATTTTTAAAACTCAAACGAAATTCTACTAAAAAAAAAAAAGACACTTCATTTAAAGCTCCTGAATGTGTGTTTTTTTTTTTTTTTTGAATGTTTGTCGTGCACCTATTTTTCATTTCAGCATATTAATCTCTTTAAAAGATCATCATGCACTCACTCAAAAAGTACATAACAAGAACACAGCTCTTTTATAATTACTCGGACCTGCTCTCGCCTGATTGTCAGCTCCAAACTCACACCATCGCACGAGTACGCTCAGATAACACCTGTGTTATTATCAGCGTACAGAACAAAAAACAAACAAAAACAGGCGGGAATTTAATCGCAGGGTGGATTAAAATTTCATGCACAACAAACACTTAATGAAATCGACCGGGAATATTTTTACAAAGATCATTAAGCATTTTCATTTGCGGTAAAATTGTTGTTGATTTGAGAATGTTTTTTGCAAATTGTTTCCTTGCAAATGCGGTCGGTCTGTCTGTCTGTCCGTCTGCTCCGGCTTACATGTGTGAATATCGCTTCTTGAGGCATTTTGATGAACAATTTTCTGCTTAATAATACATATTGCTCATTATGTTATTGTTGTGATTTTGCTCAGAGTTCAGATCTTTAATGTAGGCGGGCAGACGAAAAAGTTGTTTCAGAACAGCAAAAACAAAAAAAAAGGAGAAAGAATAGAAAATTAATCATCACAATTTTAATAAGGGGCGAAAATAATATTATTATTGTAATATTATTAATAAATTTATTATTTGGTTTTTTTTCGACCCCTGTTTTTATATTTTATTATATGTATATTTATTTACTTGAGCTAAAGGTCTTTTTTTTTAAATATTTTAATTATTTTTGTCGATATTTCGCTCTCCTTCGGATAGCTTCTTCAGGACTATAATAATGAAAATAGTTTTTATTGGTTTTTTTTTTCAAAATTATAAACAAACAAAGTAGTATAGCTTGCCAGCGGCCACCCTGTATGTGGACGTACTTCTCAATTGCAAATAATAGTTTCGATTTTGTGTATGTGAAAACTATTATGCGTATTGACTTCTAGTTTATTTTATTTTCCAATCACTCGCCCAGCAGCTGAACTGATAAATGCTCGTTTATTCGATGAAGTGTTTAAACTACTTCTGCCACCACCCACCCTCTTTTAGCTCAGAGCTCGTTTTGTTTTGTGTGCCTGCTTCATCACCCGTAAATTTATTTATCAATTCGGAACTGTCTGTAGGCATGCAGCAAGCAGCAAGCAGCCAGACTCTTTTCATTATTTTCTCCCTCCATTTGCACGATCAATTTAAATCAATTAACGCTACTTTTGTAGCTTGTCGTCGCTGTCGTTGTCAATCTGTTTTCTTTTCACTTTTCCCATGTGCTTTTGTATTTGTACATACATACATATTATTTGTTTGTCAAAGAAAATTAAATAACTTGTTGATTTTGCTTTTAGTATTTACTCGTAGTTTAAAATAATAACTGAACGATCTATGATTGTATGAGAATCGTCTTTTGAGTTACGATAGCGAAGTTGGAGAAAGATCTTTCCATAGAACAGGAAGAAAGAAAGAAAGAGAAAGTCTCACTTTAAATCATATTTTATCACTAAAATGTTTGTGAGTCAAATGTTAATTTGTATCACCGTACACACACATGTATGATTGAATGTGAGTGAACGGTTTAATTTTCTTATGTACATACATACTTATCGAGCCCTGGCCGCTATAGAGGCATAACTCAAAAAGGTGTGTTTTGCAGAAACCCCGTTTAAGATTGTGAATTTTTCCCACCACTTCATGAGGCTGTTGCACAAGGAGGAATGAGAGCAAAATGGAAATTACTCTCTAAATTTTTTGGCAACTACCATAACTGTAAATAAGAAATTTTGATTAAAAAAAATTTTTGAAAAAACTGGCACATGGTCATAATTGGAGGATGGTCACTAGTGGAGTGTATAAAAAAGCTATATCATGAAAAAAAATAGAGCTGACAGCGACAAACTGATTACAGATTTGAATTCAGTGCACCCAAATTAACTAGAATCAGTTGATAAATTCAAAGAAGCAAATTGAGTGTTGGCCTGTGTTATTTGATCATATTTTGAGTTACGATGCTATTGCAGCAAGGGCTTAATGTATATTATTTATTTATTTATTTACTCAATGTCAGCTACATGAATGTAATAAAGATTTTAGTTAAAGTTTAGACAAACGCGATAAGAGCATGAGTTTCAATAGATTTTTGTTTGTTTACATTCTTATTTTTTACTTAAAAACCTGTAAAAAAGAACTAATAATATGTTTTGATGGAATAGTTTCAAGTACGAGTACATACATATCTACAAATGGAATATTTTTATACAAAATTACAATGCCAGAAATGTCGCAATGGATGGATAAAAATCAATTAAAATTGTAGCTACAAAAACAAAGAAGAAAATATAATTGAAATTTTAAAATAATTATTTAAAAAAAATTATTTTAAAACATGTAGTGAATGAGCGATTGTCTGTAGATTCTAAGAACATGTTTCATGCTTTTATTGCTTACCATATCACTGAGGCATATTTCTGTCATTCGTGACTTCACTTTAGCATTTAAGCATTCGGCTTATTTATTACTCAGAACTACTTTGAATTAAATCCAGAGAAAAAAATTAGTAATAATATATTAAGTTCATCGGACTCAAGTTCTTTCTATATTATTTTCGTAATTGACATTAATTAAATCAGACAAAAAAAAAAGCTGTTTCGAAACCGCCACACTTCACGTTTCCAAAGCGACACTCATGCCACTCATTCAACCAAGTTGTTGTTTGTTTTCTGTCTAAATTTTTAATTATATTAAACACACCCATTACACTACACAACAAATGGAAAACAATTTTCTGACCACTATATATTTTTTTGTTGTATTATGCCTATCGAAGTACAAACACCATAAAAATTTCAAATTCTTTTTTTCTTCAGTTTTTCTTTCTAAAATATGAGATTTTCATAAAGGTTGATCCAGACCTCTAGTCATAACTTAAAAACAGCGTATCCAATTTTGTCATGTAAGAAATCAAAAAATTACAAATTATGCCAGCTTTAAGTTTTGAAAAAAAAATCATTTTTTGGTATCGTTAGCAATTTTAGAGTTATTAGAGAAAAAACAAAATAAAAAAAATATTTATTTTGAAAAATTGCAAAATTTTTGATTTTGAAAAATTTATAAAAAAATCTATATATTGCAGTTTATTTATTTATTTCCATAGCTGCATGTAATAGCAATAAAATGAGCCCTGATTTATTAAAGTCTATGCGTTAGTGTTTATTTTATTTCCGAAAAAGCAAAAATACCCATTTTGGCCTAAAAAACACCCCCTTTTTGTTGTTATTGCCCAAAATTGAAGCAATTGCTCATCTCAGTAGCATGCAAAAAATAATCAAATAGTTTTGTTTGTTATAAGCTACAATAGCAAGTAGACTTCGTATTTTCGCATCCTTTTGCCACCTGCATACTTCTGCGAAAGTACACACTGTCACCAAAGAAAAAAAACCCTCTTCCTGCCGTTATGGCCCTTTAGATTGTAAGCTTTTGCTGTGTTTGGTATTCCCCCGTTCAGGAGAATGCGGCCTGTGACTGATGCACGGACGTAGAAGTCTCTGTAGTAGGGTTTCGTTTTCGCTCTATGAGTATTCCGTACTTTAACAAAATTAAGTTGGCTGTGATAGAAGTAATAGAAAAATGTCGGAGAATCATTACTTAGAGCGAAATAAAATTAGTTTTATTTCCTTGTTGAAAAATAACATACTTTTTCCAAAAAATTCAAAGAATTTCTGAATCGAGTTTTTTCTTCCTTTCAATGACAAGTTAATGTAAAATTCAGTATCTTTTCCTCAAAATTAGATGTGGTTCGCTAAATTAGTTGTGCTGATTTATTTCTTCCTCACTTTTTTCTGCTGAGCAAAATTAACTTTATTTTGCTTATTTATTGTTATACTTTTTAGTATAAGTAAATTTAAAATTTCTTCAACAGCTCCTTTCATTTTTGTCTCTCAGTGCTTCGCATGAAAACTCTTTGCCTTAAAACCGATTCTTACACAATATCTTCTTATGCCCATTTTATACATGACATGATTTTGTTTTTGCCCATCATTTCCATTTAGTTTTTTTTTCGTCTACTTTCTGCTTAATTAAAAATAATAAATAAGATTTCTTGACCGAAATATTAAATGAATAATTTCAATTTGTCCAAAAAAAAAAAAAGAAAACGAAAAAATCTATAAAAAGTGTGTGTGACGTCTGACCCACAATAACAAGACACTTGAGAAATTGTTTACACAAACAGCCGCTTTTTAGATGAAAAGAATAAGAAGAAGAAGAAGAGGAGGAAAAATAATTACGAAACCGAAAAATAACGCGCAGAATGTTTTTCCTGCCACTTAACGAACAAGATAAACTTAAAATTATAACAATTAATCAAAAGGAAATTGAAGTAAGCAAATGTTTTTGGTTGTTAATGGCGAAAATTGGCTAAAAAAATATCAGAGGGTTGAGAGAGAAGTAAGCATGTATGTGTATGTGTGTGTGTGTTTCTTTCCTTCTCTAACGGTGTCAACTCAGAGATGTGAAAGTAACTGTATTTGTGAATGATGCAAAAAATGCACATGCCAGTGCCAATTTCATTCAAACGGAGTTTTTAATTTCGATGATGGGACGAAAACCTTCGTTGTTAGCTTCCTAACTCTTACCTGTTTTATCTACGTAATTAATTATGTTTATAAGATTTTTTGTTAAATTAAAAAAAAAAAATTAAAATTTCGATGATGTGAAAAACCAAACAGTAGTAAGTACAACAACAGAAATCCTTCATTCGCTTGATTCATCATACGCCCCGGTTGCCATAAAAACTGTTGCCATTGTTTATCAGAAATTTATACACACATGCATACACACATCCATAAATATGTCTGTATGCATGTTTATGTGTGTATTTCAATTTGAGTTTGATCGATTTTCAGATCAAATGAAATTTATTTTTAATATATTTTTTTCTATGCCTTTTGCCGCCATATGGACTTAGATTTATTTATAAATCAAGCAAACAAATTGTTTAAATTTAAATTAAAAAGTAATTATAATATTTTTCCCCAGATTTTACAAAATCAGCATCATTTGGGATTATGTATTTACTTTAAAAACAAATGTTTCTGTGCATTTCGCTTGTATGATTCCTTAGTGTTATTAGGCAAATGTGTGCTTGCTTACATGCATGCATGTTCATGCTTGCATCTGTCTGTTTGTCAGTCTGTCATGATTTATAAAAAAAAAATTAAATATTTTCTTTAGCAATTTTTTTTGTTGATTTTGTTTCGATACGTACCAAGAAATATTCACAGTGTTTGGCATAATTACATGTCTTTTTTCATTTTAGTAAGAAATACACATTGAAAAAATGTTGATTTTTGTAAACTCCGAAAGCAAATGAAATTTAAAAATAAAAAGGAGTCATATAATTGATTATAATAATTTTCAAGTTGGCACAATACTGGGTACAATAAACTAAGGCAGACCTATCAGGTGAAATGACTACACTGAAAGAATTTTCGTTCGTAGTTGCAATGAATTTATTTCATTAATCCAATGAAAATGAGCAGCACGGCAATGAGTTTTCATATAGCTCATAAATAAATTTCATAATTTCACTTAAAAATATCATTGGACTTATGAAAAGCTGTCATCAAATCAATGAACAATTTCATAAGGTCGATGTCAATTCTCATTTGATTTGTAATGATATTTGAATATGGTAACATATTTTATTATTTCGCTAAGGTTTTGAAGTCTACTGCGAGTAACACCTAAGAAGTGGCATCTCTCATACAACTGAATTTATTTTTTGGAATATCTGTTAATAATAAAATTATCCGTCACCTTAATAATATACGTTATAGAATTTATGTTCCATTTTCAATAGACCAATTAACATATTCCCATATTTAATGAATCATTTCATTTAGTTAAAGATTTTTTGTCATTAAACCAATGAAATACTTCATTAGCTTATTGACTAAAATTCACATATATGTATAATGAAACGATCATTAATATTTAAATTTAATGGATCAGCATTCATTGACTCAATAAACCTTGAAACGTTGGTTGAAAAATAATGATTTTTTTTTTTCATTAAATTAATGTCGGAACTCATTCGATTTATGAACAAAAATTCTTTTAGTGTAGAGCATCTGCTCGTAATTTATTAGCAAGCTAGAGTCAAACACAGATATTCATAAAAAATAAAATGTTGCTCAAATACATTTTAGAACAAATTTGATATGAAAAATTTGTTCTGAAATGTATTTTAACAATGTTTTATTTTTTATGCATACCGGTGAAAAGTTTTATTTATACTGAGTACAATCTACAAATTTCATTTTAAACACGCTTATATTAAAAAAAAAAAAATTAATATCTATTTCATATCCAAATTAAAAAATTTTTGTATGGAAATTTTCAAATAAAACACATATAATAAAGACTTTAATTTTTTGAATACAAGCATTAGTGTATTAAAAAAAAATTTCCCCCCAAAGGGACATTTTTACTGATTGTCGTTTCATATTATTATATTTTGTGAACTTTTGTGCCGCCAAAAAAGTAATAAAATTAAAACATTTCCCTCGAGGGGATATTTTAGTTTACTGAAAGTTGTTATAATGTGTTAAATTTAATTTTTAAATCCTTAAAAACGCTTTAAATACAAAATTTCCCCTGCAGAGCAATTTTTGCTATCAGAACTTCTGTTCAAATAAGTTTTTATTTACTATAATTGAGTGCAAATTCTAGTGTACATCTAAAATTAAAAATTTCCCTTAGAGCCATATAATTCTGTTTAAAAACTTAGATTATTAAAATTATCGAAATGAGTCAGAGTTGTGATTAAGTAACAAATATTTTTCCAATGAACTTCACTTATCGAGAATAATTTTTAGTTTGTGCAATTTATGCAATTTAATCATTCACTTTTGTATAACAGTTATTTAGTTGTTATTGCTGCTGCTGTTGTTGTGCAAAATACAATAATAACGGCAACGAAAATAAAGTCTCATTGATTTGACGGGAATGCATTCAACAGGGTGTCTTGTTGTCATTTTCTAGCTGCGCATTTCCTCTTCAAACAGCACATTTACATACAATTAATTTTTGACGAAAAAATAAACAAAAAAAAAAAAAAAGGTATTACTTAACACGCAAATAAATATTGAAATGGAATCAAAAAAAAATAGAAAACAACTTAAAATGCTAAAAAGTCTTAAGTAAACGAAAAGCGTCAGCAATTTTTTTTCGCAACAAATTCATTAAATTATTATGAAGTTTTGTACGCCTTGAAAGTTTGCCATGCTCCAAAAATCAGTTATAATTAAAATTCTAACTAATTTTGTCTGTAATTTAAATGTAGTTTAAAATTGACAGCAACAAATCAGTGAATTTTTACACTATTGATACAAATTCGTTTTAAATCTTTAATTTTGACTCGATCGGTTGAAATTAGTTCACAATAAAGAATAAAAAATTATTTTAGCGGAATTCTGCTAACAAACCCGCCTCTCAATAAAATTTCCCTAAAAGGAAGATTTTGAGTTAAGAATTGAAATTTATTCGCAATAGTGAACTAAAAACTATTTTCTTTACACTATTAGCTAAAGTTCGTAGACAAGTATGCCACTTTATAAGAATTTCCCTAAGAGGGAAATTTTGAATTTTGACACTATAAATTAAGAATCGCCCACAATGATGCACTACAAATAACTTTAGTATGAGTTTTGCTATGAATCCACCTAATAAAAATTTCCCCAAGAGGGAAATTTTTAAATTTGAAATTTACATAGCAATTAATTTTGAATTGGTTACTATAAGGTCTTTTAGTGGAGTTCTGTCACTTTTTAACAATTTCCCTTAAAGGGAAATTTTAAGGGAAATTTTTTATTTTAGCTTTATGAGCTTAAAACCGCTCAGAATAGTTTATTTAAACTATTTTAGCAGAGTTCTGCCAAAATCTGCCACTTTAGAAAAATTTCCCTGAGAACAAAAATGTGAATTTTAAAACTTTCAAGTATTAAAAATAAAATGTAAAATTTCAATGGGGGAAATTTGCAATTCTACATGAATTAAAATTCACACTCAATGGTTGGTGGTACATAGTACATATTAACTACATACACACATACATATGTATGTACACATTGCAAAATCCCCTTAAAGGGAAATTTTTCATTTTAGTTCTATGCCCAAAAATTTGTTGACAAATCATCTACTAACAACTGATTCAGCAGAGTTCTAGCAAGAACTGCTAATTTGGAAAAAAAATTTCCCTGAGGGAAAAATTGTAAATTTTAAAAATTTTCCTTCAAGGAAAGTTTTTAATTTTATCACTGTGAACGATTCAACGTTCACAAGTCGTCTATTAAAAATTATTTGAGCAGAGTTCTGCCAAGATTTGCCACTTTGGAACAATTTCCCTGAATGGAAAATTGAAAAATTTTCAAGCATTGAAAATTAAATGAAATTATTGCCTCAAAGAATTTTCCAACGAGAAAAGTTTTCAATTCCGAAAATTTTGTGTATATATAAATTACAATTAGCACTTAGTGATTTCGAGAGAGTTTTTATAGAATTTGTTTTTTTTCCATTTCTTTTTGAGAGAAATTTTGTAGCTTGAAAACTTTCATAGAATGACGTATTCCTTGATTTTTATTGAATTCATAACTCCCATCCAGGGAAACTTTTAATTTTAAGATGTTTTAGGGACATCAATAAGAATTCGTAGCGTTCTTTAAAAAGAGATTTGAGTTGAAATCTTGCAATAAGGAGCAGTGTTTTTTTTTTAATAAACTAACGAATTCAGTTAACATATTTTTTTTTCTCCCGAATCACCACTAAAACTGTCACTTGTTTCAAAGACATTTTCTTTGAACCTCAAGAGTATAGTTTAATTTCAGGAGTATCATAAATTTAAATCATTTTCCTGCAAACCATACTAAATCAATAAAAATTCACCATAAATCTTTACACAAACAATATTTAATCTCCTTTTTAAAGTAACCGAAAACGGTGTCAAATAAATCACCCCAAATTTTTATATGAAAAAATACACATCATAAAACAAAAATTGGCTCATTAAAATAAAACACCTGTTAATCGAAAACAAATTTGAAGCAGAAATAAATTCTGAAGCATTTTTCCCAACAAAAAAAAAAAAAAAAAAAGAAAGAAGAAAAAACAACTTAAATTTTTATGGCAGCAGCCAGCCACCGCAACAACGCTCATGCGGCCAACACTTCCGTCCATCCCATTCCGTGCACCACAAACGATGCGACGAGAACGCGGGAACAAGTATGTATGTATGTATTAGAGTACATGCGTCGTGTGTCTGGGTGTCGTGTCAAATGAAAACAAATAAAACTTTTTAAAGCTTTGAAAATTCATTGAAAACCATAAATCTTTTATTAATAAACATTCATTTTCTGTCGAATATTTCCTTTCCTGTGTTTTCTCAGACATTTTACACGATCTTTTTTTTTATATTCATTTATTTTTCTTTTTCTTTTTATTTTAAACAAATTGAATTTTTCCACACACTTATAACATCAAACATATTTGTAAAATTGTTGCAACATTTTAAAAAAAACATGCTTCTTTTTGTTTTTTGGACAAAACCGAAGAGAAAAAAAATATTATGAACAAAAACTATTCTGAAGTAATCAAATAAATTTTAAGAAAAATGTAAAAAATTTTTATTGATCATAGTGTTGTATTTAATGGCCCTTTTTAAGTGATCGTAAATTTTTAAAGTATTTAGTGTGCATATTTTTTTTTGGACTACAAAATTGTTTAAAAAGAACCCACTACCTGCAAGATTGCCAGAATTTCGAAAAGACATTTCATAAAAAAAGTTGTATTAAGTATAAAAAATGTTGGATCAAATAAAGAGGAGTATATACAGTACCGCTTTCAAAGTGACACAAACACTTATTGAAAAAATTGAATTGAATTTCTTGATTTGAGTGATTTGTTTTTACTAATTTTGAACGCCACCAGACTTAAATTTTTATTTTATTTTTCCTATTAATTTTGCACCAAATATGTATTTCAGCAATCAATTTTATATATTTCTAGCACTACAAACACACTCTTGCAAAACTAAGACAGTTGACTTTGACAGTTACTTGACTTCCTCGCAAGTAGTCAAGTGAAATGCAACACCATACGTATTAAATATCATGTGTTAATTGACTACTGTACAATTTTGAGCAAGTGTCGTCATTTGCTTTGCGTTTGAACAGCTGTTCAAAACGTACAACCTCGGGAATATTTCTAAAATTGGAAAAACGTGAATTTCGAGGGCGCTCATTAAACATTATTTTTTACCACCAATAAACCAAGGGACTCTGCTGCACCATCGACTTCAGTGGCAAAAAAGTGGTTTGTTTACTCACTTTCGTTGGGGTGGCACAAGTACAAAGGACGCTGAACGTTCTGGACGGCCAGCAGGTCAGTACATCCGAAAATGTAGAAAAAAATTCGAAAAGTAAAAGTGTTTGAGATTGTCTATGCCATGGACATTTCATAGGGCAGTGTGGTTTCGATTTCAAATAATCAGCTGGGTTCAAGAAAGCTGTCTACAAGATGGCTGCCGCGTTTGCTCTCAATTGATCACAATCATAAACTTCCATGACAAATTCAAGGGATTGTTTGCAGTTGTTTGAACGCAATCCGAATGAGTCTTGCGGCGTTTTGTGACTGTGGATGACACATGGATGAATTACTGTACTCCGGAGACCAAGCAGCAGTCTAAACAATGGGTAAGCCTGCTCCGAAGAAGGCCAAGCTAAGTTTATTGGCAACAGTTTTTTGGAATGCACGCGTGATAGTCCACTTCGATTATCTTCAAGAACAATAAACGGCGAATATTATGCCAACCTGCTATACCGATTTAATAAGAATTTAAGAGCAAAAACCACCCTATATGGCCAAGAAAAAAAGTTGTTTTTCATCAAGATAAAGCACGGGTGCACACATGTGCAGTCTCAATGGCAAAACTCTATGAATTGGGCTACACGAATTGGTACCTACCTCATTCATCATATTTTCCGAACTCGTTTTAAGGCTTCTCTATCAACAGAATATATGATTGTTTGTTGGTGTTGTACTTGTTGTTGATATTAAGCTGCCTTGACTTTAGCAAAAAAAAAATTAAAAAAAAAAATTTAATTTTGCTTCAAACACACAGCCGAGCGCTTGTATAATAATGACTGCACACACACAATCAAATTGTGTGACGAGTTTGTGGCACGTCTCTAGAGGTGTTAAGAGCAGTGGATGCCTGGCTCTGACTTGGTAGCAGGACAGTGCTGGTCTCCTTTAAGTATGTGCTCAGGTTTCTAGTTTGAATGATAAAATCTTCACTGAGTGCTCGGCCATAACTCCAAATCAGAGCTAAGCAAATGGTGGCTAGTTGCACCCCAGCTAAAATTTTGCATTTCCTTCTTTAATTAATGCTAAATTGTAAGCAATAATTTATGAAATTGAGCTTGATTACAAATTTATACAATTTAATAAAAATTTTAGTTAATGTACATGTATGTGTTCTAGTGTTTGTGTGACATTTCAAGCTGTCATCGATGGGAAACATTATTCATTATCTGATTGATGTATGTGTGTGTGTGTACATACCCAACATATGTATAAAGTAATTGTTTCTTATGGCTTTTGTTAATTTTTCTTTTTATCTTTTAATTATTATTTATTAGAATTTTATAATTCTCGAGAACGTTATTGTTATCATATCGGTGCTATTCAGCATAAATTTTTGATTTGAAAAAGTGTCATCTTTTATTGATGATAATAATTCCTTAAACAAATAAACGAAGCAATTTCAATTAAAGCAATATGGCAGAGTGTGTGAGAGAGAGAGAGAGAGAGTAAAAATAACGCAAACAGTTTAAAAGCGAAATGTGAAACGGATTGCTGTAATGCCTTATTAAATACTTATAAACAAATTTGATTCACAGAAATGCAAACCTGTTTGTTTGTCAAATACAGTATTTTTCGGTTAATTGCACATCAAAATTTGCACAAATTTTTGTTCAATTAACCGGGGAACCAATTAACCGATACCCGTTTAATTGAACAATTCGTTCAATTACAAGATCCCTATTTAATTGAACAGTTTGTTCAATTACAGAAATCACACATAATTGAAACTATGCACTAAATTAAACTGAATTAAAAGAAATCGCATATGTGCACTTTAAGTTTTTCAAAATAATTTTTTTTTACCTTAAACGAAAAAAAATGCAGTAACAGCAAAAAATGTACATGTACTTATGTGTATAGTAGAGATGCCACCCAGTGTTTTTCACAAATGATGTCAAATATGTATGTAGGTATGTGCAAAAATTACAGATTATTTTTCAATGCAATTAACCGGGTAAAAGTAAGTGGAAATTTATTTTTGATGACATGAATTTTGAACGAATTAAGCGGGAAAATCAATTAACCGGGTTCAATTATCCGAGGAAATTCACATGGTGTTCGTATGCAATATTTTTTTTGCCCGATCATGTTCAATTAAGCGTGGAAACCAATTAACCGTAGGGTCAATTAACCGAAAAATACTGTAATCTTGTTTGTAGTAAAACTTAAAAAAAAACTCTTATGCGAGGCAGGTGAAACTGTCACCCCAGCGGTTCTCCCTTAGAAATATGAAAAAGTTTATTTTAGTTTCTTTTTAAGTTTTCCCATTTTCAAATTGTGTTTACAGGCAGAGTTTATCACTTCATGATTGAGTGAAAGTGTTTTCAGACACAGCAGTATATTTTAGTTGGAAAAACTGCTTCTGTCAGCAAGAGTTCTCTTATAAATCGGCCAGCTCTCAAATGAGTGGGCGGAATTTTTGAGATTCTTAACAGGAAAATTATGTCTGAAGCGTGTAATTTAAATGTGACACATTAAATGGAACAGTGAAATATGTTTTACCATCCAAAACATATTTATTTAGCAGTCGCTTCGATAAAACACTTCTGCCATGGAATTTTCTTCTCTTTGAAGGGTTAATAATTTAAAAGTTTTCTTAAGAAAAAGGTGGGCGTTGCAAGAAAAAGAACAATCAATATTCTGTTGCGTCCCCCCGCACACGCTGTGTTTCCAGGTTTATACTGAAATTAAAATAGGAAATTGTGAAGTTTTTCGATATCAACTGAATATTTTTTTGTTGCTACAAATACAAATAAATTCAGTGCAGAACGAGGTTGGATCCCCTGCCAGATGATTCTATATTTCACTTTGCAAATGCACAGCTGTTTGTGTTTAAAATTTCATACAAATCAATTGCAAAGTTGCACGGAGGTTGAAGTCGTCTACCAGGAGTTCACATTTTGCAGAAGCGGACATTCCCAATTTTCTTTCCAAGCTAAGAACTATCGTTTAGATCTGAAGTTTCTCTGGGTACCTAAACACAACAGCGTGTCTGGCAATGTAGAACAGGAGGACATGGAAAAGTTTGTTGGCGTTGTTCCATTTAATAGTTGAAAAAAGTTAATACAACGACAGCTGTTAAGAACTGCTTAAGACAGATGGTAAAACACGAGATCACCTGCCGAATATCGGGGCTAATGAGGCCCAGCTATAGCTACAAGAAAACCTTGGCTCTGCTGGACTTTCGGTGAGAAAGACTGCATGCCTTAGTGGCTGTTCTAGAAGACTAAATCTTCCGTAACATGATTTTGGCAGGTTCTGCAAACACGAAGAGAAGGAGTAGAGTGTCGAACACTTCCTCTGCCGATGTCCATCTCTTTCTATCAAGAGAACGAATTGTTTGGGCAGACCGGCGCTGCTTGGGTTTGCGGATGTATCGGAAACCCAGGGTGGAATCCATCACTCGTTCATCTGGCTGGTTCAGGGCAGAGCCAGTGAGTGCTGTGCTGGTTGCACTTCTGACAACCCGTGAAATGTGTCATAACTTAAGATCTATATTTTAAATATCACTTAAACTAGTTCGGTCGTTGAAAATTTCAAATATTTGCAAAAAAAAAGGGAATACTTCGGAGGCACCGCAATATTATATTTTTTAAGGTTATGTTTGGTCAATTGGCAAAAGAAAAATTTACAACCTTGAAAAATCATTGAGCAAACATAACCTTAAAATATGCTCTTGTAAAATCAGATTCCGCTATAACTCAATTATGTGTATTAAGCCGGTGCAGAAAGTTTTTATTTTTTTTTTTTTTGCCTCTGATCCATTCACATTTTATTATGACATCTACTTTTTGGCACTAAAATTTTTTCAAGTTCCGCACCTGCTTCACTTCTTGAGAAATCGCCATTTCCCTGTGTCTCGGCTATATGTGGTACAATACCGCAAACATTTCTGTTTTTCTCTCTTTAGGTATATGTATTTATTTTATTTCTGCGTCTAGTTTTGGGCATCAAAACTTCCATTAAAATCGGTAGCCACAAAACTTAAGTACTATTGACTTTCCTCTCAAAATATGCTCCCCCATCTACGTCCCCCATCCACTTTAAGGTAGTTTGATATTTTTCAAGAAAATACCTCTCATTTTTAAAGGTTAAAGAAAAGCAATAAAATTTTGACACATGTGTAAATAGAATCGTAAATTTTCTTGAACAATTCTTTGTGCGTTTAAAATTGAAAAATTCTGGGGCCGTAAAATAGATTCGCACACATACAAACGAGTACATACATACATACATACGCACGCACAGTACTAATAAATTTAACTTCTAAAGTAAACACTTCTTGTAGGTATCTTATCTCATTTTGTAATAATGTTTTACTTTAGTTAAAGATTTTACTGATAAAACAAAACAATGTTATCGCTGACATACGATTTCTCAACATTTCTATTTCACATCTTATCTAAGCGAAAAAGAAACCTCGTATTATTTATTGTGGTGACTTTTGCTGAAAAAGATATTAAATACATACATATTCTTAATTCATTGCTGTTGGAATTTGTTTATAGAGACAAAATTAAAAACTGAATTAACAAAACAAAACAAGATATTAAATGATTTATAATTTTTGAAAGGAAAAGAACAGCATTGTTATTGCGATAAGCGGTGATATTCTACGCATATTCTGACCCGGTAGTTGTATTTCAATTCGTTACAACGTTTGCCCGCGAGTGTTTTTGTTCTTGAGCTGTCAAAACTTGTAGCAAACTTTCAAGGTGAATCCATTACAGGTGGCCACATCCTCATCCTCATTCGCTTGAAGTTATTAAGGTGTCTTAATGCCCCTTGAGTACAACAAATACAACACCAGGCAACACTTCACATATTTTGTTGGCAGAAACCTTAAAATTGTGTCACCCTTTTCTTTGGCGTTTTTATGTTTGTGCATTTGACAGCTCTTCAGGCTAAAAGCGTTAGTCAGCTGCCCCTGCAAGCCTACCTGCTATAAAAGTACCTTGCAAGATATCATAAGTTTTGTTGTCGCTTACAAAAAGTTTTGACAGCTTTTGAGCTCAGCAAAAACTCTTGGGAAAATGTTGAATCGAATCGAGATGTAGTCATTGGTAATAAATTCGCCTTGGGCAAGTCATATTCATTACGGGTAGTCGCATTTCATTTCTCTTCAACATTTTTCCGCAATTTATTCCAAATGTGGCCTGTGGCAGCAAAGTCTTCCAAGTTCTGGCGCTGGGTATATTCACACGGGAAAATGGAGAAACATCAACCAGCAGACGTTCGACACAACTTGGCCTCTCGCGAGCGTCATTGCAGAGAATTTTGCATACAATAGGATTGTTTCCATACAAGATTCAGCTTGTCCAAGAACTGAAACCGACAGACTACCAGCAACAACTTGATTATGCAGTTTTTTTTTCCGGCAAAAAGCTAAAGAAAATCATTTTTCATTGTTTAATTATGAGCGAAAAAGACCATTTCCAATTGAGTGGGATCATTATAAGCAAAATTGCAGAATATTGGCTATGGAAAATCCGAGAGTATTTCAACAGCGGGAATTACGACAGTGTTATTTGTTTGCTTTTTTTGCCTTAGAACAGAAATTCATATTTTTAATTTGTAATCTTTATTGGTTTCAATACGAAAAACCTTTTGATCATGACACTTAATTTAGTCTGATCTACATACAGACATACATATTTCTCACTAAACTCTTTATTAGATCTAATGGAAAAATTGTTTTATTAACAAAAAAAAAAAAAAAAAAAAAAAAACACCCACATATTTTTAAGGCCAATCATACGGGTGAAAATAAATAAATATTCAAGTACAAAATTAAATGAAAATGAGACTGAGACTGAGACTGAAATGCAGCAGGAGGGGGGGTATAGACTAAAAATTAAATTACATTTTCACACACCTCTAAAATCAGCCAACGAATGCGAACTTGAAAATCGAAAGTAGAGCTCGTCCGTCACTCCCCATTTTTATTTATTTTTTTTCGCCTCTGGCATTACATGTTAAATATTTGATGAATTTCTTTTATTTGTTTCAACAAAAAAAAAAAAAATGTACAAAAAAAAGTTCAATGTTTGTTTTCAGTTCTGTGATAAATCACTTCGATGACATTTTTACTATTTTGTTAATTTGTGGTTTTATTTTGAACAAATGCCATGGCTCAATGGCTGATTGGTTCAATTCGAGATTTGAAAATTTGAAACAATAAAAAAATAAAATCAAGAAATTGTTTAAAACAATGTGTGTATGTAATTTGAAATTTTCTGATACCTTCTATCGCTTAAATACGATTATTGCACGTAGAAGTTGTAAGCGGTGATGCGCTTGAATGAGTTTTGCTCTAAACAACTGAGGAAAATTGAAAATAAACAATTGGAGACAAATAATTCATTGATAACGTATTGAGTCAGGAAATTGCATGATTTTGTGCAAAAATATTATGTAACAACACACACATACATGCATGAAACGGCGCTTAAACATACACATACATACATATGTATAAGTATGTGATATGGAAATCGATTAAAAGCCTACCACCTCCCACCCTTCGTGAGCCATACACACATACATACATACATACATACATATATTCTTTGCATCCAACGTTTAGGACTTTGTTGATTGTTATATTGTGTAACGAAATTTTCTGCCTTCTATATTTTAATACAGATTCATCTCTTAAGACGAATAAGCACTATAGTTGATAAAATTCCAGATACAATGGGCCTTAACTATAGTCAAACACTAAAGTCGGTTCTTTTTAGAAACAACTTATTATTATTATTATTATTATTATTATTATTATTATTATTATTATTATCCGTGTGGAGTTTTTCCATTCTCCCATCGGACGCGTCCCCAGGTGGCGGATAGGGGAAATCTCAGCAGATCTTTTCAGGCCTGCAGGGAAGGTGGGAAATAAAACACCACCCGTGGACCAAAAATGGACGGCCGATCACCATGCCTGGTGCGGCCGATGATGATGGAGACGGAAAGAAACAGGATTAGTGGTACCAATTTGACGATCCGGAATTGATGCCTAGGGCTGACGGCTGCAGTATTCTAACATCTTAGTAAGCACTCTGAAACGGTGCTGAAACGGCTGTTAGGCTAATGCTGTTGCCGCCTCCGTCCCGTTAAAACTGTGGCGAGGCTCCAGGTACGTTCTGACCACGTCGCCACTGAGGTAGCGGTAAGGGTGCAGTTGAGACGACTCCTGCTTTGCTCCGAGATCCTGGCTCTGAACATAGGCTCCCATGAGGATCTATGTCAACCCTAGCGTGGACCTCACTGCTTGCAAAGGGACCCACGGGGATCGCTTGAGGAGACCATACAACCGTGGAAGGATAGCGGCCTGGAGCGGGGACCCGAAAGCAATGATAGTTAATAGAACGCCCCCCCAAACCCCCCAAAATGTAGAAAAGAAGACAGGAAGAGCAGAGTTACAGGAAGAGAATTTAAGCTCACGAAGAAGCAGCAAGACTCTCCGATCACCCAATATAGTGGGTGTAGGAGCTCCGTCTGCTGCTGTGCCTTTAGCGGACAGGACTGTATCGGCGGAGAGCTCCTCTAACACCGATAAGGGAGCAGTATCGATGATAGAGGTTCAGCGACTGACTCCCGCTTCTGTCGCTTCACTGCCTGGAGTGCAGCGTCAGACTCCAGCCTCTGTCACTTCACTGAGTGGAGTGCAGCGCCAGACTCCCGTTTCTGCTGCTTTGCAGTATCAGGCAGAGATCACAGTGGAGGGAAACTTTTCCCCTCGCTTGGAGTCTATATATAAGCTTAGACAACTAGAGGAGAACACATTGGATAATTGCAGACAAGTGTTGAATAAGATGCAGCAGGCAATCAAAAAACAGAAGAATATTAGCAGAGATGTCCAGGACGGCGTTTCTGAATTAAGAGAGGCTTTCGATGTGATCAAACACTACAGGAAGCTTTGGATGACAACGGAAGCACAGAGGATAAAGGATGAACAGGAAAAGGTAACAGCGGGACGCCAATCCCAAGTGGAAAGTACACCTGTGACAGCTCACAGTAAGAGACCTGCCACAAGCCCAGCCGTCTCTGAGGCGACGAAGAGGACGAGGAAGAAGGAACCAAATGTATGGCAGAGGGTAACTAATAGGAAGCAGAGACCTGCTCACGGAAACGAACCCGGCCCCGAGGATGCGGCTGAGGTTCGGGGCGAAAGAAAGGAAAGAAGAACTAGGAAGAGAAACAGTAAGCCAGAACCTAAAAAACGTTTGGAGGCAGTGCTGATTAAGCCAGCTGAAGGAAGGAGCTACGCCGAAGTTCTACGACAACTGAAGAAGACCGTCAAGCCTGAAGATTCTGAGGTGACTGTGAGGTCAGTTAGGAAGACCAAAGACGGCTCGATCTTACTGGAACTTCTAGATGGCGGTAAAAGAAGCCAATTCTGCGATACGATCAGAGAATCTGTGAAGGAAGCTTCGCGAGTAACAGAGCTGAAACATAGGATAACCGTCGAGATCAGGGATCTTGATTCTCTCGTGGAGCCGGAAGAGATCATTTCCGCTATCCGGGAGACTACGGAGAAAGAGGATGCGGATGTCAAGGTAAGAGTGACAAACAGGAATAGCAGAGAGCAGTGCCGAGCATTCGTAACAATGGAGGTAGAAATGGCAAACGTCATTCTTGAACTGCAGCGCATAAAGGTCGGCTGGACATACTGCAGAGTCAGGCAGGCAATTAATATTAAGCGATGTTACAGGTGCTTTGGAGTAGGACATACGCAAACAAACTGCAATGGGCCCAATAGGAGTGGACAGGGTCTATGCATTCGATGCGGGAGCACTGGTCATAAGCTGAGAGAGTGTAGTAGCACCCCCAGATGCTGCCTATGTATAGAGGAAGGCTGCAAGCCAGTCGACCACATACCGGGTTCAGTACGATGCGCTGCCTACAGGAAACTTATCCAGCAGAAATGACGACATTATTACAAGCAAACCTCCACAGAAGTGTAACCGCTAGTGCCTTACTACCCCAGATTATGATTGATCATAATGCCGGATTGGCGGTCATCAGCGAACAGCATAGTAGCCTGCAGAACGGCCAGTGGTTTGAGGATGCAACGCGAACTGCAGCCATTTGGCTGACGACTGGGACAAGATTCCAGATACTGGGGCATGGCTCGGGTGACGGCTTTGTATGGGTGACCGGTAGGGACTATACAGTAATAAGCTGCTATCTGACTCCAAGCGATCCCATAGATGCTTTTCAGACCAAGTTGAACTATATAGAGGATGCCGCTCTGGCAATAGGAGGAAACCTGATTGTCGCAGGTGACTTCAACGCAAAGGCTTCAGAGTGGGGTGTGACCACTACGAATTCAAGGGGTAGGAGGATCCTAGACATGGGAGCAAGACTAGGCCTAGTGGTTGCAAATCAGGGCACAACTACCACTTTCAGAAGGCCAGGTTGCGAAGGCACGACCCCTGATATTACCTTGGCATCAGAGTCCCTCATGAATGGCTTAAGAGAATGGAAAGTAATAGAGGATTACACAGGCAGTGATCATCAGTATATTACATATCGAATTGCGATAAGTACTAGTAACAACAACGGTAATGCCAGAAAGGGGACTAGAAGATGGAATGTTTCGAGGTTACGACAGGCTGACTTACTAGCGGAGTTGGATGTCGCTTTTCCACGTCAACAACGCACGAACGACGTTCAGGCAGAAGGCACAATGGCAGCTATTGCACGCGCTTGCAATGCATCTATGCCAAGGGTCAGTGGCAGGGCTTCCAGAAAAGCTGTATATTGGTGGAACGATGAGATAAGACAGCTAAGACAATTATGCCACCATCACCGAAGAAGATACACCAGAGCAAGACGGAATGGTCTGCACAATGAGCTTGCCCAGGAATATAAAAAGGCTCGAAAAGATCTTAAAGCGGCCATTGCAATAAGCAAGAAACGCAAATGGGAAGAATTGCGTGCTGACATAAACCGTGACCCATGGGGATTGGGCTACAAGCTGGTCATGAAAAAGCTTGGTGGTATGGCATCGTCGGTGGACCTATCAGCACGAAATCTGGAAAACGTGGTGAGTACACTTTTTCCAACCCATGAATTGAGAAACGAGATCGACACAGGAGCACAGAGAGATGAGGATGTTCCACTTTTCACTGAGAGCGAATTAAAGGATGCAGCAAGAACCTTAAGGAACCAAAAAGCCCCTGGACCAGATGGAATTCCTGCGGAGGTATTGAAAATAATTGCGAATGAGCGACCATGGATTTTGCTCGAAATGTACAACAAGTGTCTAACAGAAGGTGTTTTCCCAAAGGCTTGGAAGATGCAGCGGTTAGTACTGATTGGGAAAGGCAAGGGTGACCCCGAGTCCGCTTCCTCATATCGCCCGCTTTGTATGTTGGATACAGCTGGTAAACTCCTAGAGAAGTTAATTAGGCCTCGCTTATTAGGGGCAGTGACGAATTCGGGTGGACTGTCTAATAGGCAATATGGCTTTCGACAGGGTAGGTCCACGGTAGATGCCATTGCTGATGTACTCAGGAGTGTGGAATCAGCACATAGTGGGAACCATTACTCCAGACAAATTGTGCTCTTGGCGACTCTTGACGTTAGGAATGCATTCAATAGCGCGAGGTGGGCCGATATAATCACTGCATTAGAGAGGCGCTTCCAAGTTCCACAGTATCTGATGGCGATGATACGTAGCTACCTCAGAGATCGTGTTCTTGTGTACGAAACTGAACACGGTGTAACGCGAAGACAGGTTACAGCAGGCGCAGCACAGGGATCTATATTAGGTCCAGACCTGTGGAACATCATGTATGATGAGATACTCTGCATTGATATGCCCGAGAACTCATATCTTATTGGATATGCAGATGATATCGCTGCTGTGATAACAGCTAGGGATACGTCGGAGGCTCAGCGGAAGCTCAACCAGGTAATGATCAGAACTCAGACATGGATGACTGATCATGGCCTTAGCCTTGCTGCAGATAAGACCGAACTCATCATTCTAACGAAGAAGCACATACCTATCGAGACGCCGATACACACAGTCGACAACACCTTCCAAACCAAGGGAACGGTGAAGTATTTGGGTCTACATCTGGACTCCAGATTGACCTATTGGAGTCAAATAAACCATGCAGTCGAGAGGGCGGGGAAGGCCACTGCAGCCTTGTCAAGACTAATGGCTAACGTAGGTGGCCCAACTGCAAGTAAGCGGAAATTACTTCTGAGTACCGTGCAGTCAATCCTTCTTTACGGATGTGAAATATGGGCAGACGCACTAAAGGCGGAATACCGCAGGAAGGCATTGAGCGCGGTACAGAGGACGGCAGCCCTAAGGACAGCGTCGGCCTATAGAACAGTATCTGAGGCGGCTGTGCTCGTTATTAGTAGCTCAATCCCCGTGGATTTACTTGCTAACGAGCGTAAAAAGAGATGGGACCAGAAATATTGGACCGAGGGTCAACAAACGCCGGCAGAACTAAGAAGGCAGAGCATACAGCAGTGGCAACAGAGGTGGCAGAGCCAAACACATGGCCGATGGACGGCAAGGCTTATCCCAGATTTATCAATGTGGATAGACAGGAATTTTGGCGAAGTTAACTATTACCTAACGCAGTTACTGTCGGGGCATGGTTATTTCCGGAAGTACCTGCATCGGATGGGGAAAAGCGATAGTCCATGTTGTGTATACGGAGATGCGGATATGGATGACGCTGAGCACACCTTTTTCGAGTGCCACAAGTGGAACTACGAAAGGGCTGATATTGAGACAAGCTATGGCCCACTGACGACACAGAGTGTCGTTGGAATCATGCTCAGAAGTGAGGAGAGCTGGCAACGCATAGCGGTTTTCATCGAAAGCATCCTCCGTAGGAAGAAGTTGGACTTGGATGCACGCGAGAATGGAGGCAGTTAAATCTGCAGTAGACAAAGCGGGCCCGACGGGGAACTAGCAGACGGAGAGTGGCAGATATAGCCCAAGTGAAGGGAGCCACACTGAAGTAATACGAGAGTAGTTCCAGTGTGGATGACTCCCATGGTAGATGGGGGGGCGGTTTTAGTTGGTAGTCTTTCGAGGAGTCCAACATCGCCTGTTGTGAAGAGTGACGACCTGGCAGGCATGCGTAAAAGCATTTCCCCTCCCCAACCCGCAAAAAAAAAAAAAAAAAAAAAAAAAAATTATTATTATTATTATTATTATTATTATTATTATTATTATTATTATTATTATTATTATTATTATTATTATTATTATTATTATTATTATTATTATTATTATTATTATTATTATTATTATTATTATTATTATTATTATTATTATTATTATTATTCGCACTCCGTGTGGAGTTTTTCCATTCTCCCATCGGACGCGTCCCCAGGTGGCGGATAGGGGAAATCTCAGCAGATCTTTTCAGGCCTGCAGGGAAGGTGGGAAATAAAACACCACCCGTGGACCAAAAATGGACGGCCGATCACCATGCCTGGTGCGGCCGATGATGATGGAGACGGAAAGAAACAGGATTAGTGGTACCAATTTGACGATCCGGAATTGATGCCTAGGGCTGACGGCTGCAGTATTCTAACATCTTAGTAAGCACTCTGAAACGGTGCTGAAACGGCTGTTAGGCTAATACTGTTGCCGCCTCCGTCCCGTTAAAACTGTGGCGAGGCTCCAGGTACGTTCTGACCACGTCGCCACTGAGGTAGCGGTAAGGGTGCAGTTGAGACGACTCCTGCTTTGCTCCGAGATCCTGGCTCTGAACATAGGCTCCCATGAGGATCTATGTCAACCCTAGCGTGGACCTCACTGCTTGCAAAGGGACCCACGGGGATCGCTTGAGGAGACCATACAACCGTGGAAGGATAGCGGCCTGGAGCGGGGACCCGAAAGCAATGATAGTTAATAGAACGCCCCCCCAAACCCCCCAAAATGTAGAAAAGAAGACAGGAAGAGCAGAGTTACAGGAAGAGAATCTAAGCTCACGAAGAAGCAGCAAGACTCTCCGATCACCCAATATAGTGGGTGTAGGAGCTCCGTCTGCTGCTGTGCCTTTAGCGGACAGGACTGTATCGGCGGAGAGCTCCTCTAACACCGATAAGGGAGCAGTATCGATGATAGAGGTTCAGCGACTGACTCCCGCTTCTGTCGCTTCACTGCCTGGAGTGCAGCGTCAGACTCCAGCCTCTGTCACTTCACTGAGTGGAGTGCAGCGCCAGACTCCCGTTTCTGCTGCTTTGCAGTATCAGGCAGAGATCACAGTGGAGGGAAACTTTTCCCCTCGCTTGGAGTCTATATATAAGCTTAGACAACTAGAGGAGAACACATTGGATAATTGCAGACAAGTGTTGAATAAGATGCAGCAGGCAATCAAAAAACAGAAGAATATTAGCAGAGATGTCCAGGACGGCGTTTCTGAATTAAGAGAGGCTTTCGATGTGATCAAACACTACAGGAAGCTTTGGATGACAACGGAAGCACAGAGGATAAAGGATGAACAGGAAAAGGTAACAGCGGGACGCCAATCCCAAGTGGAAAGTACACCTGTGACAGCTCACAGTAAGAGACCTGCCACAAGCCCAGCCGTCCCTGAGGCGACGAAGAGGACGAGGAAGAAGGAACCAAATGTATGGCAGAGGGTAACTAATAGGAAGCAGAGACCTGCTCACGGAGACGAACCCGGCCCCGAGGATGCGGCTGAGGTTCGGGGCGAAAGAAAGGAAAGAAGAACTAGGAAGAGAAACAGTAAGCCAGAACCTAAAAAACGTTTGGAGGCAGTGCTGATTAAGCCAGCTGAAGGAAGGAGCTACGCCGAAGTTCTACGACAACTGAAGAAGACCGTCAAGCCTGAAGATTCTGAGGTGACTGTGAGGTCAGTTAGGAAGACCAAAGACGGCTCGATCTTACTGGAACTTCTAGATGGCGGTAAAAGAAGCCAATTCTGCGATACGATCAGAGAATCTGTGAAGGAAGCTTCGCGAGTAACAGAGCTGAAACATAGGATAACCGTCGAGATCAGGGATCTTGATTCTCTCGTGGAGCCGGAAGAGATCATTTCCGCTATCCGGGAGACTACGAAGAAAGAGGATGCGGATGTCAAGGTAAGAGTGACAAACAGGAATAGCAGAGAACAGTGCCGAGCATTCGTAACAATGGAGGTAGAAATGGCAAACGTCATTCTTGAACTGCAGCGCATAAAGGTCGGCTGGACATACTGCAGAGTCAGGCAGGCAATTAATATTAAGCGATGTTACAGGTGCTTTGGAGTAGGACATACGCAAACAAACTGCAATGGGCCCAATAGGAGTGGACAGGGTCTATGCATTCGGTGCGGGAGCACTGGTCATAAGCTGAGAGAGTGTAGTAGCACCCCCAGATGCTGCCTATGTATAGAGGAAGGCTGCAAGCCAGTCGACCACATACCGGGTTCAGTACGATGCGCTGCCTACAGGAAACTTATCCAGCAGAAATGACGACATTATTACAAGCAAACCTCCACAGAAGTGTAACCGCTAGTGCCTTACTACCCCAGATTATGATTGATCATAATGCTGGATTGGCGGTCATCAGCGAACAGCATAGTAGCCTGCAGAACGGCCAGTGGTTTGAGGATGCAACGCGAACTGCAGCCATTTGGCTGACGACTGGGACAAGATTCCAGATACTGGGGCATGGCTCGGGTGACGGCTTTGTATGGGTGACCGGTAGGGACTATACAGTAATAAGCTGCTATCTGACTCCGAGCGATCCCATAGATGCTTTTCAGACCAAGTTGAACTATATCGAGGATGCCGCTCTGGCAATAGGAGGAAACCTGATTGTCGCAGGTGACTTCAACGCAAAGGCTTCAGAGTGGGGTGTGACCACTACGAATTCAAGGGGTAGGAGGATCCTAGACATGGGAGCAAGACTAGGCCTAGTGGTTGCAAATCAGGGCACAACTACCACTTTCAGAAGGCCAGGTTGCGAAGGCACGACCCCTGATATTACCTTGGCATCAGAGTCCCTCATGAATGGCTTAAGAGAATGGAAAGTAATAGAGGATTACACAGGCAGTGATCATCAGTATATTACATATCGAATTGCGATAAGTACTAGTAACAACAACGGTAATGCCAGAAAGGGGACTAGAAGATGGAATGTTTCGAGGTTACGACAGGCTGACTTACTAGCGGAGTTGGATGTCGCTTTTCCACCTCAACAACGCACGAACGACGTTCAGGCAGAAGGCACAATGGCAGCTATTGCACGCGCTTGCAATGCATCTATGCCAAGGGTCAGTGGCAGGGCTTCCAGAAAAGCTGTATATTGGTGGAACGATGAGATAAGACAGCTAAGACAATTATGCCACCATCACCGAAGAAGATACACCAGAGCAAGACGGAATGGTCTGCACAATGAGCTTGCCCAGGAATATAAAAAGGCTCGAAAAGATCTTAAAGCGGCCATTGCAATAAGCAAGAAACGCAAATGGGAAGAATTGCGTGCTGACATAAACCGTGACCCATGGGGATTGGGCTACAAGCTGGTCATGAAAAAGCTTGGTGGTATGGCATCGTCGGACCTATCAGCACGAAATCTGGAAAACGTGGTGAGTACACTTTTTCCAACCCATGAATTGAGAAACGAGATCGACACAGGAGCGCAGAGAGATGAGGATGTTCCACTTTTCACTGAGAGCGAATTAAAGGATGCAGCAAGAACCTTAAGGAACCAAAAAGCCCCTGGACCAGATGGAATTCCTGCGGAGGTATTGAAAATAATTGCGAATGAGCGACCATGGATTTTGCTCGAAATGTACAACAAGTGTCTAACAGAAGGTGTTTTCCCAAAGGCTTGGAAGATGCAGCGGCTAGTACTGATTGGGAAAGGCAAGGGTGACCCCGAGTCCGCTTCCTCATATCGCCCGCTTTGTATGTTGGATACAGCTGGTAAACTCCTAGAGAAGTTAATTAGGCCTCGCTTATTAGGGGCAGTGACGAATTCGGGTGGACTGTCTAATAGGCAATATGGCTTTCGACAGGGTAGGTCCACGGTAGATGCCATTGCTGATGTACTCAGGAGTGTGGAATCAGCACATAGTGGGAACCATTACTCCAGACAAATTGTGCTCTTGGCGACTCTTGACGTTAGGAATGCATTCAATAGCGCGAGGTGGGCCGATATAATCACTGCATTAGAGAGGCGCTTCCAAGTTCCACATTATCTGATGACGATGATACGTAGCTACCTCAGAGATCGTGTTCTTGTGTACGAAACTGAACACGGTGTAACGCGAAGACAGGTTACAGCAGGCGCAGCACAGGGATCTATATTAGGTCCAGACCTGTGGAACATCATGTATGATGAGATACTCTGCATTGATATGCCCGAGAACTCATATCTTGTTGGATATGCAGATGATATCGCTGCTGTGATAACAGCTAGGGATACGTCGGAGGCTCAGCGGAAGCTCAACCAGGTAATGATCAGAACTCAGACATGGATGACTGATCATGGCCTTAGCCTTGCTGCAGATAAGACCGAACTCATCATTCTAACGAAGAAGCACATACCTATCGAGACGCCGATACACACAGTCGACAACACCTTCCAAACCAAGGGAACGGTGAAGTATTTGGGTCTACATCTGGACTCCAGATTGACCTATTGGAGTCAAATAAACCATGCAGTCGAGAAGGCGGGGAAGGCCACTGCAGCCTTGTCAAGACTAATGGCTAACGTAGGTGGCCCAACTGCAAGTAAGCGGAAATTACTTCTGAGTACCGTGCAGTCAATCCTTCTTTACGGATGTGAAATATGGGCAGACGCACTAAAGGCGGAATACCGCAGGAAGGCATTGAGCGCGGTACAGAGGACGGCAGCCCTAAGGACAGCGTCGGCCTATAGAACAGTATCTGAGGCGGCTGTGCTCGTTATTAGTAGCTCAATCCCCGTGGATTTACTTGCTAACGAGCGTAAAAAGAGATGGGACCAGAAATATTGGACCGAGGGTCAACAAACGCCGGCAGAACTAAGAAGGCAGAGCATACAGCAGTGGCAACAGAGGTGGCAGAGCCAAACACATGGCCGATGGACGGCAAGGCTTATCCCAGATTTATCAATGTGGATAGACAGGAATTTTGGCGAAGTTAACTATTACCTAACGCAGTTACTGTCGGGGCATGGTTATTTCCGGAAGTACCTGCATCGGATGGGGAAAAGCGATAGTCCATGTTGTGTATACGGAGATGCGGATATGGATGACGCTGAGCACACCTTTTTCGAGTGCCACAAGTGGAACTACGAAAGGGCTGATATTGAGACAAGCTATGGCCCACTGACGACACAGAGTGTCGTTGGAATCATGCTCAGAAGTGAGGAGAGCTGGCAACGTATAGCGGTTTTCATCGAAAGCATCCTCCGTAGGAAGAAGTTGGACTTGGATGCACGCGAGAATGGAGGCAGTTAAATCTGCAGTAGACAAAGCGGGCCCGACGGGGAACTAGCAGACGGAGAGTGGCAGATATAGCCCAAGTGAAGGGAGCCACACTGAAGTAATACGAGAGTAGTTCCAGTGTGGATGACTCCCATGGTAGATGGGGGGGCGGTTTTAGTTGGTAGTCTTTCGAGGAGTCCAACATCGCCTGTTGTGAAGAGTGACGACCTGGCAGGCATGCGTAAAAGCATTTCCCCTCCCCAACCCGCAAAAAAAAAAAAAAAAAATTATTATTCGCACTGCGGCCATGAATGATCTATTGTGCAACCCTTTTCTCTCACGAGTTTAATACATCAAGGAACAGTACTAGCTCCTTCTGTGGAAGCCCTTGCAAATCCTGTGACCCCAATGTATAGGCCTGCAACAGCCTGTATCTTCTGTGGCCAAGTGCCACACATTCAATAATCAAGTGTTCCATTGTCTCCTCTTCTTCTCCGCAAAATCTGCAGGTTGCCGTGCTGGATAGTCCCATTCTGTGTAGATGCTTCGTGCAGGTATAGTGTCCTGTTAGCGCCCCACACAGTGTCCTTAGATTTCTTCTGTTTAATTTTAGAGCGAGGTCCGCCCTCTTGGCATCAAAGCTAAGAAATTTCTTCGAGTGTTCCAGACCCCTAGTGTCGTTCCACAGTTTTCCTGTGATGGATGCTGTCCATTTCCTGATCTCCCCCCTGAGGAGAAGCTTACTGAAGCCAAAGGATGGAGTGGGTCCAATAAAAGCCCCATTGGCTCCCCTTTTCGCGTAGGTGTCAGCCAACTCGTTACCCTTGTGCCCCTCATGACCTGGCACCCATATCAGAGTAATCTGATTGTGAGTGGCCAGTTCATTTAGCATATCGTGACATTCCAGTATTGTCCTGGATGTGATTAAATTTCAATCGATTTGAAAATAAAACAATAAAACTAAAATTTTGAATTTAAGAAAATCTTATGATTTCCAATCAATTTGAGAATAATTAAAAGAAATGTTTAAGCAACTTTATTTACTTTTGAAATGGCGCGATTGGAGGGAAATTGCGCACATTTTTCTAAATCACGTTGCCCTGTGCTTCATTATAATTTAAATAAATCAAGGAAAATAAAATATGTGAATGGAAAATGCAAACTTTGTTTTATTCTTTTAGCTGCAGTCCATCTCACTACGGAAATACCCATATTGCTTTTGAAAGTGAATTACAAGATATTCCTATTTTGTTTTGTTTACAATCTTTTTAATTGCTTAACAGAAACACAATGAAATAAATCTCACTGACCAGCATTAAAATTGCAAAATCTATTCGAATGAATAACGTCATAATATGGTTTTATAATTAATTGTCCTTTTACTTGTGGTTGGCGTTCACTCGCTTCGAGTGCAAAACGAAAAATAAAAGAAGCAACGTGTTTTTTATGCACATGCTACACCAGAAGGAGGAGTATCAAGTTTCAAACAGAATTCAATTTTCAGCCGAAATTCATTGACTGAACGAATGGAATGAGGAGCGCTTAAAAATATATTGTTGGTCTCACAGAGAAAAGCCCTAACACGCATTTTTTTTTGCCAACTCGGGGTCTTCGCATATTTTAATTAACTGAAGGGTGTTATTTTGAAAAAAAAAACTAGAGATTGCAAAAATTATGAGTTACGGCGATTCTGCACGAGAAGTTTCAAATGCACGCATCGTGTACCATTCCAAACAGACCATGCAAATTTAAATAAATATTTCATCAGGTACAAGTACTATACACAGAGCGAAAACTTCCTAATAGATTCAATAAGATTTTCTCTTTGAAACGTTTTTAGGCTGAGGGGTATCCCAGCAGAGAGAAAAGAAGGTTTTTCTATGGGTATTTCTTATTATTTCCATGTTGCAAATCTTATTAATTGTCTCAACAAGAAAAACACATAAAACCAAGAAGAAAACTTGTTACTCACGTTTGTTTTTACTCAGTTTCCGATTTGCATGGTACCAAACAAAAAATTCTATAGAGAAGAACTTATTGGCTCTATTAGGTTTTCTTGTAAATTGTATACAAAAAGGATTTCTAATTGATTTTATTAGGTTATCCTATTAATTTTTCCCGATTGGTTTTATTAGTTTCTTATATAAACACACGTAAATAATCTTTTTAATTTCATTAATTGTTGTTTTTTCAAAAAGGTTTTCCCATTTAAAATAATAAGGAATCCTTCTTAAAAAAAAAACCATAGAGATATCTTATTGATTTTGTTCTACTTTATTAGGTGCATTTTTCTCTGTGTACAATTGATTTCAGAATATTTTAAGCACCTGGTTGGGGCTGAGTTTGCACTGCGATAACCAATTATGGACGGCATGTCACAAGTCTGACTTGAGAAGAAGAACTCGATATTGAAATGGGTGTACAAGAATCGTTTAATATGTTTCTAATATGTTACCCAGCGTCTACATTAGACCAACTTTTTTCACTAACACATTTACATTTTTCAGTTGTCTGAATCACTGTCGTGACAACAAATGAAGGCAGTAAACTGGACAATAATCTGACGTATGCTGACAATAATTTCAAATGTGACATGTATGTATGTAACTAGGGATCTCCATTAACCATCAACATGATGTCGAACATCGCTCATGGCTGATGAAGACCGCTCATGTTTATGTTTCGGCCATGCTCGAGCATCGAAACGTCATTTGTTCTCCATGTACGAAAACATGAGCGAACTAATATCGTTGCTCTGCCGGCGTCATGTTCATGTCATGCTCAAGTTGATAGCTGTTGAAGACGTCGAGGAGGTACCCATTTAACTAAGCCAGCGAAGGGTCTGGTATTTGTTGTTCTAGTGGTCAGGCAACTACAGACATATGTATGTATATAGTATGTCTGATGAAAATTTCAGTTACAACTAATTTTCAATTAAAGGGTGCCCACATGTGTTGGTTTTTCCACTGTAGAGGCCACCAGTCAACTACAAGGTGGGCCAAAATAAGTCATCCGATGTTTTTCAGAATATTGGAACTTCAGAATACTGTTGGAACTACCAGGCCTCCAGACCTAATTCGTTCAATTGCGGTGAACATGACCCTATAGCGCGTTGTCGTTTGACCAGCGGCATCCCCGAAAAAATCAATCAAACTTATTAGGAGACTTTGGTCAGGTGTAGACGTTAAGAAACCAGTGCGGGACGTTGACGTCAACAAATTATTGCAGCTTATGAGCGATTGCGGTTTACTGCTCTGGGAACAGTAGTGCTTCCTAAATTCGTCTTTGAACGCACAATTTTTTCTTTCTTTGTATTCCCATTAACTGTCAGGCCTACTGTGAATGGATGTATGAATGAATAAATGAAAAAAAAAAAATTCTAAATTAAAAATTATCCTTTTTTGTGTGTTGTTGTTGTTGTTGTGCTCACAAACAAGATGTCTAATTCGCAAAAAAAAATGTTTCTCTCATTTCAGTATGGAACTGTGTGCGGTGATCTTGCAAATATCATTTCTTATAATTTTTGGCAAAATGTTGGCTTTCGGTTTCGTGGGTTCAGACGAGCGAAAATGTAAATATTTGCGAGTGGATAAATTGTTGAAAATACGCTGTTATGACATGAATCTGAAGGAGGTGCCGCAGTATCTCAAATCGTCGGTAGAGGTAAGAAAAATAACCGCCCGCTTCCAACGAATAAGGGTGTGCGTGCATGTGTGTGTGTGATTATTTTATCAGTTGTAATTGAATTCGATGCCATTTATAAAGTGATCATTAACTTATTTGAACTTGATTTGTTGCAGTTGCAGCTGTCAGAATCTGTTTGACACTGCCCGGCCTGGTGTAGTCTGCAATATAATATCTGTTTGTATGTTTGAATGGATTTGTGCTTTAATTAAATGCAAAAATTTGACTGCAGTGTTATACTTTATTTTTTTATGGAGCAATTGCTGCATTTTGTTTTCTTGTGCAACATGCAGTAAAAAACAGTAAAATGTCAAGCAGGGTTCGTAGCAATTTAAAGATTTGTTTGTGATTTAATTGAATTAAAACAGATAGAAAATGAAGATACAACTTTAAGCCAGGGGTGAAATTGTATAAAATAAAAATTATTCTTTCCAGATTTCAAATTGAAGTTCTCCCCTTCATTTGGAATTTTCTCAATTTGAAATTAATGACGATTTCTTCTCTGGAAAAAAAGTGCTGGGTATGGTAAAAGTGTTTGCAAGGCGAAAAAATGTTTTCTGTATTAAAGGTTTGTTTGAACATTCCTGATTCTCATTTTGTTCATGGGAATTTTGGAATAAATAGTTGGGTTTCAAACATTCCTTTAAGATTTTTCGTGTCTACTGATGAGTTGATCAGCATCAATGAAATGCCGGTGGCTGAAAAAGACAGAAAACATAAATAAGATCTAAAATAATTTGAATTTAAATTGGCTCTTGTTTTTGTATACCTCAATTGTATTTAGAGGTTCTTATTTTCATACGGAGATGTTGAATTTTATTTGCAAGCTCATAGTAAGACTCTCGATTTTAATTAAAGTTTTCTCAATTCAAATTTGGGATTTTCAGTTTAATTTGTAAATTTCTTAATTTTCATAAGTAATTTTCTCAATTCAAAATTAAAACTTTACAATTTAATTTTTTCCTCAATTCAAAATTAAAATATTTTGATTTTATTTAAAGACTTTCTAAATTTGAGTTCAAATTTCGTATTTTCAAATGGAGATGCTCAATTTTATTCTCAAGCTCAAATTAAAACTCCCTATTTCATGTGCAATTCAAAATTAAGACTTTTAAGTGTATTTGAAAATTTCTCATTTGTTTAACAAACAGAAAAATATAAATTTTTGCTACTAAAATATTATGAAGTTTAACAATAAAATAATACCAAATAGTAAATTCAAATATGAACTTAATTATTTATTTGCTTTAAGAGCCAATTGAAATGTATTAATTCAGGTCCAAAAATGAACCTTTTCAAAAAATATATTGCTATATGCCGACGACATTAGAATTTTTCAAGTCTACTGATGAGTTGATTAGCACCAACGAAATAATAATAGAACGTTAGCAAGAAAAATGGCTGGTTTCAAAACGAAATGTTGCCACTTTTTTATGCTTTTGTTCACAAGTAATTTAGAGCTGAAGGAGTTTAAATATCTAGAACGTGAAAAAAAAATTTAACTTGCTTCATTTTGAATACAATGCGCTCACTCAAACACAATCACCAACCCAAGAACAGCAATAAAATCGTGGGCATAAAAAGTATAAATGAAATTCAATTGAGTTTAATTATTCAATTAAGTGTGTAACGGACAAGAAGAAAATAACAGTATGTAAACAAAATAATCATGTAATAAAAGACTTACATATACACCAACGCTCTCATGCACACACACACACACACACATACATACATTAATTTAACTTGTTTTTTTATTTGCAGGTTCTCGATTTGTCATTCAATCGCATCAAAAAACTTAAACGCAACTCATTTCAACCCTACTCCGGTGTCAAGTTTTTGTTGTTGTATGAGAATATGATACAATCCGTTGAACCGGGTACTTTTGCTCATCTCACATCACTACAGGTAAATGACACTTATTTACACTAACACAAATTGTAATGGCAAAAAGAAAAGCCAAGCAAAAACAAATCGGTATAGGTATGTACATACATACATTTCAATGCATATGCATGTACATATCTATGTATATTCATAAACAAAAAATTGTTTTTGCAATAACCGTTAATGGATATAAATGCACAACAAATTATCTGATTAATTACTGTTGAATTTCGCTTGAGAGATTAATTGTTAACAAATCATTTGGAAACAACATGCAATTGTCATATTAGCTAATAATAACAAACAACTCATGCCAACAATTATTTCTTACAATTTTCATATCAAATTTCACACAATAAATACTTTAACACTTTTCGTAACAACGCCCACTAACACGTACATACATACACACATGCACATGTGTGCATGCATGTACGAGAAAACTCAGTTTTTATTTGTTTTTTTTTTATTATTTTTTATTTTTCTCTACAGGAAATTGATTTATCGAACAATGCTCTCATGACGATACCGCTAGAATTGTTACAGTTGCCCTCTCTGAGAAATCTGTATGTGGACAGTAATGAGTTGTCGTTTTTGGAAAGAGATTTAGAGGCTCTGGAGACACCAATCAAAGCTCCTTTAGAATATTTAAATGTGGCCGATTGCGGTCTACAGGATATACCCGATTTGGGTATTCTACCAAGTGAGTACTGTCACTTCATTGCATATAATTTTTTTTCTCTTTTCTCATTTCTCACAATACCAACGAAATTTTAGTGGAAAAGGTTTAAGGGAATATAAATGTGTACGTATTATGAAATAAAAGAAAGTTTTATGATGGATTTTTTTCTCCAAATTTTCATATGAGAGATAATGAAGAAGGGAAGAACATGAGAATTGTATATTATTGTTTTTGTGCAAGCGAACGATATCGAGGAACATCGAGGGCCTGGCACTAATCACAAATGAAGATTTCAAATTAAATTTAGGAAATTAAATGACACTGAGAAATGCACGTGCTTTTTTTTAAATAAATAAAACCACTGCAACAAACATTATGTTCTCACCGCCTATTTTTTTTTTTTTTTTTTTTTGCAAATACTTGTTGAATGAATTGTGATAGTTCTAATTTATTTCTGTTTTTTTTTTTTCAGAGCTTTGGCATATAAATGCCTCCATGAATCCTTTAATGGACTTGAGTATCGATCGTTTTGCCAACTTTTGCAATTTGAAAAGTATCGATCTAACGCGCACTCAATTGTCGCAATGCCAGTGCCAGCAGGTCAATAATCACTTAAGAAGTTTAGCTGTTAAAACTAAATTTGTTCCCGTTTGTGTGGGTAAGTTGTTTAAAAGAAAATATGTACATAAGTAAAATTCAAACAGACATACCCAAAGAAAAGTGGAAAACGTTTTTGTTTTTTTTTTGTTGTCAAAAGTTCTCACGCCCATACAATTTGTAAACAACTGACGTCAACGTCAACACCTGACAAAATTTTGTCGAGTCAAACATCAGATTCTGTATGAAAAAATAAATAAAAATAATATCATATAGAGCCTGACATTTGCCTGAACAAAATTTTGTCGGGTGCACTTGTAAATATGTATCAAAGACTATATGAAATATGCCCGAAATTCCCCAGCCAAATAAATTAATTTTCCCCTGTTTACTTTCGGACTCATACGCATAAATCCACAATTCATCACCTGTCACTGTACCATAGACGTCTTTCAAAGCACCGCCACCGCATTTTTTGAGAATTTCATCGACCAATCGACCTTTTTTGAGTGATTGTCAAATGGTAAAACAGTAAAATGTTTGTGCAATATTGAATGTACGCTGGATCCACTAGTGCCTGAGGTTGTCTCAATCTCACAATAGGTCACATGACGATCTTGCAATATCAGTTCGCGTACAGCATCAATGGTTTTCGGAGCAACAACTGATTTTGGACGACCCTCGCGAAATTCATCTGGGAGTGAACTACGACCACTATTGTATTCACCGTAACACCGATAAAAACAGGTCCTTGAAGGAGCTTCAGCGCTAAAAATTTAATTAAGTTCGTCCATGCACTGTTGCTGAGTTAATCCGCATCGAAAGTTGTAAAAAATAATCACACGAAAAGGTTCACAATATAATTTCATTCCATTTCACAAAATAATTCTATTTTTGGGATGAATCTTCTAAGTTACCGTAAACAACACAAATAGAGCTCGTATGTCAAAAAGTTCTGAGTAGATATAACCTCAAAAATGTCCAACTTTACGATAGAGCTATCAGCTGTCAGATTGTCCGGAAACATAAAAGTAAACCCTCGTTTAATAATTTTTGTTTCGTTTTTTTCTCATGTGCTCAATTTAACTGATGAAAATTCGCCAGTTAAAATGTTAAACAGAATTCGGAAGGAAAATAAACAAGAGACAACAATAAAATCAAAATAAAAATGTAAATGAAATCAACATAGATACATATATACATACATATATACATACCTTGGGCCTTATCTATAGTCAAACACTACTAAAGTCGGTTCTTTTTAGAAACCAGTTAAATTTTAAAAAGTGGTGCTAATTGTTTTTAACTACTCGTATAGTCAAAACTTAAGTTGGCCTTAAGTTGAACCATCTTTAAATGGGTGCTACATTATTTATCGAAAATGTCAGCTTATTTATCATACAAGCACTGACAAATTTCAATAAAATCTCATCTCTAATGAGATGACTCTCAAAAACACACACACACACACATATTAATGTGAGATTGTTTAAGTAAGTAAACAAAAAGCATCAAAGCGAATTCAATAACAGTTCTGATTAATAATAGTTATTAAGAAATCTTTAATTTAATTATTTAATATACATATGAATTTATTTTCTTGATATTTTTGACGATTATTTTTGACGATATTTCACTGTCCTTCGGAAACCTTTTTCAGGACAATAATAATTTAATTATTTAATATAACGAAATGTCGGCGGCATATAGACAGCTGAAGAAGACAGAAAACACTTGAAAGGTATATTTTTGGACCTGAATTAATACATTTCAATTGGCTCTTAAAGCAAATAAAGAATTAAGTTCATATTTGATTATTTAATACACTAATATTAATATTAAATATAAAAAAAAAGGAGTCGGAAAAAACCAAATATTAAAACAAATATTATTAAAACTTAATTATTTAATGTAAAAAAGCAATACATTAAAAAGCTTTTACATTTAAAAGTGATATTTGTTCGATAAAAGCTGGTTTTTAAGCTTAGAGCAGTCTATAGTAGACAAAAAGCTTACTTTTATTTAGCAGTGACTTATAATTGCTTAAAGCATACTTTTTCGACGTCTATAGTTACGACTCCTTGTGTATATGTATGTATGTATGTATGTATGTATGTATGTATGTATGTATGTATGTATGTATGTATGTATATATATTTGAAATATTTTCAATTTTAAAAGCCAAAATCTGCGACTTACGAAATGGCTTTTGTGTGTGTGTGAGTGTGTATGGTGTTAACAGTTCTATACACAGTATGCTGTGGTGCCATTACAGTGAATTCTTCTTTAATGGGAACATAATTTTAGATTGTAAAGGTGGGATCATACGACTGCCGCAATGCACCAATTTTTGTTACAGTTTGTGTGCCAATCGTGTGATAGCACAATTTATTGGCTCATGTGGCAACCAAAACGAATGTTGTTCCTATTTCTCCCAATCAAATACAACCCTGATGCGACAATCGTGTGAACACTTGACATACAACTAATCACCAATAAAAATTCTAAAAATGCACCAATATTTATTGTGTTCTCATGCGGCAGCCAAAGAAGACAATGCCCGCCAATAATATACATATGTATACATTTATTTAATTTCAAAATTGTTTAAACGCGTCTTCCAAACATGATTTCTGCTTTTCCATCAGTAAAATTCAATTATTGTTACTATTCATTTTTTGCTTTTTCAGCCGAACCAATATTCTTTCTTTACAATGAACAAACCATTATTTTAACATTTAATTCATTTTTTTTTTTTTTTTTTTTTTTTTTTTTGGGAAAACAAAGTTTGTCATCAGCTACAACAGCTGTTTCTCAGATTTGCCGTATAATATAACAATCGTGTAACTATAATGCGGCAATTATTGGTACTAAATTGTTTTGCGGCAATTTGCGACAATAGAATTTCAGTAAAATGTGACAATCGTGTGATTGCAGAGAATTTGATTGGGACAAATTTTATATTGTGCTCCAATTCAGCCGCATAAAAATTGTGTAAAATTGGTGCATTGCGGCAATCGTGTGATCCCACCTTAAGTCAAACTAATTCAAAGGAAAATCAAAATTAACAACTTTCCTAGTGATGATAAAAAGTATTGGTTTTATAATTTTCGATTTATTTGTTTTTGCAGAACTCTTAGACACGTCCATTTGCCCACTGCCCTACAATCACACCATTGACTCGGCCGCATTTCAGGCGTGCAAAACTTCTATTAAAATGGCCGAAGCACGAAGCATGTGGCTTTTTGTGGCGGGCTGTGCCGGCGGCATACTGGCGGTTATATTGAGTAAAATATATTGCAGCAAATTACATATTTGATAACATTTTCATAATAAATTTTCTTTTTCCCAAAACAGTGATCTGGTATTGCACTTACAGAAGGCGCAAAAGACGTAATAAAAAGTTGCGAGCAGCCGCTCTGCATCGCAAAAGTTTAGTTATTTCGCCAAAGAATGCCATACACAGAAATGAGAAGGACTTCCTGCCCTCTACGCGCAAAGAAGATTTGTTACGCTGTGATACTGCCTGAAACAAATAAATAAATAAATATATTTTTTAAATTACATTTAAGTTTTGAATACATAGAAACAAACAAACAGCTACTTTTACTCAAATATTTAAAAAGAAAAATAATAATAGTTTTTTTACAAATCTATTTAATTTCTTAAGGGAACGCGGCCATAAAATTGTTCGTTTGTCAAATATTGTTAATGTTTGTAGTATTATTAGTTAAAAATTGAAGAGTAGGACTGTGGCGTAATTAAATTATGGTTAAAAGAAGTTTTTTTTCTATAACTTTTCAATTTAATTAGTGTAAAAGTTTGCCAACAAAAGCCAATCATGAAGGTGCCTTATTTATAAAAATTCTAGTTTTAGTTAATATTTATATTTTGGAATTTTTTTATTTAATTTGTAAACAAAAAAAAAAAAACACAAATGAAACCCACCATTTAAACGAGTTTAATACGACTTAATAAAACAAAGCCGAACATTTTATCAAATGTTTAAATCATCTCTAAAATGTTATTGTTGTTGTTGTCTAATTGAGATTTTGTGTCACGCCAAAAAAAAAAAAAAATAGCAAAAGAAAAAAAAAGAAAAAAAGGCGGAAATGTGCCGTTTAAAGTTTATTGTCCTTTTTTTACTCAACACTCGCCATTTTTATTGTTTTTGTTTTTGTTTTTGTTTTTATATTTTGTACATGCAACGAAAGCAGAGCACTTCAGCAGACTCCTCCTTAATGGGACTCTAATACAAAAATGTGTACAAGAAATTGGAATTTGTAAGCCGTAAAAAGGATTATTTTAATATGACGAGGTGGTGGAAATTTCTTTTTTTTTCATGCCAAAATCAATCGATGACACAATATGGACAACTTCATGGCCTTACAAATAAATCAACCCACCCTAATATGCAATATTTTGTTAAAATGCAAATTATTGTTTTTATAATAAATAAGGACTTTTTAGCATGCAACCTGTACATATCACGAGCATACATATACATTCAGCATTGCCGACAACTTACAAAATCGATGGGAGTTTTAGCAACAGCAACAGCAACAGCAACAACTACAACAAGAACAAAGCAACGCGTATTTATGTGTATTTTCAAACTAAACCTTTTAGTCAGAAGAACAAATTTAACACGTCTACAACACAATAAATGCGATTCGGTGAAAATTAGTAAATCATGGACTTAAAATCGCATCTATTATTTTCAATTTTGCCCATTTTCCTGCTGCTAATGGTCGATGAGCTTCTCTATACGGATGCATACCTGAAGAGTGTACGAGTCGAGGAGATTCCCTTCGCTTTAACGCTTCCAGTGCACAATAAAACGCTTGAAAGTTCTTTAAGATGGGCCGGCCGAAGGGACACACAAAAGAATATTTATACTCTCAAACGTTTGGATCAGCACAAAGGTTTTTTGAAAATCTTCAATATACCCTGTAAGTTATAGTGCAAGTGCAGCAGCGTTGTCAACTTTAAATTGCGAAGCGCATCAAAATGGAGAAAACGAAACGTGAAACGAAATTAAATATTAAGTGCGTTCGGCCCTTAATTTAATGATTTTAGTATTCGCGCTAAAGGTCCGCTCTTCTGTTGATATACATATTTGGTTTTAATTTATTTCCCTCTCCGAGAAAAATCAATACGAAGAAGATATATCTGCGCATGAAGAAATAAATGCAAGAAAGAACCTGTAGCTCTAACACAATGGGACCTTTCTAGGACCCAAGTGGGCAGCCCGCAAAACATAACAACCTCTAGTTCAAATAATAAAATAATATTAAATTCGAAATTTGTAGCTCAAATAATAAAATAATATTAAATATGTAGTGCACCTTGAAATTTTGAGACCAATTTCTTTATGGCATTTCGTTCATATCAAAAGAAATTGCAAAACCTTTTGCATTTCTAAATTCTAGGACTAAGAATTATTAATGAAAATAAGAAGGCAAAATTCAATACAGTGACACTGAACTAAATGTGTTCTAAACAAAAAACAGCTGCTCATAAAGAAACGATCATATGTAAACAAATAAAACTATAAAAAAAATTTGTTAACCTTTACTTTGGTCAAATGCATGAATATAAACTACTAAAAACTCATAAAAATTCACAAAAATTGAATAAGGAAGAAAAAATGTAAAAAACATAAACTTTCACCTGAGCAAATTTTGAGGTTATGTGGGCTCAACAAGCAAATACAAAAAAAAGTAGTGAATTGATCGCCTCATAAACTCATATGTTCGTATTAAATCTTAGCATTAAAATCGCTGCGCAAAAACACTGAGTTGACAACGCTGTTCAATTGTAATAAATTATAATTATAACTTATAATAATCACAAAAAGTGCCGGTTCACACGAATCAACTTTTGTTAAGGTGCTGTTTTTTTTCTTCAATTCTCTTTTAAAGCTGCTTTAATATTCAAAAATGAACTTAATTATTGAGTTGCTTTAAGAGCCAATTGAAATGTATTAATTCAGGTCCAATAATAGACCCTACAAATGTTTTCTGCCTTTTTCAGCCGTCTATATGCCGCCGACAATTCCTTGGAGCTAATCAACTCATCAGTAGACTTGAAAAATTCTTAAGAGAATATTTCAAAATTTAGCATTTAGTTGATTAGCATCAACGAAAAAGACAGAAAACATTTGTAGGGTCTATTATTGGACCTGAATTAATACAGTTGCCTTAATGTTTTCACAGAGCAACCAGTTTCAAATAATTTCTTCTTTCTACATTTTCTGTCTAAATTTTCACACGGCAAGTTACTTGCGGCAATTCTTTTTAAATTTTCTTTTGAACTTGCCTTCATTCAGGTCCGCACAGAGCAAGTTTGCTTGAGCAAGTTTCAGAGCAAATGTAGGTTTTTTCGGCATTGCGAATGGCAACACAAAACCAATGGCCCAGTATGCATGGCAAATCAAAATGTATTGCCAAGTACAGGCAAGTGTGAACCAGCTTTCGTGTCTTATCTTCTCTATAAACTTAAGAAATGCCCTGTGAAATTTGGTATTATGCCCACAAGTTCCTTCATTTCAAAGCTTCACGCATGCAAATTCAAAGGAGTTGACATGAGTTCCGTAGTGCAAACAGCTCCGTACTTATTACCGTTCTACTTTCAACAACCTCAAGAGTAGATTCAAAACAAAAGTTGTTATGTGTGAACACTAGAAAAAATAAACTTTCATACAAGTATCATCTTATTTTTTTTTTGTTGCTTTAAAATCATTTTTCATTCCATTTTGTTTAATTTCTGATGGGATGCTTTCTGCTTGCTGCCACACCCCTGCTGCTTTCAGATATAATTTGCTTTTTTGCGGCAAAAGGTAAATGGCCCTTCATACCACCGTTTATGCAAAATCGTGTTGATGTGGCCGCTCGTACACTGTTCAGTCAAAACGATACTTTTATAAAACAATTTTGTCAAAAATGGATACAGATTAAGGAATGTTTTCGCCCGATATTTTGTAAGTAATTTATTGAAAAAAGAAACGCAGACACACGCACACAAATATGCACTAATATGAACATTACAATTGGGTCGATTTAGCAATTTATATTGTGCACATTGTATTCCATTATCGGTTGGATATAGGCGTTATAAATAGTGAGGCGATCGCATGTCAAGACACTTAAATTCTTCTCAGAGCAGTGAACATGGCTCTTGAGTGCTTATAACATTCCTGAATACAGTTACTATATGTGTTAACAGGCAACTCTGGGTCTTACGGGCATTGAAATCGACCCTGTTTGTATGGCCCCATTCATGATTCTACAAATGAGCAAGATTTTTCGTTTCTGTCCAAAAATGTCACAAAAAGTTCCATTATTTTTGAAACATAAATGAATATTGATATGTGATATTGGGATAAGTTGAAATTAAAACAATCCCCAGCAGCGAAACCTGTATAATATTGAACGAGAATCCCCCAAAAAAAAAAAAAAAATTAGCTAAAATCACCCAACCTTAATGATTGTCCCAAATGAATTTGCCCAATATCCAATGCAAAGCTTTTATACCTAATTTCAAAAATGAATCCCCCATTTGGGAATGAATAGACTAATCTGACAACTCTGCTTCGTCAATGTGTCGGCCAAAATTTCCCACACTTTCTCAGACATAAACCATTTTCCGCCACATAATCTTTTGTTTTAGTTTCTATGCCGTCTGTGAAAAATGAAATTCGAGGCGTTAATACTTTTGGTTTGTTGCCCAACTAAGAGGCGATCAGTGCTCGTTACTTTTCCATTAAGTTGGCAATGCTGTTTACCATATTCACTCTCTAGTGGGTGGTTGCCAGTTGACAATTGCTTCTTGCTGCCATGTTTGATCAGTTTAATTGAAGTTCGTGTAAATTAAATAACCAAATGATTTTATTTTAATACGTCCGCCTCATAAATGTGGGCTTTAACTAAACTATACTCTGGTCATATTCGTTTTGCTGCCATCTCTAACAATATGGGTATTAATTGGGGCAATAGTTGCCAGATGAAATTTATGCAAAATCGTCAAATATTTTGGCATATGCCGCAGAGCGCAAGTGAGAGTATATTTCCTTTTTTTCACCGGATTGTTTTGTTTTTTTTATTAAATCACAAGACATTTTGAAACTCAAAATATTATGTAATTACCACAAATTATCATTTTTAAATGTTATGGTTTAATTTTCTTTTATTTTGCAGCTCCCACAACAACCACAGCTTCAAGTGCAGATGTGGTCACCATTTCCAATCAACGCTGTCAATGTGCGAATCTTGTGGCCGCCGAACCACCGCTGCCAGTGGTTTATTTTGATCGTGACCACATTGGGAATATCAGTTTGGAGACCATTTCGAATACCATTGAGTTTTTGCAGAACTTTTTGCCACCTCCCACCAAAAAAGGCAAACGAAAAAATCGTGTACGCTCTCGAGTGGATGAAATGGAAATCGAATGAAATAGTTTTTTTTCTTCTCTTTAATACTGATTAATGAAATGTTGCAAGAAAATTATGATTAAATCAAGGCACCTCGATACCAGGTAGCCGCATAACTGCAACAAACACTTCATGTATTTTGTTGTTATAAATCTTTAAGCTCTGTCACCCGTATGCGTATTCTGACAGTTCTTCAGACTAAAAGCAGCAGTCAGCTGGGCCATGTAGGGCTACCTGGTGTCGAGGTACCTTTGTATTAAATAATACAGAAATAGTTGCATACTAGTATGCTTGTATTATAATTGCCGCTAGTAGAACGGCTCTTTTGACACCAGCGTTACCCTTGTGGTACTAAAGTGTCAATATACCCTCTTGGCAAATTTTTAACAAGCTCACAGTTTTCCTTTGCAAAGCTGTAGGAGAAACATATTTCCTCTATTTTGCAATACCTTCCCTTTCACCATCAAATAAATAAAAACAGTGGGGTTTATTGATTTCAGCAACTTTTATTTTAATTCTGAAGCAGATCAAGATCAATTTTGTAAATTATTGCTTCGCGTCAGCACCCGATCAGCACCTCGATCGAGCTAATTTTCATAGCTACTCATCTAGCAAAGCTCAAGCGAATTGACTTTCCATTTACAGATTTACCACAAGATATTTTTCGCATGATATTTTTTCATTTTTTCACGAGACTATTGAATTTTTGTCGCTTTTATTCCACTCATGCATATACATGTCTGTTATTTTTTTCATGTTCTTTCGACTTAAAACAGCTTTAATTAATAACAACTTTATCTAAAAACTGATAAAACAAATTTCGTGTCAAAAATGCTTTTCCCTTAAAAAGAAATTTGTCAAATACTTTTTTTTGGCGTTAACCTTAAATTATTCGAATAGTAAAGAAATTGCATTCGTTATCAATTATTCGCTAATATTTTATCCCAAAATTGCATGCGATAGACATTAAATTTATTAGCAATCTTTAAGATGGTGGAATATTTGTGCTCGTTTTGAAACAGCTGATAATCGCAGATGGTGTCCGGTTTACGATGAAAAGTCGAATTTGTGCATTTTTGGAGGTGGTAGGTGGGGCGTGGTTTTCTGTAGATAAACATATTTAATTTTCAAGACATGCAATTTATTTCAAAAACAAAAACTTACTGAAATTTAGCAAACTGCACAAAATTGTCCACATACAATTGGGAGGCTTTGGCGTGGCGCGAATGTTTGGGAAAGTCTGGAAACATTAAAGGCGATCGGAATAAATAAATCAAGTCGTCACAATGGACTACACCGTAATCGCGCTGGGACATGCCGCCCGTATACAGAGAGGAGTACGAATAGGGTCCCTTGTAGTTAAAACTGTGCACATAAATGGGATATTTGTGGGTGTCAATGGTGTTCAGGTAGTCTTTGATAGCATTATACAAGGGATGATGGAAACCTCTGTCTGTTATCAGCTGAAAAACGAAACTTCACATTGCCTCAAATGGAATAGAATTATAAGCAAAATTCGTTTTACCTCTAGAAAACCTTGGCTGGTATTGCCATTCAACTCGAATTGTCCCTGAAAATACTCCTGTATTATGTGGGGCATTCTTTCGTTGATCTGCTGGTCGTCCAGGTGCGGAGGAAACTCCAGAAAAGTTTTTAAGATATTAAAAAAATCGCTGTTAAAAGATTCCAGCAGTTCAGGGCACTCCAGAATGGCCAAGGCTCTTACCGCCCCCTCTTGGGGTACAAAACCCAACATAAAAGGCACCGGCTGATAAGCACCGCTTTTCAGAATTTCTCCTGGATGGCGGGTGAAAATTGCATCTTTTACACCGAAAGGCTCCACCACTGGCCGATAGTTTGTTATATGATCCACACTCCAAAATTTCAAGCCGTCTCCCGCCTTTAGCAAAGTATTCTTATTTACTGATTGCAAAGCCTGCAACAACTCTTGTGAGCTCAAATTTTCAGCATTTTCTATGCCGCACAGTTCGGCAACACATATGGCCTGCCGTAGAGGCTGATCGTTAATGGCGAAGGGCACATTGGAGGTGCCGCTGAGGGCTATAACACCCTGAAACAAGCCTTGCGATTGGGGACTCAGCATATGCATGTGGGCTGACATTGCTCCTGCACTTTGACCAAATAGCGTCACTTTATTCGGATTGCCGCCAAACGATTCGATGTTAGTATTGACCCACTTCAAGGCCAACAGCTGATCCTTCAAGCCAAAGTTGCCCGGCATTACCTCATCACCGGTGGAAAGAAAACCAAATGCCCCCAATCTATAGGAAAATGTAACCAGTATGACTTGTTCGGTGTCCATGATGTATTCGGGTCCGGTGATGTTAGGATTGGCACTGCCGCTAAACCAACCGCCGCCGTGTATGTAAACCATAACAGGCAACAGTTTCGATTTGAGGCGCCGCTAAAATAAGCAGTTCAATTAAATGTAATTGGAGTGAAAATATTAAAATTGGGTTTTTAATCGCCGCAAAGCAAATGATTTGGGGCCACAAATTTAAACATATGTATGTATCTTACGCTTTGAATCTCTTATGAGTTTTTGTGTCCAGTAGTTTTAGGTAAAATAAGAGGGAGAATATTTCCTACAAAATGCAATCTGCATTTTAAACCTGAAAGTAAAAATCTCACAACAGATTTCTGTTTTTGGGCATTTACATGATTTGTCACAGGCCAAAACAAAATATATTGAAAACAGCTGTTTTTATTTGTTTACCTAAAAAAACTGTCCCTGATCTACTTAATGGTGTGTGGTTTTTTGAAACTTTTCCTCGCTGCGCAAGGACTCAGTACTAACGTTCAAGTGGCTGCCACTTCTATGGGACACCCCCTAGATTTTAACTTATTGTTGTTGTAGACGGCAAGCAACTCTTACGGTTCGAAAGTTACAGCTAATTTTTAAACTAAAGGCTGCTCCCATGTATTCAGCTCTATTCAAGTTTTAAGCTTTTGGTATTTGCTGCTGTAGAGGCGAGGTAGCTACACACATGCTGTACAAATATCAAGTTTCCATCTCTTACGGCTCAAAAGTTGCAGACAGTTTTCAGTCTCTTGTATGGGGGCACCTTTTTGTTTTCAGTTTTTTTTTTTGTTACTTTTTGGTATTTGCTGTTGCAGCTGTCAAGTAACCACATGTCCTGTAAAAACTTCAGCTCTCTAGCTCCGGAGAATGGCTGTTGTGACAGACAGACGGACGGACGGAGACAGCGAAGCCTGAGTAGCAGGGTTCCGTTTTCACTCTATGAGTACGGAACCCTAGAAGGAGGCATTATTTAATAAAACGAAATAAAAAATCACCATCGAAGTAAAAATAATAAATGAAATACAGCTTAACTGCGCAATAATTGTTTGACACTTTAAATTTTTTTATAAATGAAAAATCACTATTTCTACCGATCGGATTCCGTCAATACTTTCACATTTAAATTCAAATGAATTAATTAATTCATCATTAAATTTGAATGAAAAATAAGTAGAACGATTTTGAAATGAAACTTCATTCATTTAAACGAGCGGTTTTAGTTAATTTTAGGGATAAAGTTTTATGCGTGTATTGCAGAGGTTCCCTTAATCTCTACACCTGACACAATTTTGTCGGCACAAATCTCAGGCGCGATATGAAATAATTTTTGCTTTTGTAGCAACAAAATATTTTCAGGTGTAGACGCCAAGTAACGAATTAGTTTTGAGTCCTACCCAAATTCATTAAATCACAGTTTATCTGTAGTGGAAACAAATCGAGCCAGTCCTCCCATCTTTGGCGATTTCATTATAAATATTTCATCAAACCCCATTCCAATCACTCACCAATGGTCTATAGACATTTAAATACAAGCAATCCTCACTTCCCGAAACTGGATGAGTCGGCAAAAGGTAATTTTTTTGTATACAATCTGATTTCGCTGCGGCTGCATTCAAAGTGCCTTTCCATTTGGGATACTTTTGCGGACTCTATAAAGATAAACGGCAAGAAGGAAGAAAAAAAAATTTTTTTGCTTATAAATCCATACAAATAATCGATATGAAATTGAATTTACTCTGAATCTCAAATCGTCCAGTGGCGGCAGGGCATATGGTATTCCCAGGAAGGCTTCAAAAAATGGTAGATTGTAACCGCTCATTAAGCGGCCACGCATGCAGCCCGCATTTGGCGCACAAACAGTTGATGTTAAACGATTCTCCTCAAGCAATTGACTCATCACCGTGAAGGCCAGAGGCATCGCGACCAGCAACAATAATTTTAAGATCATGTTCAAAAGTTTTCTATAATAAAAATGATGATTTGGAAGATAATAGTGGGATAAAACTGCAAGAGAAAAGAGGAATGTGAAATGGAATACAATGAAATATGAATGTGTATGTGTATGTATGTGTGAAGTTCCGCTTTCGAAACATTTAAAAGCCTGAAAAGTGAATTGTGAAAGATTAAAAATAAAAATAACTGGATAAAAAAAATATTTCGACTGGTAGTTCATGACGCTACGACTATGATACTTTAGGGAAGTAATATTTATTGAATTGTTGTGAGTTAATAATAACAATAACAACAACAAGCGAAACTTGACCAACAGCACAATTGGCTAATATGCAAAAAACAAAGTCAAGCTGTAAAAAGGTCAACTTTCGCTTGTTGTTATTGTTATTATTAACTCACAACAGAATTGTGGAAGAATTTATTTCATAAAATTCGCTCTACCAAGATTTCACTGTTGCCAGAGATGCCAATCCTGAATCCTGGGCTTAATGCTCGATAATCTTGTACCGGCATTATGTTTAAAATTCCGCGCGGAGTGCTATCAAAGGTCATACAAAAACAAACAAAAAAATATGTGTGAAAAATGTTGCTACAGCAGCACTGTGTTCTGTCATTGCAAATCATATGAAATGTATCTGGCAGCATCATATGAAAGCTGTAAAATAAAGCACAGACTGTCTTCATTTCGTGAGCAATTTTGCAGAGTACATGGTATTTGTTTACATTTTAAATGACATACTTTTTCAAGTGATATACTGCCTGTTTCTCGATGTCACGATATCGAATCAATTTGGATTCCTCTATGTCGACAGCTTGCGTTTGCATGGGCTTATGTGATGAAATATCTGACATTTACTTCACAGAGATGCCAGATCGGAAAATTAATGTTTTGTTTGATTTTTTGTGAGGAGTTGTATTTGACAAGCCAAAGCAAATACATACATACATACATACATACATAAATAATAAGTACAAAATAAAAAAATAAAAACATTTTGAAAGTGTGGAAATAGTTGTTGTGGTGTTTTAAAATTTAAAATTATTTTTTGCATAGACATTTAATAAGTACTTTGACGCACTGAACACGGGTATTCCTCTGGTAAACTCAGGATTTTCTGCCATCCAACGAACAAGTGAACTGTTTAGGAAAACTACATGCATACATATGATAATTGTTTAATATACTTACTGGATAAAATAAAAATGAAAAATTTGTGGGATTATAAATATAAGATTTGTTCGCGATAGCAAAACAGCAAGTGATCGATTTTGACGTTTGTGTTCGCAGTGCTGACGACGTGAACGAAATAGAGGAATCGGATTTTGTATGAAAACACTTACGTCTTTTTGACTTGTCGATCGACAATACATCGTTCAAAAAAATAGGTCAACATAGAGGAGCCCAAACAATATTCTTTCGCTTTATATATGAACACGTGCACGACTTCGACATGGAGGAACGAACAGCCAGATAATGAGTTTTGCTCAACATTTTTCACAGTTTCGAACACAGCACGTTGTTTTAGTAATCGATCGGTTTTTGTTATCAGTACTTCATTTAACCAAGCTGTTCATGAACTTCAACATACATACTTATGTATGTATGTATGTATGTATGTATTGTAATCTTTTCTTTTGAAATTTGCGAACGTTTAATATCCCATAACTACTCGTACAAAAACTAAAAGTCTACAGGTATAATATTTAATACTATTTTATTCAGTTCTTTTCAATGGACACATATAAAATCACTTATTTTAAGGTTGGTAAAATTTAAATGTTTATTACTTGCATGGACTTAGATAACGTTATTAGATTTATGGGGCTCGGTGAAAATTTAGACTTTGTGTTGGCATTGGAGATGAGTGATATTTCTTGAGCTGTGAAAAAAATCACGTTTTACAACTGATACTCAAAACGACTTTACGAGTACAAGAAGCAGTAGTAAAAATACTATCCACTTCAAGGCAGAGCTACCGGGTAAAATCACTAAAACAGCTGCTCGTTGTTTATTAGCAGCTTAGTGTCTGTCAATTGATTGTGTACAAGCCGCTTAACGTGCTCTGCTTTCTAAGAAATGTGCAAGTGATTTTGTAGCTATTGTTGAAGAAAAAGCGATGTTGCTGCTTTTATTCAATAAAAAACTAAAGTAATAATTTTTAAGTGGTTTAAATAAATTTATTTTATGAAATTTGTGTAATTTTTATTTTGCATACACCCACAAACCAGTTTAACAAAACAAATGCGAGAAGAATTTGACAGTCGACTGCTATTTTTCTACCAACAACTCTCGTGTTGTTAAATTGTTAAATCTGCCTTGATCCGCTTCCAATCAAATCGAAACGGCAGAAGTGGAAAGAGAAATATTCAAAGAAATAACTGTGAATAAAGAAGCGGCTTAAATTTTTCTTTAGTAAAAATAAAACCACAAAATCGCATATATGTTCAGCGGCTTGTAAACAAACTATTGACATCAGATTGTCTACAACGTTCTCACCAGCTTTCGACTTATTCACAGAGCTTACGCTGATTTGATATCTCGTTTTGGCTGCATACAGATCTGAAGTATTCTTTTGACAGTTTTAAGTAGTTCAGCTGATTAACGGTTCAGCTGATGAGGCTAACCTATTAGTTGTGTCATGATTCATACTAAACTGAAGTATACCTACTTTTTGACTTTAGAGCTTCTCTACGATTATTAAAATTTCATAAAGTAAATTGGTTGCTTTTGCCTTGCACCGTACTCTCTGTAGGATCCAATACCGCCTGTGTGCTTTCGATAATAAATTTATTAGTTATAATAGAGACTTGGTTCGACTTTGGCCACAGTGCAGTTATCTTTATGACAGCAATGAGAATAAATGCTAAATGCGTAAAGAAATCTTGATGAGGGCGTCCATAAAATGCTAAAGTTTTGCTGTTTAAATTTATTTCTTCACTGTGATTTACGAGCAACAGCTTTTAAGAAAAACGACAAGCAAACGAATTCATTTTATTAATATGGCATATGCGAATAATATTTTCCAATTCATTTATCTGAAATTTGATTGCCAAGACAAGCGATCATATTATCATCGCAGCGGCGAATGTCAATCAATAATTACAAACAACTGAGACGCAGTACGGAGTTCTCACGGAAATCAATTTTAGAAGTGTTTGTGTGAAAATGTAACGGAGTTTTGGGTTGATAGATTTGTTTTTATGGAAATTTTCTTCAACTGCAAACTTTCTTATTGGATATTTTTCGTGTGTTATTGTTGTCGTAGGTCTGTCTGTCTATCCATGATACAACTAACAAGGTAACCTTTTCGCTACAATGAGAACAACTTCAATAAAAATAACATGCATTTAGTTTTTGTACAACTTATGCAAACTGTCAAAAAGACGCCACTTCTACATTTACAGAAGAGAGATGCACTGAGCTTACACGGATTTGATATCTCGTTTTGGCTGCCTTTCATCTCTGCAATCTCTTGACAACCTAAAGTAGTCAGATGATTAACGGTTTAGCTGACGAGACTACCTTGTTAATTGTATCATGTGTCTGTCTTATAATAGTTTCGTTAAGAATTAATGAGAAAACAGCTGTTCTTCATGTCCAAGAAAAAATTCCTATAAGAGGTGTCGCAACACAAAGAAATATGACAGTTGTCACTATAATTTAGGCCCATTATTACAACTTGCCGTTAGTTAACAGTCCGATTTTATCGAGCAGATAAACCATTTTTCATTATTATAACTTCCGTTTAACAAAAAGTGAGCGTTAAATTATCGGAACACCAATCCAACCGGTAAGTTAATGGGAGGTTTAACTCTTTTATTTATCACATTTGGTTATGCCTTTGCTACATCAAACTGAAGTGGTCAGACATTTTACTGCTACGAATGTCATCATGGAGAAGGTTAGGCCAAGAGAAAAAATTTTAAAAATTAAGGAGGAGAGATAGTGGGTCAGTTTCAGTCATGTGTCCAGAAAAAACTCTGACACTTAAACCTTCTAAAAGCGACCCAGGGACAGTTATGAAGCCTTTTGGGGATTGTGTGCCGTTTCTGATGCTTTGGCTTATGCATTTTTTTTTTTTTTGGAATCAGCGCACGTACATATTTTTTGTGATGTGTAGTCGTAATAGGTGAACGCGTGCTGTTTTTTCTTGGCTTATTTAAAAGAAATATTGCATATTTATTAAAGGTTTATTTAGCAAATTATGTATAGATATTTGCCAAATGAGATCTTAATAAACATGTTATATGTATATTTAAAAATAAGTCCGCCAATCGAAACGTTCGCATTAGGTATTTTCGTGGTTACTGTGTCGACTTTTTGTTCTGTACAGTCAATGTCTTGCAGTAAGGAAGAAGTTGCGTTGAATGTTGTTAACTGGATAGTGTCGAAGGTATATATGTATACTGGAAACTAAAATTAGCAACAGTTAATCCTGACTTGCTCAGCTTTGCAAAAATAAATGTTAAATTTTTAGGTTATAATTTTTTTTGCTGAATCAAACCTCCGCAAACACTCCTCATTTTCTATACATTTATATTAAATTAATTTTTCAGGCTCAAGTTCAACCCTAACCCCCAATTTTTGACTTGGATTTTAAATGTCATTTCAATTTAAATTTGATTTAAATACAAAATTGAGTCAAACAGTTGCTATTTAAATCAAACTTAAACGGCCTGCCGTGCCCATTTAAAATCGATTTAAGTTTTTCGTACTGCCATATGATTTTGACAGTTTGGTTTTGTTCTGCAAATTAAGAAAATTGCACATGTTTTTTTTTGTTGTTTCATAATTTGATTTTTTATCATTTCCAGAAGGTAATCAACTTCTGTGGCAGTGACATTGGGAGTCCTTTTATCACTTTTGCTACTCATTTTAATAATTTTTACAAAACAATTTATTATTTTCTAAACTTTTCACAATTTCACTTGCTTCCAAATTTGTTTAAGCAGCTGTTTTTTTATTGAGTTATCGATAATTTTTTGACACTTACATTGTGCTGCCGTACTTTTATTACAATTAATTACCAGAAATAATTTTAGACCAGAAATAATTTAAGTATAAAAACAGAAAGCTATTTTAAGTCCAACTTAAATTTTAAAGAAAATTTACTAATTTTGTATTTAAATCTCAAGTCAAAAATTGGGGGTTAGTTTGTCACTTTTAAATCAATATTAATTAAGTAAATGTTTCTAAGCGACTTCCTAAAAATATTTATTGAAAAATATGTACTTATATTCTTCTCCAACAAATTGAAACCATTTTGTGGCAAGTTCTTCAATGCGGAAAAGTATTTTGTCAAAATTTAATTTTGGTTAATGATCACAAAAACCATGTACATACTTGCAAGTTAAGTCTTGTCCTCAGAATAAATATTCATTCTCAAACAAGTGAATGTCATAAAAAATATGTAGGAAACATGCGACAGTTAAGTATAAAAATGGGCCATTCTCTGAGCTTTTTATTATAAAGGCAATTAAATGGGCTGGCAGTAAAACCGTGATAACGCATGAGATAAATGAATTTTAATAAAAATAAAAAAATCACTCAAATTTGATCTATTTTCATTTTCATTTTTTTTTTTTTTGTCACATCACAAGGTTTTTCGGTTTGGAAATTTTTTGATTGAAGCATTCGATAAAATTATGATGAAAATATGAGTGGTTTATTGAACGCTTACTTGTCAAATATTGTATAGAAATTTGTGAAATAAGAGTTTAATAAAACTAAAATATTTTGTATGAATGCGTTTATGTTTATTAAAGGCCGTGATTCACTATCCTACTCAATCGTACGATTCATTCACTGAAAATTGCTAGCTAAATCTGATAGAATTCTGTCCTACTTTAAAAAGTCGCATCAAAACGGCCACACTATTATACTTGTGTAAACAACTTCGAAAAGGCAACTCTGATCGCATAGAAAAATATGGCTTTTGAAAATTTTCAAAAGATTAACAAATCGGACAGACTTGTCAAAAAGTCTTTCACACACATACACTTTTAGTTCAGACTATCATATCACACTTTTCGGACACACATGTCATTTTTAACAGATCGTACGATTCAGTAGGATAGTGAATCACGGCCTTAAGGGAAATCCAATCACCATGCACGATGATAGTTGCGATTTACAGCTTAACTTCAAGTTCAAGATTTTTGCCCTTTTTTAATTTGACACTTTTTTGTTTCAGTGTGTGTGGTTCGCTAAGAAGCAGAACTGCCACATTTGATTGAATGAGAATCTATAAGTGATTGTTTAAAAGCACATGCATTCACAAAGAGTGACTGTTGCTCAAAGTTTATGCGCTTGTGCTTCGAAAATGAGGTCACTGATGGCGTTCGGTATCGCAAAAAGATAACGAACTTTTTGTGGGCAGAAGTAAAGTTTATGGCCCTGCATGATATATGTATGGCTCCAAGAGAGTGTAATGCCACATGTCTGTCACACAGCCAATGAAACAAGGGCTCTTGTTTCGCGAGAAATTCAATGGCCCTGTTATCTCACATCGTGGCGATGTTAACTGTTCGCCACGATTATGTCCATTGATATCGTTACACTTCATTCTTTGTGGCCCTGTAAAAGAAAGAGTGTGCCTCAATCAGCCCAGAAAACTTTAAGAGCTGAATATGAGAGAATTCAGCACATTGACGACATTGAACTTCAAACAGAAGCACAGAGTAATTGAAAATATTTACCAACGGATTGAGTTATGTCACCAAAATCCTGACGAGCATTTCCCCAATACTTTGTTATACCATACATTAACAAATATTAAATATTAATTCTCTTAAGACTTGTGGTTTAATTTTTTAATTGCCGTAGCACGTTTTGTTTGGGCCACCTTTTACATAAAATTTGTGAAATAGGTCATTAATAAAAACCAAACTATGAACACATTGCACTATATATCATAAGTTGACCTTTTACAAATTATGCCTCATAAGGGTTTAATCAAGTACAAGCAAATATATGTATTTCCATTTTAGTAAAAAAAATAACGTAACCACTACTTTTTTGTAAACCTTTATTGTGGCAAACGTAATGCAAATATGAAATTAAAAGTGCTTAAATATGCATGTGGATAAAAAACAAAACCGTAAAAACATAAAATTTCACAAGACCCTATTTTAAGGTTATGTTTGCTCAAAGAGCAAATACAAAATTTTGAACAATTTGGTATTTGCTCTGGCAATTTTTTTCTTAGATCGAATAGTTGTAGGCTTTAAATTTTTAGTATTACTCGTTAAACAAACATAACCTTAAAATGAGCTCTTTTGAAATGTTATTCTTCATTGCTGTTTTTTCTTTTCGTTGTTGTTTGTTGTAATAATGTGAATGTACATATGTTTTTATTTGGTTGTAAGCACGTATTTAGCTAAAATAAAGGCCCATGAGAAAGAAGTGGGCACGTATTTTTTTTTTTTCAAACATTAGTTGTCATGTAACTACACCTTTGATGGCGTATGAACTGGTCAGATCTGGTGGCCAATTACAACATGAATTCATTGGTTGTAAATAGCTAATGCAACGACAGCCGTTAAGATGATGGACCAACGAGATCATCTGACGAATAACGGAGCTCACGTTGCCCAGTTATAATTACAAGAGAACCTTGGCTTTGTTGGATTTTCCGAGACAAAGGCTACACAGCCTAGTGGCTGTTCTGACAGGACACTGGTACATGCGAGAAGACTAAATCTTCCATATAAAGACTTCTGCAGAGATGATGAAGAGGAGAGTGTTGTATACTGCCGATGTCCGGCTCTCTCTAACAAAGGAGCAAATTACTTGGGTAGACCGACACTACATGGGCTGGCGGACGTGTCGGAAGGCGAATTAAAAAGGTTGCAGCCTTTCATTCGTTCATCTGGCTGGTTCAGCGCAGAACCCGTAGCTGGTGTGTAGGGATGTTTCCCTAACGCCTCTTCGGGTAGCACAAAGGACCTTCTACGACTTAAGTGGGCCGCTCTCATGTCGGGCAGCCCGTGAAATAAAACATAACCACACCCTTAGTCGCTGATAATGTTACGTACCACTGGTAAAATAATTTCTTAAAACAAACAAACAAACTGTCTATCGCATATATTATATTAGTAGGAATTCGGTTGCACCAAATATTCAAGTTTATTATGTACTCAAATTATAATTTATGGCAAAAATTGTATGTATGTATGTTTGTATATGAATGAATATTAAAATTCATTTGCCAATTTTCCCACAATCTTAATTAACGTACCTAAGTATTTGCTTGTTAATTTATTCAATAAATTCTTTAGATTTTTTCTTAAAACACACCTTTAATTAACTTTTTTTTTTATATTTTTTAATAATTTAAATACAACCGTGTCTACTTATTATTATTTGAAGAATATTTTCTTGCTCTTTAATATATGTATACATATACTATGTAGGTATGTATTATTATTTGATAAACCGTTTTCACATTTGATTATTGCCGACAGCGGACAAGAAAACACTTGTGGAACATTAATCTTAGATCAACAAAAACCGTTTGATACGTTTTGCTGATTTTCGTTACTGTTATATTTATTTCATTTAAACGCAATAACCAACACAAATTCGTAGCAGTTGCTATTGAAAGCGTACTGATAGCGTTTTTTTTCCGTAAATTGTCACAAAATATGATTTTGCCCAAAATATTTGTAAACAAAGAAAACAAACTTCAGGAAAACGAGACTAAAAAAAGCGGTAGGCAAAAAATAATCACCTGAACTATTAACTTCACCCAGTTGAGGTCGGGTTGCTTTGGTCGAGTTTTGTTGTTCTACTATTCACTAAGTTCAACTGTTACGAGTATGAATTCGCTTTGACAAAAAGTTAATGCAAAAAGAAAAAAAGCTTTAAAACAATACAGAAGCGAGTGCTTCGAATAAAAACCAGTGAAGCACAATTGGAATGTTTTCAACAAATTGAACATGCAAATATGTACATATGTATGCCGAAGAACAAAGTAAAATTACAAAAAATTAAAAATTAGTTCTTACATTCCTTTACTATATGATTACTATACATATGTATACATAATTATAAAATTACTTACTTTTTTGTTTCGTCAAATGCCGCTTAATGTTCTTAACAAACGATACTCACATACATACATATGTATGTACATAAATTTGTATATTAGTAATTCACACAGAACCAAACTGTCATCAAACGAAGAGCCCTAATTGTCTATAGGCACAAATATATGTATGTATGTATATTAAGTGAAAATATGCTGGATATTAAATTTGCACTAGAGTGATTTTAGAAATTATTTTTTTTTATCATATTTAAGGAAACCATAACTTGTTTTTGTCTACAATGATATCATTACATACATACTTATGTACACTTATTTTATGTTAAGCAGAAAACAACAATTTTATTAAACCGTATTATTTTCACTTTGAATTTCTTCTTCTTTAACACAGCAAGTACAAACTTCTCAGGATACTCTTTTCTATCATCACATTAATTTTTATAATATCAATTTGCAATTCTCTTATCTGCTCAAAGCCAATTATACAAAATACTCTCTCTCTCCTTTTGATGTACTCCAGTTTTCTAACAACAATAACAACACGCTTCTTACAGCTAACGGCTGTTTTTCTGTTTCTTTCTTGTATTTTATGAAATGTATGGTAGCAATTTTTGCCAAACTTCGCTTAACTTTTATTCATTGCTGAAAAACACTTTCATTCGATATCTTTATATTTATTGGGAGTTGGCATTTTAAGCTTTACATTGATATAATTTTTATTAATATAGACGCATTATTTCTTCAAATATTTGCTATTAAACACTAGCACTTTCTTCCTAAGAAACTTTACAATGCACAGTGGCTAAAGATAAATGGCCGACAAAATAACAGATTGAGCTGTTAGAGATGATAAAAAGAACACGGCAGAGATGAACAATGATTCGGCATATTATCGATATAACAACACAATTGATAGAGAGAGGAAATTTCAGTTATCTAATATTTGAAGTTTAAAATTAAAGCAAGTAGCAGTAAGTAATATACATATGTATGCACTGTAGCAAAACTAATGCCAATCTCTGTTCTGGAAAAAGGTATTCATTTATTTTGTACTTTTCTTTCGTATACGAGCTTGAATAGTTTGGCTTTATGCAGATCATAAGAAACGATGGTCAAAGCTATGAATAAATATAAAACGTTGTAGAAGCCATGCTCATCTGCATTTTTTGAGCAAATTAATATTGAAAATAATGCACTTATTGCAGAAAATAGAACGGCATATGTAATTCAATTTGAAACTTTGAAATCAATGCCAGAACACTTCAAAATCACTTTTATCTATAACATGCAAATACATAATTATAACACTATCTCTTCTGAAAAATTTACGTGAAAAATTTCTTTCAAAATAATTGCTTAATTTTTTATTATGAATGTTGGCAATTTTATAAAGTTCCAGCATTCTTTAAAAAATAACAAATTGAAGTAGAGTTAATACAGAAATTTGTTCGTGAGTATTACAGTTCTCAAAATATACCAGAGTTTGCAATCGAGTAAAAGGGTTCTCATCCTTAAGGCTGGGGGTAGTACATACTCGTACATATGTATATTTTATTTTAATTTTACAATTTAATAACATCCGTAATCCTAAAAACTATTTCAGGTTTATAGAGCTCTTATATGACAAATTTGTGTGGAAAATTTGTCGAATGAAAATTTCATGAACCTAAATTATTTATTAATGTAAATGATTAACTTAATTAGTTTTTACTATTCGAACTCCATTACTATTTTGGTATTAGGTTACTTGTCCCCCAGCTAATGGTCATTGCTGTTTTCTTTGTCCTGCATTCATGTTTATTCAATGTCCATCATAAAAATAAAACAGAATGTACTTGGGGACCGATAGACGTAATGCAAAATAAATAGTACCTTTTACTTGTTGTTTTCCTCTTCTTGGTCCGTTTAAATAAAACTTCCTTGTTTTTTTATGTTTTAAAAAATATACAGATATTTCGAACCTCATTGGTGCATCTTCAGAAAAATATTTTTTGTGAACCAAGAAGAGGCAAAACAACAACTAAAATTAATTAAAATAATTGAATTGGTTTGGCGGAACAGAGAAAGAACTAAATAAATAATTAATCTTTAAAAACTCCTGTATTGCCGTGCGGCAAGTTTTTTGTAACATCAACTTCAGTTTCATCATGTTTTGAGGACATTTTATAAAGACAACACAACAAATATTCACTCACTCATTCGCTATCAAAAACGACGTTAATTTTTCGTATTTAAATTTTCCGTTACAAAAATATTTCTTCAAGAATTTTATTAAAACTTTTAAGCTCAAATGTTGTTTAAAAACTGAACACTACATTGATAAAAATCTTTCTTTTATAAAAAAACGAATTTTGTATTTTGCTATTCTTTCTTTTTTTAATATTTTGTGCCTTTGTTGTTGCTGTTGTTGCAGCTGCCGCTGTTACTTTAATCAAAGTCGATAACCACAACGGCTGTTAAAATTACTATTTATGTATGAGTACACACAGAAAAAAGATCACAGTAAAATCTAACAAAATCAAGTTTATTTGACACTTCCTATTCATAATAATTCAGGTACCGTTCCTGAGCCAGAGAGATCCGAGGGTTCATACCCCAGCTACAGAGACAACATCAAACATTTTTTGGCAGGTATTATTAATTATTTCTAACCAGCTTGTGCATATGTTCGTTCTCCTTCTTCGGCACCTGTAACTGTAAATCGTTGGCGTAGTCAAATCACTCATAAACAGCTTTCTTCACTCGCTTATGCAAAAATCACCACAACGCCGCTCTAAAGGTGCGATCTTATATAAGCAATTATTATTAAAAAAAAAAAAACGTGACCACTACTTTTTCGCAGACATTGTTTTGGGCAAATAGTACATACACAATTGCGAGCTATAAGACAAAAAGAAGAGTATAGCAACTGAGGCATTCAGCTCATTATAGCAAATAACTAATTAGATTGATTTTTGAATATTAAAAAAAATTTTCCTTCTTGACACTTTCAAAAATACCAATCGCGGTAACTGCACTCGTCGCCACTCGTAACTCGTTGTATGAAGGTTGCGAAGAAAAGTAAATGTTGTTGTTTTCTGCATTAAATGATTGTTTTGAATGTTTGAGATTCTCATTTTGCTCATGGAAATATAGAGAATATGTAGTTAAGTTTATTCCACTCTGTTTTCCGTTTAATACTATTTTATTTTTTCCATCTATTGGTCCCACTATTTATTTGTTTTATTTGCCGATACTTTGCTGGGCTTCGTATAGCTTCTTCAGCGCGATCATATAATAATATTTCAAACATTCTTCTAAGTTTTTTTTCGAGTCTACTGACGAGTTGATTAGCATCAACGACTTGTCGACGGTATATAGACGGCTGAAAAAGACGGAAAACATTTAAAAAGCTCTATTTTTAGATGCAAAATAATACATTTTAATTGGTTCTTATAGAAAATTAGATTCAATTTTAAACATTCTTTTATTTTCTTTTATCTTAAACTAATTGTAGTTATATGTATCTTATGTCCTTTTACATTACGTTTGGTTTATTTTTGTATTGTAAAACTCTTCGCTTACCTCTGACGGGACCCGAAACGCAGCCTCACGATTGTTAGGCAGCCACCACAGGCATTGCATTAATGTAAGGAATGTAAGGAATAACAGACAATTACTTACAGTATTCATTTAAAATTGACTTATTATCTCAATACAAATTATCATTTTAAGTTTTTTTTTCATTTTAATTTCACATTCCAGTTTTTTTTTCTGAATAGATGAGAGTTTTCCAACACATTTTGTTTGTTTCAAAACCTCTTTTTCTCTTTTCTGAGTGTAGGATGGGAACTTAAACTGCATAAGTGTATGTATGAAGGTACTTAAAGATACAAACTGTATGCACATGCCTGTCCGCCTGCACATGCCTCCCTCCTGCATAGACAGTGTAAGTTCGTTCAATGTGAATAATACAATTTAAATATTTGCTCATGCTCTCCACAATTTTCGCTTGTTTAAAATTCAACGATGACAAAAACTAAACGAAACTCCTTGAAGCCGTTGCAACCACTGGCAACATTGTAGAGATATTTTTTTACGCGCTGCCAACAAATTGGGAATATCAAATTTAAATTCGCACAGTATGACTGGCACGCTTTTTATCATATTTACTGGGAGGGCAGGCATTCTCCGGCAAACGCTTGTTTGTGGTCGTTAACTGAGATTAAATTTTAGAAGAAAAAAAAAATTGCAAAATATTATTAAATATTAAAATATATTAAATGCATATTTGTATTGCACCTTTTCGTAATGAAAAAAAGATAAACAACAAAAATGTTTCCCTTTTTTTTTATTATCAAGGATCTCTCTGCTCCGCTCTAATCCACCTCTAGCGCTCATTTTTACCAGCAACATTCATCGCAATTGTATGGCAAATATTTCATAGTACACATTTCCTTTCTTTTTCCTCCATTAAAATGGGTCACACGCGCTTTCTATCTCATCCAGCCACCAGTCTTCCGTTTATCAGTTGCACATCATTTTTCAAAAAAGTAAAAAGAAAATGAATAAAAATGCACATGAATTGGCTTTGAACTACATTTACAGATGCTCGAAGTAGAGTAAGTAAGATAATAATAAATGGAATAAATAATACATGTAAGTTAATTGTTGTAATAAATTGAGAAAAGGTGACCTCAAAACACACAATACAAGAAAATGGATGGATGGATGGATGGATGGACACCACAAATTGGTGTTACAGAATTGAAGAACAATACTCAATGTGTAACTGCTTTCTAGAACATGAGAAATTTAGTTTCCAATTGAGGAAGCATGGACAAAAGACAGAATGGTGATTTTTCTTTTTGTATTTTTAAGAAGATCAATTTAAGAAAAATGAAATTAATATTTGCCGATAAAGCGAAGTTAAATTTATTTTTTTTACCTCCAAATAGACCTAAAATAATCACACAGAGAAAAAAGCACCTAATAAAGTAGAACAAAATCAATAAGATATCTCTATGGTTTTTTTATCAAAAAGGATTCCTTATTATTTTAAATGGGAAAACCTTATTGAAAAAACAACAATTAATGAAATTAAAAAGATGATTTACGTGTGTTTATATAGGAAACTAATAAAACCAATAGGGAAAAATTAATAGAATAACCTAATAAAATCAATAAGAAATCCTTATTGTATACAATTTACAAGAAAACCTAATAGAATCAATAAGTTTTTCTCTATAGAATTTATTTTTGGTACCATGTAAATCGGAAACTGAGTAAAAACAAACGTGAGTAACAAGTTTTATTCTTGGTTTTATGTGTTTTTCTTGTTGAGACAATTAATAAGATTTGCAACATGGAAATAATAAGAAATACCCATAGAAAAATCTTCTTTTCTCTCTGCTGGGATACCCCTCAGCCTAAAAACGTTTCAAAGAGAAAATCTTATTGAATCTATTAGGAAGTTTTCGCTCTGTGCAGTTTCAATTTTAGAGTTTGCAAAGGCGGACTTTTTGGACTTGTAATTATTTTAGAATGAATTGTGACCATTGAAAGCAGCATTTATTTTTCATTTATAAAAAATAATATACAATTGAGTTAAACAGACATTAATAATTCAACAATTGTTAATACATTAAATTATAGACAACAAAAGTTAAATAGATCTATTGAGTTTCATGGAAAAGCAGCAGTTATTTTTTTTTTGTCTCTTTTAACAAATTGAGTTATTAAGACTAAGGGGTTTCACCATGACTATTGCAAACTGAGCAAATGTATGCAAGCTTAATCCACTTTTTTGCACAAACATTGCAAAATGCACATATTTGCAATTTGCTTCGTTTGCACCAAAACCAAATCCCCCTGAGCAAACAGAAGTGTGCAAAAATACTCAATGGCATTTGGTTGTCTACCTAGCAAATAAATTTTACTTTTCTTTACTTAATTGATATTGATTAAAAAGTAGTGAAAACCCAAGGGTTGAACTTGAGCCTGAAAAAGTAATTTAATATAAAGGCATTTGACACATTTTGCACCATATTGTTGCTTGTCAAAAAATATCTCAGTCTGGGGATCAACTGTAATTCTTCATGTTTAATCACATTTTTACTGGCCATCCTAAATTAGCGCGTCAAGCATAATTTTTGCTGTCTAAGTCCCCCTCTCCCATTTTGTATGGAAATGGGTGGCTTAGACAACAAATTTATTTATAGTGGACTGTTATTTGCACATAAATTTCGTATTTGCTCACAAGTATTCAAGGCGAATCAAGTATAGGTGGTCGCAATTCAATTCGTTTCAACATTTTCACGCGAGACGTCATAAGTTTTGTTGTCGTTTGCTATCAGCTTTGACAACTCGGAAGATAAAATCGTGGAAAAATGTTAAAGCGAATTGGTAAGCGGGCACCTGTAATAGATTCGCCTTGCAAGTATTCATGTCTCAATTCGCCCCTGTTTGTGCGCTGTTAAAAATTTAATTGAAATATGTTTCTCTTTTCAATGATTCGAAAGAAAACGTAATTTTACTTAGATATTTGTCAGTTTAAAAGCAATTTAAAAGTTTAAAAAACTATTTTTATTACTTTTTGCTAAATTTAAACAATTTAAATTTAGCAAAAAGTATCTGTTTCTGAAGCAGTCGCAAAATTGCAGCCGTTGCCTTGGCTGGAGCATCAGTGAAGCAGTTGCAATAGAAACTATATTTTTTAAATCTAAAACGCTGCTCTTAACAGAGCAAGAAACGCTGAAATTCGAAAAAAAAATTGGACAGAATGGAGAAAAACTTGCTTTCAACTGAAATCTTTTGCGACTTTCCATGCTTTGGCACAACTTAAACATGTTTTTATACCTCCACATTCGGAAACTTCAAAATCGATCACAAAAAATAGGTGATTTCAGTCCGAGTAAGTCTAGCGATTATGATCTTCTAGAGAAGCTTTTTCGGAATTGAAATAAATTTTGAGGGAAATAGTGTTTTGTGACTAGTAAAATTTTAAAGACCTTTTTCAAGTTTCATTTTTGTAATTGCTTAACGTTTTACAATAAAAAAAAAGGGTTCAACTTGAACTTGTAGTGTTGCCAGAGCTCCTCGAGAGTGGGCAGAGTGTCTCACCAACAATTCCGAAGTCACAGATTCCTTTCCTGCCGAAAATTCTGTATTTGCTTGAAAGAATTCAAAATAAATTTACAACCTTTTCAAAAAATATTTGCTGTGAAAAGGTTCATTTTTGGACCTGAATTAATACATTTCAATTGGCTCTTAAAGCAAATAAATAATTAAGTTCATATAAATTTACAACTCCAAAATGAATTTAATTTTATAGTGAATGAACTATGTATATGATTTACAATTGTTAATAATTTTATTGGGCTTTCCAGTTCGATATTTAGTTCCTCAAAATTGAGAAAGAGTTTTAGTGATAAAATTTAATCACTTACCGTCTAATTCATAAAAATTATAACAGGTTTATAAAGCTCTTATTTGACAGATTTTCCATACAAATATGTCAAATAACAGCCTGTTATAATTTTTATGAATTAGGGGGTTAGTATTTGCCAATTGAAATGTATTAGTTTAGATATAAAAATATATCTTATTGTTTTCTACCTTTTTCAGCTGTCTATAGGCCGCCGACATTTCGTTGATGCTAATCCATTCACCAGTAGACTCGAAAAAACTTAAAAGAATGTTTGAAACCCAACCAAATACTTATTCCCAAATTCCCATGAACACAAAAGAATAAGCAGAAGTGACAAAATTTCCTAAGTAATTTGTGTGTGTGTGTGTCTTGTTCAAAATCTCGATGTTGATTTAAAATTTAATCACCACAAAAATAAACCTAAAATCAAGCACATCGATCGATATGATGTTTTTGACATGTCGTAGTGGATTGTTTTTTGTTTTACTCATGCCCAAAGCCATCAAAAAATCGTTGCCACAATATCGACATATCGATTTTTGTCCACATAAATCCAATAAGTAATCGATATTTCAGAGTTGCCTTGAAAGAACACAAATAACACACGTTTTGAATAATAGCATGTTTCCATTACGAGTTGAATCACCCGCTTCGCTCTCTCAATTACATTTATAAATCACACTGCTTACACGACTCGCGTATGTGCTTCGATTTGACTTATAATAAACCAACATAAATGTTCCCTAATTTCGTCAAGCAAATTTTTCTAAATGGACAAAGTGAAAGTATTGTTGCAAAAAAAAAACACATTCATAGGGAAACGTCTTCGGAGTCGGCATTGCAGGGCATTAAATACAACCCAGAACTTAACTTTTATTTTTATGGGACAATTACGTTGTTTTTGTATTTTATTTATTTATTTTTTGTTTACAATATATGATTTTAACAGATAGTGCAGCTGAACTTGCGATATAAATTAGAGAAGACATGAATTTTTCGTGCTTCGCATGTGCTCTCAAAATTTTGCATGGCGAAGCCCATTGCTTCGCTCCTGATTAAGGTATTAAGCACAAATAGAGAGCGAAGCGCATGCCGTGGAAACATGCTACAACAAAACATTACATTCTAAAGAAAATGACATAGAAATCAAGTGACATGTCTTTATGTGATTTATTTGAAGATGTGTGAAAGTACGAATTATCATTATCAGCTCCAATTGGTACTTAAAATAAACTTATTTTAACAATATGTACATATGTATGTTTTCAACTAATTCGAATGCTACAACAATTCCGTTTTGTGATACAAAAAAAAACAATTTTTTTTTTTTCTTTAAATTATTTAAAGGAAAATATTAATAATAATTAAACTAAAATGAATAAAACTGGTGGTTTGGAACTGGGCTAAATAGGAGTTAAGGAAAGACGCTGGTGTTCCGTCAAATCCGGATGCCAAATATCCACAATAAGTACTAAACGTAGACCTGTGCCTTCGTGCCAGACCTCATGCTCAAAACTGTCATCGAATATAAGAAATTTGCCTTCTTGCCAGGAGCTGTGGGTGGAGTGTAAGAGAATGAAAATTATTTTAACAGAAGCCAAAAGCAAGCAACAAAATTCTTACCGCTCTTGCTCGGCTACTCTGAGGCGCGTGCCTTGCGGTACTACTAAGCCCAAATGGGCTCTCAGTCTACAATTGGTGGGGCCACAGTGCGGCCACACATGAGTGCCCGGCTGCATGACGCTGAACTTCACCTGACCCCTTTTACATTCCCTGGCCGCTGGAAATTGATTTACTAAACTGCAGGTAATGGGAGCCTTCATACAATTCTCACGTATCTGTTGGCCACGTCTGAACAGCTCAAATTCTTTCCAGTCACCTGTATTCCTCAGATTCTCAGACTCATCCAAAAAGTAGCCAGTTTTGGTGAGGGCATTTAAGCCTTCCGCCTTAATGGCCAACCAATTGTCCTGCAAGTTTTTCAAGTACTTGCCATAAGAAGTTTCCTCCAGTGTCCAAAATGGTTGGGCCCTCAGATTGTCTTCGTTGTAAAGCGACCTCTGATAAATACTGGGGTAAAGCTTCAAATCAGCTCCTTGGCGAAATATTTTCCTTGCTTCATCCGCCCTTCCCAGCCTTTGTAAGGCCTCGCCCAACTGAAAATAAAAACGTCCCTCCTGGGTACCAGGAGCTTTACTCTCAATGCCCGTTCTCAGATAAATAGCAGCATTGTGATAATCTTTATCCAGCTGCTTCAACACAAAACCGTAGTGTACCAAAGCAAAGCCATCCTCTGGCCAGAGGCGAAGAACATTTTGCAGGACACGCTTGGCATCTGAAAGTCTAAACTAAGAGCATGAGTTTTACCATCAGGTTTTCAATATGCATGTATTTGTATTAAAGTTTTTGATAATTTACCGATCTAGCATCAAATAAGTAACGGCCAAGTCATTGCGTATGGCTGGATCCTGCGGGAATTTGTTAATCAATCGCATATAAATGGGCAAGGATTCCTCGAACTGACCTAGAAGCATCAAATAAAATAGTAAGAATGAAATTTAGCTCTCATGTTTTTGCTTTCTAAATTGATGAAAGTCATTATTACTGGCTTTTATTTACTACCAGTTTCACTACTTCGAACCTGTTTGAAACAGAAGGAAATTTCAAGATTTTGATTTTGTCACAACGATCGACCAGGATCAAAGTCGTGAAACAGGCAGCTTTTCTTATTGATTAATTTAGAATTTCAAAGCCATGTTGAGAGGCAAAATGAAATTATGGGTACGCGCTCTCAATCCCGACAGTGTTTATATCAGTGAGGAGCAGTTAGAGAGAGAGAGAGAGAGAGAGAGAGAGATAGAGAGAGACTTGTACTACAAAGAATAAACTAGCACCATCAAAATATCAGCAACTTTAATCAAATACTGACACAAATTAGATGCTTTTTAACTTTGATTGTCTTATTTAGGGCTGCCGCTGTCACTATTTATACTTGAAGCCAGGAATACAATATGCTCTCTTTGTGGGCTGTAGTAAATGAGTGAAATTATCATCACACAAACACATACATACATACATATGTTTATATGGTGCACAGCACATTTGCTAACATTTTATAGTTTAATGTAAAAGCTGTTGCTTATTTATTATCATGAAAGTAGATCAACATTTTTATTTATACATAAATTTTTAAGTCAAAAAGCAGTCAAAAAGTGAATAAATGATTTGTGTGGCATATTCTGAGAGTATTTGAAGAACATTTTGGTAAAAAACAAATATTTGTCTTTGTAGCAGCTCTGCAATAAACACGAAGGGAATAAAAAAAAAGCAGCTGCAAAACTTCACAACCTTCGTAACCCCCCATTTACACATGCAAGTAACTTGTTGCAAGTTGTGTGTACATATTAACAACCAATACCCTGACAGAGACAATGAAAGCTGTTGCTACTTGCTGGATTGTTTACACAGGCAAGTGCAAGCTCATTGTTAAAATGTCGTCAAAGAAACTGGTCTTAAAGAAAATTGTTTTACTTTACAAAATAACAGAATTGAATGAAAGCAATAATAATAAAATAGTTATGCGGGAAAAAAATCAGTGATCCATTTTTTTATATTTATAAATCACTATTTTTGTGTATTGTTTATTCTGCTTTTGGCCGTCTATATGACTTTTTAATGGCTGGGTTGCGAATTAAAACTTGGAATTACAAGTTTTCATAGCCTTTTCTGGTTTTCTATTCGTTGTCATTGTTTGTATCCACATGAATGCTTCTGTAGTTATTTAAAATAAACATCAACAAGATGGTAGTGGTCACGTTATTTATATTTAATTATTTATACTATATTATAACCTTTTATGTTCTAATATAATTGTTATTACTTAAACATAACTTATGCTCTTTCTCAGATTTTATTCCAACACTTACCCAAAAGCCTCATCCTCTCCACACACTGCTCGCCAGCCATGCGATATTCGGTCAGCTGATTATCTTTAGCATTAAATTCTAAATATTGTTTATACACTTCGATGGCTTTCATTAGCAGGCGATTGCTTTGATGTTTTGCGGCATACTGATCATAAGTGAAGGCTTTGCCCAAATACAGTTGAGGTTCGTCGGGATATTTTTGTATTAGACGTTCAAGGGTACTCAGAGCGTCGATATAACGCTTCAGGGGAGAAGGAAAGGGAAGTTACGGAAGGGGGATGATCAAAAGCGCAGCAGTTGTTGGGCAGGCAAGGAACCAGTTAATAACAAAAACAAAATTAGTTAAAGCAATTAGGGTTGCAAAGGGCAACAAATAAAATAAAATGCATACAGATTAGTACTCTAAAAATATGACCAAAAAAATTGAGTCAATACTTGTGTCAATTGAAATGTAATGCAAATTAAAGTGGGTGGATTTGCACCACAATTTGGGAATTGCTTCGCCACAACACAAGTATCAAGTCAATTTTCAAGAAAACTAAAACGAAAACGAAAAATGCAACACAGTGTGAGGAAAAGTTTAAAAAATAAAGTAAAATAAAAATTAAGTTCAAAGGAAAATATTCAATATGTTTTTCTGTTTAAGTTTCTTTAAGGAAATTTATAAAAAATGTTTATAAAAAAATTGTGTTTTCTTTTTTTTTATTACAATTTTCTGTTAACGAGCTAAAAACTTATTTCTATTAAGAAATAAAACAGGCAATCGAAAAGAGTTTCAAGCTAAAGCTGCAATTAGGTTTAATGAAAAAAATTATATAAATTTAAGAGAGGAAGGATGCATTCTAATGATAGTTAAACTAACAGAAAAAGAGAGAGAGAGAGATAGAGAGAGAGAGAGATAGAGAGAGAAAGAGAGAGTGGATAGATAGATAAATAAATGTATGAAATGTCTCATTATTATTTAGTTTTTTCTAATAAAATTTTGTATAAATACCTCTTGCATCAATTCGTCGTGAGCTCTTCGTAACTCCTTTTCAAATAAATCATCTTCATCTTCTTCTAGTGACTGGGGACCACCACCGGTTTTGGGTTTTATTTCTGTTAAAGGAAAATAATGTCAGCAAAGCAGCAAAACATGGGCCTTATTCACAAAACGTTTATTATGATCTTGTTCGACAAATTTCTGTATAATATTTGCCAAGTAAGCGTTTAATAAACATAAAACAGTTGTGTTGTGAACCAGGCAGTAAAAGTCTAACACCGGTATTCATAAAAAATAAAACATTGTTGAAACACATTTTAAAAAAAAATTTTCATATAAATTTTTTTCTAAAATGTATTTGAGCAACGTTTTATTTTTTATGAATATCGGTGTAAAAATTTTAGCAAAAAAATATTTGTGGCAACCCTCAAAAAATTGTTTTCACGCTTTAATTCATTTTCTAATTTTAATCTAGTTGTGCTAAGTTTTATTTCCAATTTTTCAAAGTCGAAAAAAATTGCTTTGATAAAACCAGTTAATTAATAAAGTGATTTTCAAAACGCATTTTTTTCAAAACCGATATTTTTTTTGAAATTGATATTTTTCGAAATCGAAGAATTTTTTCAATAACTTGATCATTATTAAGCCGATTTTCAAAATTCTTTTTGCCTTTTAAACTACTATATAATTTTTTTTCGAAATCAAAATCGCAAAATTTTATTTTTTTGCTAACTAGATGATTTATAAGCCGATATCCAAAATCCAAAATTGAGTTCGAGAAAACTAATTTTCTTGCACGTCAGTGAAAGCATATAAATTCTTTTAATAGTGAATTCGAAATCAAATTCGAGACATTAAATTTCTAAGAACTAGGCTTTTTATGAACCAATTTTTGAAACTCTTTTAACCTTGTAAAAATGCTTCTCAGTAAAATAAATATGTAACTTTTTCAAAATCGACCTTTTTTTGAAATCGAAAAAGTTAACCTTGCTCATAAAGAAACCTATTTTCAAAGTTCTTATTGCCTCTAGAAGGTGTTGCTCCACCAAATAACCCCATATATTTTTCTCGAAATCGAATTCGAAAAAAAAATTATATTTGAAATAACGATTTTTAAAATTCGTTTTGCCCTTGGAAGTTTAATTGTCAGCAAAAAAATAAATACACAAATTGATTTCGTTAAATTCGAAAAAAATAATTTTGTGCTCGTCAGTAAAATCATATAAAAAATTCGAAAAAATTAATTTTCTAATTAATTGGCTGTTCATAAGCCGATATTCAAAACTTTGTTTGGCTTTTGAAAATGTTTCGCAGCAAAATTAGCCTATAAATTTTATTCGAAATCGAATTCGAAAAAATGTGTTTCCTAATAACTCAATTATTTAGCAACCGGGTTTTCTAAGTATTTCTTTTTGCTTTTTGAAAGTGTTTCTTAGTAAAATTAAAAAAAAAATTATTTCAAATATGAACTTAATTATTTATTTGCTTTAAGAGCCAATTGAAATGTATTAATTCAGGTCCAAAAATGAACCTTTTCAAAAAATGTCGTCGGCATATAGACAGCTGAGAAATACAGCAAATATTTTTTGAAAAGGTTCATTTTTGGACCTGAATTAAAAAATTATTTCCCAATAAATAATTTTGGAAACTAGTTTTTCAAATTCTTTTTGCTTTTTGAAAGTGTTTCTTGGTAAAAGAAGCACATAATTTTTTTTCGAATTCGAAATCGAAAATTTTAATTTTCTAATAACTCAATCATTTGTAAATCAATTTTGCAAATTTTGGAAAGTGTTTCTTAGAAAAATAAGAATATAAACTTTTTTGAAATCGAATTCGAAAAAAATTGTGTTTTCGAATTCACTTTGCCGTTTAAAGTAGTTTGTCAGTAAAACGAGCGCATAAGGTAAGTACATACATTCTTTTGACAGTGAGTTCGAAATCCAATTCGAAAAATTTCTAATCTCTCGGCTACGTAAAAACTGATTTTCAAAGCTGTCTTTGTTTTCGAAGTAAAATTCGGAAAGAACAGCGAACCGACAAAGACTTTGAGCTGTTTTTAATGGTTGCCATAAGCAACCAACCCACCTCCAAACAAATAATTCCAACCAAAATTTTAAAATCTTAAACTTAATATTAACATACGAAAAATAAAACTTACAAATTATTTGGGGAATCTTATCCTAAAGTGTAAATGCTTTTTACAAGTACATATGTTTGTATGTATGTATGTATATATGAGTATTTTTAGGATGACTTTAAATTTTGTTTCTCTTCCCGGAGCCAATTGAAAGTGGAGGAACATGATCAAATCAAATAAATAAATAAAAGTGTATGTGCTGGATGCATTTGAAATTAGTTGTGAAGTGAAGAGATTAAAATAAGTGAGCGAAGGAGGGGGAGCTGATTCAATTTTTTTTTTTTTTTTTTTTTAGTAATTACGTGTCCAAGTGGGATCATCAGGATCTTCATCACTTTCGTATTCTTTGGCAGGTAGCTTGCCATATTTGGCTTCTAATCTATTCATTAGCTCACTGTCATCAATATCGGAAACGTCTTCATCATCGGCCTCCTCCAACTCTGCCTCATCATCCAACAGCTCTTCATCATCATAATCTTCAGAATCATCATTTTGTTGGGCTTCGTCATCATCATTATCCTCGTCATCGTAAATATCATCTTCATCATAGTCAATATCCTCTATAGCCTCTGGCTGATAATCCATATCATGGGCGATTGCTTTCTTAAGCTTCTCCCCGTTTTTCGATTTCTCATAATCCATATCAAAAGTGATTTCCCTCTTAACCGGCTGCTGGTTGGGCAACTCTGGCTTTGCTGAAGCAGTGACTTGTTTCAACGATACCTCTTCTCTGGCCGTTGCTGCTTGTTTTGCAGCTACTCCTTGTGTGTTGTTGCCGCACGCCAGCGCCATTGTTTCCAGTGATTTGAGGGTTTCATTTCGAACAATATTTGCACTGCTGTTATTATTTCTATTGTTATTATTGTTAGAAGTTGTATTATAAGGTGATGAGTACGAATATGTTTCAGATTGTAATGATGGCTTTGTCAGGTTTTTCTGTTCTGTCCCCTTATCATTGTTATTGTCTTTTGGTCTGTACATCGCGTTCAGTTGTTCGAATGTTTCGGCTACATAATCATTGTCACCTGCATCAATTTGATTTTCCTCACCAGCTGGTTCAACTTCTTCCTCAATATATTCGATTTCTTCTTCGATTTCAATTTCTTCCTCAGAGTAGTCTTGTGTGGATGGATGGTGGTGGGAAAAATTGATAAGTTCATTTTTGTTAAATCATTTCTTGACTATATAACGAAAAAAAAAAAAACGAAATTTGGAAAGCATTCGAGCATTCTGAAGCGGGTTCTCTCTAACATTTTGGAAGAATTCTATTTTGTTCTCTAGTTTTACTTTAAAATGAGAACAGATATTTGCTCCGAAAAATGTGACCACTATTTTCTGGTTGTGTCTTATTTTCTTGATGTATTGTTATACATATATTAGACGTTTTTAACATAAAGACATTGTAAAATTTTGATTTTTTATTAATAGTTTTCATTCCTTTTTTTTAATCTTTTTTATGTTTTGTATTTTTGTATGTTTAAAAATTGTAACTTTTTTTTATGATTTTTCTTATCCTAAAATTATTTAATTTCACTCAATGTGTGCTTCTGCCAAATTGCTAACCAATACTGTAATATAAGATATATTCTTGTTGTATTGTATTGTCAAAATAAATAAATAAAAGGTGGATCGATGTTTTACTATTGATGTTTTGATAGCATTCGGCCTGAGGGAAAAATGTTCCACTACGACATATCAAAAAAACAAAAAAACATTTTTGAGATACTCAAAAATGTGCTACGAGGTTGGTGCGGTCGAAAAAAAAAATGTTGAGGTGGAAACATTATTGGAGGTTGGTCATAGATTGGACTCCGTTACAGGCACCCTAAGACTGATTTGTATTTAAGCTTTCGAGGCTGCCATTTATGTTGCAACTGCAGTGAGCAGAGAAATTGCCGACTTACTCGTTTTGCATATGACTCACTCAAGAAGCTTCCTCATTTCTCTCTATCTCTCTCTCTCTCTCTCTCTCTGGGTACGCTACACATAAAGAAAATACAGAGAAAAAACTCATACAAACACAAATTGTACACTAAATTTTTCCCCATCAGACACACCAAAGTGCCCGTAGTGCAGTCAAATATATGACCAACCTCCAGTAATTTTTTCTACCCAATATTTTTTTCGAACTCATCGTACCACCGTACCACGCCTCCATAAAGCAGCTTCCATACAAAAAAATTTAAATTTGAGCGGCTAGAAAATTATTTTTTGATATGGCGTAGTGGCGGTTTTTTGCTCAGCCCAAAAGCTACCAAAACATCAATGTCGCAATATTTAATGCCAACAAAATAGTGGTCACGTTTCTGGTACAAAAGTAAGTTTTTTGTATATTTAAAGTAAAACTAAGAAAAATGTGATTCTCATAAAAATCCAAAAAAGTTAAGATTAAAAACCTTGAAAATATATTTTTCGACATGTCGTAGTGGAAGTTCTTTTTTTTCCTCATGACAAAAGCCATCGAAAAATCCAGAAATTTTGTTTGCTTACAACTCGGCCCGGCATGCAAAAAACTAAGCATTCTTAAACATTCACATGGCGACAACAACAACCGGAAAAAACGTACGATCATTAAATTCCACAAGAGCACATTTTAAGGTTATGTTTGCTCCAGAAACAAAAACAAAATGTAAAGTAAATTTGTATTGGCTTTTGCCGGGGTTTTGTAAGAATAAATAATTGATCATTCTGAAGACTAGTTTACACGGTAATACAAAGTAAGTACAACGGTTTTGTAGGATGAAAATATCAATTTCGCGGTTTTCATCAATTGATGGCCTGAATGTCACTCACTATTCTTTTTTCATATGAAAATAAAGAAAAAAAAATATTCCCGTGGGTGGGTGTGAAATTTCGAATGCTTTCCTTTTTTTTCGTTGCATCACTTTATTTCACAATTTCTATGTCATTGGCAGACAAATAAAAATTGTGAATTTAATTATTAATTAATTAACCATCTTCTGGCAGAGGTTCCTCCGGCGTATTCTGCTCCGGTACATTCTCCTCAGGCGTGGCAATTGTCAAGCGACGTTTCAAGCTCATTTCAGCTGCCTCCTCTTCATCTTTGGGAATAATTGGGAACAACAACAGTGAAGGCAAAAATAATTATAGACAACAAAATCTTAAAGTATTTTACATCAATGAAATGGCAAATTAAAAATGTATAATAAATAAAAACGAATGTGAAATGGCAGCGGCATACATACAATAATGGCTTTTAGCGTTGTACGAGCATAAAATTTTAAACAATTGATAAACTAAAAAAGTAATAATTGAAATAAATTACAAATAGATTCTATGAAATATACAAAAAATAAATAAATGAATAAATGCTTAATATAAATTCTTACATTAATTAAATTAAATTAAAGATTAGAAAGAAAGTGCAAAATTTTGAGAAGATAAATGAAGTAAAATTAAATCGTGTTAAACAAAAAAACATGTGAAATCCAATCAGCGCTTTCGATAACAAATGAACTAACGAATGTAAAAGTTGGATTCACTGCCTGCGGAGTAAATAGTCTGTTCTGAAAACCAGTCTTAATGGAAATCACTTAATTTCCAAAAAACAAATTGCATCAATATTCTGACTTTATGCAGATCTTTTACGATTTTTCTAAATTTAGATCACCTATAACATTTTATAGGTGACCAGACTCCACTGATGCCATAAAATTTTATCTTACTGAATTAATGTTTATCAAGCACAGTGCTGTTTCAGTATTTTCTGGAGCCATAAGCTCTTTATTAAATTTTTTCTTTTCTTTTTTATACACACATTTCTTCGCATATAAATATTTTATATTACATGTATCGGGCTCCAGCTCGTTCTAATATTATTGTTGTGATTGATATGAATTAAACAAGACACAGAAAACATGAAAGACCTTCAGCTAGAGGACAACTAGCTGTTTCGAAGCCGCTACACTACTCATCAGCCCCTATCCTGGCACTCAGAGGCACGTGTGCCTAAAGTAACACTCATGTCACTCAGCCTCAGTTGTCCCCTAGTCAGATATCTTTGTCTTGCTTTCTTTGCCTTGTTTAATGAATATCAATCACAGTTAATTAATATCAATCACAATACACATAATACAAAATAATTATAAAAGAAAAAGTTCGAATGAAAAAAATTTATTAATTTCTACGTATGTATTTGCCGATATTTCGCTCTCCTTCGAATAATATTAAAAACTTTCAATATACAACGAAATATCGTAAAAATATAAGAGGGTTGCTCTATCGTAAAGTTGGACATTTTTGAGGTTATATACCTACTCAGAGCTTTTTGACATACGAGCGCTATTTGTGTTGCTTATAGAAACTTAAAATATTCATCTCGGCCCAAAAATGGAATTAAATCGTGAACATGTTCGTGCGAATGCAACATTCGACGTGTACGAACTCAGCAACAGTGCATGGATGAACTAACTCATTTAAATGTTTGGCGACGAAGCTCCTTCAAGGACCAGTGGTTATCGATGATGGTAAGTAAGGTGATCATAGTTCATTCCAAGACTAATTTTGCGAAGGTCGTTCAAAGTCAGTATAAAAAATAAAAATAAATATATTATAGAACCCCTTCAGTTCAAGAAAAAGGGGTCGAATAAAACCAAGTAGTAAACTGAGTACGGCACTCATTTTGCAAATTGACAAAAATAGTTTAGAATTTCTTGTCGAAATGTAGTTTTACAATTAGTATGTATTAAGAAAACTCAGTTCTAGTGCCAGGCCACCGACAATGTTCGACCCCGTTTGCTCGCTTACAGGTAAAACTCTAAAACAGTTTTTAGAACATTTCCGTCGTTTTTCGTGTGCAAGCCTACGAGATGGTTTGATTGATTGATTGTATTTATGCCATCATCGTACATTCGTTATGGAAAGCGCGGCGATTGGACCACCGATTAGAACAGAATTATTAAAATTAAAATCCACAACATTTACATGCGGACAAAGAAAAAGTGATATATATTTCTATTAATGATTATACTTTCTTTTTCTTTTTGTAGCATACACGTTTAGAGGTTAAATGGCGCTTTTGAGTTAAACAGCTTTAAGCTTTAATAGAAGACACATACATATTGACTAGCAGTAGTGATAGCATTACATATGTGGCATTTAATTAAACATCAACATCAACAACAACAACAACAACAATTCGGTTTAAACTGATTTTTTTGAGCAACTCACTTGAAATTGGTTTTTTCCTAATCAATACTAGACGTGCTACTAAGGCTAGAGCCAAACCAACGCCAATTTTAATCGTCACTGTAAAAATAGTTTATTATAGATTAAAAAAAAAAAAGTTTATTTTTTTTTAATTTTTCAATTTTGCACTTTCTTATGGAAATTAGATGCTAAAGAATGGAGTAATTTTTTTAATGCCCTAAATCCCTCGATTTTGTAGCTGTTTGAGTTTTTTAATTTAACACCCATATTCATAAAAACTATTGAAGGTTTATAACACGTTTATTTGACAAATATTCCGTAGAAATACGTCAAATAAGAGCTTAATAAACTTACAATAATTATTATGAATATGGCCTGAAATGTTATTACGCCGTTTTCATTTCTACACAAAACGCATTTATTTTGCACATTTTTTTTTTCTTGTAAAGTTCCACTTTTAAGATTTTAGTGAAACTACGGTCGGGGAAACTTTAGAATATGGAGCCAGGCTTTGAAAGAAATCAGTTTTATAGGTTTGTAGAGGGGGTCGTGGACCTCCCAAAACTGAAGTCACAATCTGCCGGAGGCTTTTAGTTTATCAAAAATTTGATATCGAAATTGCGAAATTTACTAAGGAAAATTTGAAAATGTTGGTAGAAACAGTGCTGCCAGACGAAAGTTTTTGCACAGAACATAAAATCGCGAATTCATAAACTGTTTGAAGTATCCGAAATCGTATTTTTTTATATTTAATTTAATAAATTTGTTCTTATTTATGCAAAATGCGTTCTTGACAACCGGCCTTCGGCCGGGCTAAGAGAAAATCTCCTCCATGGTATAACCAACATCGGCTTCGCGTACAAAATCTGTAAGCATCTGGCAGCACACTTTTTCATTTTACGGCAATTGGTACCATTATACTAAAGCCGACCCCTAAGCTCAAAAGAAAATGTCACCAACGTTTTAAATAATTAAAAGAATTTAATAAAGCAATGCTCTTCAGAATTTTATTTGCATACAACATTAAAAATGTTGCCCTTTAGAAAAAAAATGTTGCCCTTGTTGTTGCAACCAAAAAGGCTTTTGTTTTTATTTCAGGAACACAAATATTTTCCTAGCAAAATAGTATTTAAAATTCTCAAAAACATTACATTTACTTGTCAACACAAACAAAACTGCTTTTTGATTAAAAAAAATATATATGTACATAAATTGATCAACAAATAAAAACAAACAGTTGCCAAGCAAAGCCCAATAAAAACCAAGAACCATTTTAACAAATGTGCTGTAATTTGACTCATTAACCACTGCCCAAAAAAGAGGGTATACTGTATTTCTAGTATAAATAATAACAACGGCAGCCCCTAATAAAACAATCAAAGATTAAAAACCATAAATATTGTTTCGGTGTTTGAGTGAGGAGTGTGGCGGACAATTTTATGTTTTCGTTGTTGTATATATTTACCCCCTAATTCATAAAAATTATAACAGGCTTCTAAGACTGTTATTTGACATATTTGTATGGAATATCTGTCAAATAAGAGCTTTATAAACCTGTTATAAGTTTTATGAATTATACGGTTATACTCTTAAGTATATTCAAGACTCTATATCTGCTCTTCGCTGAAAAGACAATTTTTGTTCTCATAAATTCTAAAACTGAACTGTACTGAAAGAGCAAAATGCAACTCTTCTAGAATGCTCTTAATTCTTTTCATACAGAGTGGAGCAACCGTAGTGTAGGATGTTAATTGTTACACAGAAAGAGTAAGCTGGTACTAAGAAGGCCCCTATCATATTGTACACTACTCAAGAAAAAAGAAATTCGAAAATTTATTAAATTAAACGAATTTTGGAAATAATCTGGACAAACCTCCTGAGTCTTGGCCTAACAAAGTTTCGCTATAAAAAAGATATTGCACACAAAACTGGCAAAATATTTGGCATGCCCTACACTCTACTTGAAGCAAGGTGGAATGTGAAAATGTGCCCGTTTTACACCCCTGCTTCACAAGAGTACTTCACATTAGTAAAGAAGTACATGTTAGAAAAATTTTTGATGCAAAATTTTTTCTAACGTACATATATTTCAAGTTGAAGTTATTTTTTTTCGCATAAGGGCAAAAGACCGACCTAAAACACAAGGTTTGCCAGATGAAAACAGATACATTACCGGTGAATTTTTTATTTATCTATTTCTTTATAAATCTCAGGTTGTTTTAAAAGAAGAGGGTTGCCAGCTCTGACGTTGTCTGCTTTAAAAACATAAACACAAAATAGGTACTTACGTGATGAAGCCCAGGAAGGAGCATTATCCGCATCATCTGCGGCCTCATTTTCCGCTGAAGCTGTATTTTGTTTGGATTCGGCTGCTTGCTGACGAGCTTTTTCCTGCAATAACTCCAGTTCGGCGGCATCATTATCGACTATTTTTTCTAAAGAATCAAAAGTGCCATCATCATCATCCTGTTGAGTAAATAACAAAGCATAAATAATATTTTTTTTTTCAAAAACAATACTTTAAAGCGAATACCAACTTCATCATAAGGATCACCATCATCATCATCCGGTAAAGCCTGTGAAGTAGGATTTGAAGTTTCTTTGGTGACATTATCATCTTGTACATCTTCTTCATCATCTTCATCATCTCCATCCTCCTCATCAGCATCCTCGTTTTGTTCTTTTGTAACTTCTTGAGTGACATTTTCGTCTTCTCCTGTTGCATTTTCTTCATCAGCCTCTTCTGCTGTAACATTATCATCCTCCTCCTCCTCTTCTTCATCTTCTTCATCATCCTGCTCTTCAGCAGTAACATTTTCGCCTGTAGCATTATCACCATCTTCTTCCTCTTCTTCTGGCGTAACATTATCATCCTCCTCCTCCTCCTCTTCGGCTATTTCTTCATCATCACCTTCCGAATGATCAGCTTCCTCTTCATAAGGTTCATCATGATCCTCATCATCGTCATCGTGTTCTTCATCTGCCTCATGATCAACATGCTCTACAGAGCCATGATTATCGTGATGATCATCATGATCATTGCGATGTTCATCCACCCAGCCATCGAAATAATTTGAAAATCTTGATTCGGATAAAGGTGTGTCCACTAAACGTATGTATGTTCATTATTATTTCATCCAATACCTCTCCCTCTCTCTCTCTCTCTCTCTCTCTTCGCAACTTACCATCCGATATGCCTCGATTCTCTAATATGATCAGACCCACCAAGCCCAATAAAATGGCCATCAATGAGAAGAATATTATTTTGGCACACCAGTGGCCACCGGTGCCATGTTCTTCATGCACATGCAGGAGCACATCATCTGAGCCCATTTTAGTGACGTGCACACCATGTGAGGCCTCCTCATCTTGTGGAAAAAAAAAATAAACATAAATTTTAATTGTTGTTATAAAAATATAAAAATATGTGTAAAGGTTTTGGTTAGTAAACATTTTCCAAGTTATTGGTACAAAGAAAGCAGTATTTGAGGTTATGTTTGCGTTTGATTTTCTTCCTAATAAGCTCACAAAATAGCTTAATTTGTTTATAAAGCTTGTGGGGGAAGCTTTAAGGAACATTTGAGGGCTGGCGTTAAATTAATTGATTAAACTACCTTGAAGACTAGACTTGCGTGAAAAGATTAATTCGCCTTCAGATCTACGCACATCAAGAGATTCTGAGAATGGTTTCAGGATTAAAAGATATTATTAAATTTTATAAGTATGGCTTGTTAGAAAATCAGCTAAGAACTAAGATGAGAGTTTACGAGACGTAAGTGTGTGATTTGGGGAAAAGTTAAGCTCGCAGCAACTTTTACAACTAGAGGAAAGTTTTAACGAGATGCCACTTCAAATATTTCCAATATTTATTAAGAGACTTCAACTTCAAAAGAAGTCGCTGCTTGCAGGTATCCAAAAGAAGAAATTTTACGCGATTAAAAAGGTTCCGAGTCCGTTTATTTTCGTGAATGACGCACCGATTGTGAGTTTATTAATATGGGCCCCTGCAAAGTAGACGCTACATTACTGGATTAAATCACAAAACGAAAAGAAACAGTTACTCGACTCGCCGGAGCATGTGATAATAACTGCAAATGAGAGAATAAACTCAATTGCTTCAAGAGCAAGAGAGTTGAGCAAGATGGTATGCGCAAAACCTTTCGATACAGTTAATTCTGAGCTAAAGAATTGTGCACATAGAACTCATTTACCTCTCTGAAATAACAAAACCAGGGGAATCAATTCAAGAATTGTCAGCGGGGTATCCACACGAAAAAAAACACGTCTACGTCTGCTAAGACGTAGCAAGCCCGAATTAAGTAGAATAATGGAAGCTATGACAGGTCACTCGCAACTACTGGCACATCTTAACCGCATAGGAATATCGGGAGGAGATGAATGTAGAGCACTATATATGCCAATGTACCGCCTTCTCTTGACAGAGACAGCCTACCAGATATAACCCAATTACGGGGCATATGCTGGAGGAAATTAAGAAACTTTGTGAATAATACGGAGTTTCTATAGACCTATGGCTCAATGTGTTCATGGCTAAGTCCACAAAGCACACAACAAGCTTAAACTGGCTTAAGTGTATGTCGCAAGACATGGGCAAACAAACCCCTCCCATCAACTTAACCTAATTCCGATGCCATAGGCACTGCTGCGCCTTATCGTGAACTGCCTTAAGACATCCGACAGTTCCTTCGATTTCTCTCCTTATAGATATTGGTTCATTGTCCGCATTTTTTCATCTCTTTGTGAACGAACAGTCCTCAAAATCTTTCAATTTCATGTGATGCATTTAATTTGCACATTGCAAGCATTTCTTACAGTTGAACATGCCCACGTTACTTTACTTTATTTACTTAAACAAAAACGAAAATGAAAATTTTTTTCTCAACATGTGTAGACGTTGAAGTGGCCGATCGGTCGATCGGTCGATGCATCAGCACCTGGTCAATTATTCGTACAGGCAAAAGTTTTCTTTGTTTTCAATCATCAGAAAAGAAAAGTTAATGATCTCTAACGATTTGCATTGAAGAGAATCAACAATTTGTTTTGTTTAATTGCAATGTTCAAAATGTGTAAAATACACTTCCTAAACATCCCACGCATTTCTCGTATAAAGGCCGCTGGTAAGAGATTTAAAAGAAATAATTTCAAATGCAATTCATATTTGAATAATTCTTTTTCTTCATCACGTTAAATTTTAATTAATTCTATAAACGCTGGAGGGTCACAGTCAGTGCCACATGGCGGGGATGTTTAAAATTAAACAAACATACAAGAACATTTTCAGTAAATTGAATGACAGTGAAACTTGAAATGAAAACAGCAATACGCAAATAAATTTGCGATTTCTTTCAGAAGAAAATTAAGACAGAGACCAAATTTAATAATTGTTTTTCATTATTTTATCGGGCTTTTAGTTCGATGTTTTCCTTCTCTTCAGAACTGAGATCAGTGGTGATCAATATTTTTGAAGAAGACAAAAACACTAAAGACTGAACATACTTTGAATTAATTAATTAAAATTAATAATAGCGGTACTCAGCGTTTGGTGCATTTTTGGTTGCAACTATTTGCATTTGCGATTATATTGCAACTGATATTGAGCACCCTTTTTAACAACTTTGCAAATTTTATTGCACTCAAAATAACAGCTGATAAATTAATACACAATTTTTAAAAGAAATTAAGTGTTTGCTTTAAAAACTTTAACAAAAAAAAAACTCCATTTCTACAATTTTTTGCTTGCTTTGTTTTAAAATGTCAGCTGTTCGAGTATGAGTGTTGCAAACGCAATGCTCATACGAAAAAAAAGCAACACGTAATTAGCGGTGCGTAAATGCAAAAATACTGCGAGTGCAACGATTTCTTGCATTCGCACTTGCGCAAGACATTTGCACCAAATAATGAACTGTGCTAATATTTATTTTGCAACACAAACTGCAAGCATGAGGAAAAAGTCCACTGCATTTACTTTTATTGTCTTCTCAGTTAACGTTAAAATTTAAGGGCCGATATTGAGTGTGAAGCACACCCAAACGTCAAGTTTATTTGACATTTCGGACTAACTCAATTGTAACCATATGGTAAGATAAACAATCAAGCAACGCTTTAATGCTATTCAGGTATTATTATGAAAATGGGCCTTCAAATCAAAATGCAGATCATGCACTTCGTGATTTTTCCCGTCAATTTAATCGTCCAAATATGCGTACAATCGGAAAAATCGTGCAAAACTTTGAGCAGACCCGGTTTCTGCAGGAGATGTGGAAATACCAATTGTACAGCTCGTACTGCAGCACATATTGCTGCTGTTTGCAATACTGTGGCTGAAGAGTTCGCCGTCCACCTCAACTCGTCGTCGTGTCCAACAATTAAGCTCGAAAGTTCTAAGAGAAGACTCTTCGTTATTTGTGCTAAAACTTGAGAAATGTAACAGCATTTTCCAGAACCCTTGATCAATGGCTGTTATTTCAATCTTATGAGGTACATTGATATGGTGTTTTCCTTTGCTTAACATACATACATATGTATGTATGTCGCTTGCGGCAGTACTAATCAATAACTTTCTATTGGTTTAATTCTTAATACACCATTAGCTAAAATTTGTAACAGTATGCTTCAATTTGCATAACAGCATCAAAACATACCATATGCTATTTTTTGTAATAGAAATTTGATTTTTAGTGCTCTCGTACTTTTGCGCATTTTGGAGAGAAATTAATGATTGCTCTCATTTTACTGGACTTTGCCCAAAATGTACGGGATCGAACTTAATTGTATGTTGCTGAAGTAAAGCTTATTTTGAGCTTGTAAAGCACGTGATTTGAAAGCACGTGGTTTGCAGAACAGACCCGCTAAATTAACAATTGTGTATTCATCATGTAAAGCGTTTGAAAAAAAATGTTTAATTCATCAAAAACTTAAAACCAAATACATAAATCGAATTTATTAAAGGCAACAACACACAACATAATGGCTGTTTTAACAAAACTAAAGTAAAAATACATTTTTGTACAACAATACAGAAAAAACAAACAGAATGTGTTGACTGATAAGATTTTTTATTTACTTTATTTCTTTGCAACAAAATAAATTTACAAAGTTATAAACTAAAAAAAAAAACTCTCCTCTCTTTTTTCCATTTGCCCAGAGTGCCCGTTTTTTACGTATTTGCTTCCTTTTCTCAAATTTAAGCAAATGTTGTAAGACGGAGGAGAGCAGAAATAAACAAAAAGGGAAATAAAAATGTATTCTCATTTTAAACAGTGATGCCAGAAGGAAATTTATTGCCTGAATTTTCAAGAATTTTTCTTTATCGGAATAAGGTTTAGAGATATCCTTTCTAAAAATTAAAATTTTTGCAAATACATTTATATTAAATTACTTTTTCAGGCTTAAGTTCAACCCTTGGTTTGTCACTACTTTTAATTAATATCAATTAAGTTTCTGGGTAGCAAACACCCTTTATCAGCACCCTATGAACTTTGGAATTTTTGCAAATGTTAACATGATTTTATTGGGCTTCAATTCGATTTTATTTCTACAAAATTGGTACAGATATTTTGTGATTCTTAAAAAATATAAGAAAACTAAACTTGAAGTCTTATTGTGTAGTACAGACGATCATCAGCACCCAAATTGCTGCGCAAAAAAATCGCTGAACCCGGCGCAACGATTATAGCACCTGATACAATAGCAACAAACACAAAAATCTATTGGGCATCAATTGGATGTTGGTGAGGGAGTATGCAACAAATTGCAATCAACAGAAAACCATAGTGATAGAATTTAAAGTTGATCAACAGCACTAAGTATAGACACTCAGTGAATGAAATTAGCTATGACCTGGGTTCGAAGCAGTTTGGGTGCTGATGAGCGCCGTGTTGGACGTGACACAGCCAGAGTATGTACCCCAGCCTATAAGACTACAATTCTATTGCAACAAAATCTATCGCCACTCTGAGGTAGTAAAATCGAACTCGAGCCCGCAAAAATAAATACCAATTGTAAATCATATATGTAGTTCGACTATAACGTTGAATTAATAAAATTTTTATTTTGACTACAACAAAATCTCTTTTTTCTTTGTGATGTTTGAAATAAATACAAATATTTAAAATTTAAATTAATTGCACAAAACACCTATTCGGCAATTCGTTCACTTTCCAAAAACTGTCGAAATTCCGCTGAAATCAAGGTACCGATGTATAAAACAGAACGATTAATAAGTATTTATTACAATTACACTGTGGAACAAATTCAAGCTAGCAAAAGTTAGGTCGATTCTGAGCAAGAGGGGTGAAAATAGAGGCTAATTTGAAAGACCCGTATCGCGGCGTTTGTTTGTTAGTTCGAATTTTTTGTCATCGACCTTCGATGTTTGCAGGTTTTCCGGCTATAACTCTTCGACTAATTGTTATTTTTTAAATGTGTAAAAGCCAAATTATTGCTAGCTATTGCTATTGGTCTCCAGCAAAAAAAAAAAAAAAAAAAAAAAAAAAAAAAAAAAAAGTTGAAAACAATTCGAACCAAGTTACCTCTCACTCCCAGAATCGACCTAACTTTTGCTAATTTGAATTTGTTCCACAGTGTTAGTTCATCTATATTGATTCCTTCATATCCTCCTAGGTTTTTTTTATGAATAAAAAATTTCTTTATAAATTTTGTTTCAATATTTCGTTTTCCGCTGGAAATAGCATCAAGTAATGTTTTTATTATTTGCTTTTATTTATTTTGTCATTCTGAGTATTCGAGTGATTGAGAAAAACGCATCACTAACTGCAATAGCAACAAACACTTAAACAAACGAAATGTGTGTGTAATGAAAATTAAAAATATAATTTTCATAAACTTAAAAAAGTACCAAAAATATTTTATATAATAGGACAAACTAACTCACACACACACACACACACAGCCACATGCACACGCTTTCACGATCATACACACGTACGAAGAAATAAAAATATATATGTATGTAGTTCTTATTTTATAAATTGCCGACCTAAAACTTGTTTGTAGTAAGAAAAAGAAAATATTAAAATTTTTTTTTTTTTTTTTGACTTACCACGTTTCTTTTTCTTATCCTTACGTTTGCGTGGTTGTACATCGCCTGACATTTTGGCTAAAGGACCAGGAAATAATTTCTTAACTTAATCACTGCTAGGCCAATGACAACGCAGGGAAGAAAATTTCGAATTGCTGCTGCTGCTGCTGCTGCTTGCCTTTTAGTCAGGCTATTTTTAAGTTATTTTTTACGGGACTTTTCTTTCAAAATTTATTTTTAAAACTTTATTGATTTCCACATGACACTATAAAAAAAAATTAAGAAAGTATTCAAAATTACTTTTCAGCGATTAATAAGAAATGTAATTAGATACATTTTTTGCACTTGATAGAAAGATATTTGAAAATGTGAAATTTATTATGTTTCAAAATTCATTTTTTCTACACACATTATTTTGTATGAGATTTTTATATTTAAACGATTGATTGTGTGTGGTTGGATACTGCGTATATAATATTATTTTGTTCTTAGTTGGTTGAACTTGTTGTTGTTGTTGTTGCTCTGCCGACTCTGTACCGTTTCTGTGCTGTGATGTTGAGATCCGCTCGCGTTCGTTGTCGGTTAACGTCTGCTATTTAAGTATAGCGGGCGAATTTTATGAAAAATTAGAAGAAAAACTTAAAATACATTTTTTTCTTCACACACTTTTGTGTTTGCTAGCGATTTATAATTTGTTTTCTTTTTGCAGTGTGTCATTTCTATCTGATGAGAGAAAAACAAAATATGTCTCATTTAATTTTGGTGACCGTTACTTTTTTTACTTTTAATCAAATATTTATGTGTGTGTGTGTGTGTGTGTGCATATGGCTGGGAGTATGCTCATTTTTAACCTCTCACTATCACTCTTCTTTGCTTGCCATTTGTTTCTGTTGTTGTTTACATTTTAATTTTAGAGAGCTGTTGTTGTTGCCTCGTTAATTTTTAATTATTATGATTTGCTTCTCATTGTGCTTGCGTTTTAAAAAATGACCGGCAAAGTTTTAATTTGGTTTTGTGTGCACTTTGTTTATCTACAGTTTTTGTTTTGATTTCATATGGTCTCTGAGAACTTTTTTATACATGTGTTCTTTTTTGTTTTTATTGCAAAAAGGCGGGGAAATTTATATGATTATTGTGAATCGCAATGAAGGAATAGGTATAATTTTTTTTTCGTTTGGAAAAAGAAATAATAAATAAAATATTAGGTACATACATACATATCTAACTACGTATGTATGTATGTTGGTTAAAGCAAGGAGATGAAAAAAAAAATATTTCTTCTATTAGTTTTTAAGTTTCTTATTTTTATGCAAATTCTTAAGCTCAAGGTTTTATAGTCCGCAAACTTACGCTGTGTCTTTGCTTAACAAAAAACCAGGTGAAACACTCTGTGAAACGGTGAATTTTGAAGAGGTCACCAATTTCAGTGTTCACCTTTTAGCTAGCTCTGTATTCGCAGCAGTAAAAATAAATTAATATGACAGCCAGTACTTTTTTACGACAAAATGTGCGGTGAGTTTTAGTTATTCATTAGACGTTTTAAAATTTGTTAAAGATATTTAAAAAATGTGTTTTTTGTCTGCTGTAAATAGAAAAGTGAACTACGTACAATAAAACTAGTTCAGTAAAATTCGTTGGAATCACTCTTGAATGCAAAATGAACACTATGCCTGCCGGTGAATCATACTTTTAGTGTTCACTGGCAGAAAAAAACAATTAATTGTTGCAAAGCCTAGTCATCGAAGTTTGAATTTTATATTAGTGTACAAGCCAACAACAAATTTGTAAAATAATTTCAGATTTGTGAACATACATACATATGTACTACATCGTGAACATATTTTTTAGAATTTTGTTGTTTATTTTTTTCACATTTTTGTATATGGAACAATTTTGTATTGAAATAACAACTTTGAAGTTTGATTTTATATTAAGTTGACGATATGTATGTACTTAATTCAAAATTCATCTGCGGCACCGGATATAAAACACTAGCAAAACGATTTCTTGTTTAGTATTGTATGACAAAACTTTTGTGCTGGCAACTCCTCTCGTGCAAACAGCTGCTTAACACCTTTGCTCTTGTATTCATTTCTCAAGTATTTTTTTGCAGTAATTTGAAAGCAAAAAAAATTTGTTTTATTTAATGTTTATAATGATGTCTTTGGCCAGAAGTAGAAATTCCTGTTTAGCGCTTATGGTAAGTTTGAATTAAATGTGTTTCAGTGGAAAAAAACCGAAAAGAATTGTGTCATTTTAGCAACGTTTCTGCAGCACTGCCGGCAAAGGAGTCGCTGAGGCCAAAACAATACCAAAAAATGTCTTGGAAGGAAATCAATCTGCACAATTCCAATCAGAAAACGGAGTAATTTTTGATAAAAAGCCATTCAAAATTCATTTGGAGCAAAGTAAGTTTCTCGTATACAAACAAAGGAGGTAATTAAAGCCAAGTATTTAGAAAGTGCTTTACATAACCTTCAATGCATGATTGCTCATTGTATTGCTGTTTGTTGTTCATGTATTTAATTCTGCTGCAGATAAAGTGTACAGTTGGTGTTTGTGTGGCAAATCGAAACTGCAACCCATTTGTGATGGAACCCATAGAAATGAATTTTTGAAAATTAAATTAAGGTAATTTATTTGATGAAAGCACAACGGGACCTTTCTAGGAACCAAGTGAGCCCGTGAAACATAATTTTTATTAAGTAAGCGTCTGCAATTTTATTTCTAAACGAATTCCATAAGCATTTGGAAAAGTTGTAGAAAGAGAACTTTTAGAGGCATTTATAATTATAACAAATTTTGAAAGCTTGTGATTATTAAAATTTTCTTTTCTTTATTTTACTCTATTTGCCATGCAGACCAATTCGTTTTCAAGTGGAAAAGACTGGCGACTACTGGTTGTGCAATTGTAAGCATACTAAACATCGTCCTTTCTGTGATGGCACACACAAACAACCCCACATTCAAGCGGCTGTGAAGTAATTAATTCATACATGCAGCATATTATATTCTTTTTCATTGTTTTCTCTGTTACGAATAAAATTTCCTGCTCGAAATAAAACAGCATGATTCAATTTTTTTCTCTGTATAATTTTTAATTAAGCAACAATTATGATAAATGTTTTTATGTTATTCATTTAAATAGTATAGAAAATTATATGCGTTTATTTTTAAGTTATACTTTCTAGACTTTAGCCGGTTTTTTTTAAAAGAAAACATATTGAAATAAGAGTTATGAATTCCTCGTTTGACATATAAAAATGTTTTAAAAGTTCGATTATCTGTTTTATTAATTACTTGTTTGTCATAGATAGATATTTCGTTTTTCTAAGAATTCGTGTTCATTTCCTTTAATCAAGGTGGTGGTTATGTATGTTTAGTGATATTTTCAAATATGTTACATTTTCACAAGAGAACAACTAAAAATAATGCTTTCTTTTATGAATATTTCGCGACCCTAGAATAAGAGCGTTCTATTTTGAAACAAAATTAAGGAGCTGATTCTCAACGTCATATTACACCGTGATCATTGTCACTGCCAAGAAATAAAAGCACACACAGAATGCGTATCTGTGAAAACTGCTATAAATTGTTCGTGAAACTTCGTCTACGATTGTCACAAACACATGACATAACGATCAGCCCAATTATGTATATACTCACAGAATTCTCTTTTAGCGAACATATTTCTTCTGAAAATTCTCAGCGGAGCCAAAACATTAAGAGGCATACAGGGGCCAAATCGTCGCAGTCGATATCGAATTTAATTATCGAGCAAAAATAATGTAAAACGAAAACAAAATAAACAACAGCATAAGTGACGGAATTCCTTCGATATCGAATGCTACGATTTGTCCCCAGGTCTGTTCTGAAAAGCAAGTGATTTCAAATCACATGTGGTTTTAAAAACAAACTTGTAATTTTGTGGTGTTCTGTAAATCACACCCTTTTTGTGCTTTCCGGTGTGATTTTTAACTGGCGAAAACACAAACTGTTGAAAAAAAAACAAATAACATTCCTTGATAACAGAAAGCGCCCTCATTTTTGTCAAAATTTTATAATTTTTTTTTAATTGCCTGTTTTGCTACAAAACCCACGAAAAACATTTTTAAGCAATTCATTGTGCCTTGAGAAAACAAACGAGCAGCGAAAAATAAGAAAGTGATATCAAATCACACAAATTTGTGTGCAGAACAAATTTTTTGTGTTTTCAAATCACATAAACAAAAACTGATTTTCAGAACAGGCCTGCGCAAGAAAAATCTTTTGCACTGCTATGATAAGACCATAGAGATGCGAAAGCTTTTTTTACGCATCGCAATACAAGGTATCCCCCCTTAATAATTTCGTCTGAAAGCAAAATATCTTGTGTTTTAACATTGAATTGTTTATTTCTTTCAATGTGCAGAAATGAGCGAAGAGAAAGGAAGTTCTAACAGAATAGGGCTGTCTGACAATCAGGCCCTAATTTTTTTTTAAGAAAGAGGGCTGTTCTTCTAAAGTCGCCTTTTCTTTATGGACGATAAGGCGTAAAATGTTTTTATATAAAAATATTTCAGTTATTTGTTTTTTTTACTGATGTTACAAAAACTATCAAAAGTAAAAACAAAGATAAACTTTAACCCCCTAATTCAGAAAAATTATAACAGGCTTCTAAGACTGTTATTTGACATATTTGTGTGGAAAATCTGTCAAATAAGAGCTTTATAAACCTGTTATAATTTTTATGAATTAGACGGTAAATAATTAAACAAACAAAAATTTAGTGGTCGTTAAGAATTGAGAACGAAAGAAATTCGCAAAACAATTCTAAAAGAAATCGACATAAGAATAAAGCAGCGATAAAAATTAAAACCTTATAGAAACGACAACGAGAATAACGACCCCATTGATTAAAAACCAGCAAGATATTTAGCTAGGGAACAACTACCTGTCTTGAGGTCGCCACGCTTCTCATCAGCACCGTAAAAGTATTTACTTTTTAGCAGCGGCAGGATTTTTAGCTTTTGCAGCATTAATTTTCACAAAACTTTTTCAAAATCGATCGTTTTCCATTTTACGCCTGAGCATACATACATATACATATATGCACGCGTGAATTCGTGTGTGTGTGTGTATGTTTTTATTCCCTAAATAAAAAATAAATAAATTTTTGCTTCATTTTAAACGAGTTTATTTTTCATGTTTTAAATATTTAATTAAATGTCATTAGAAGAAAATTAAAATAACGTTTTTTGTTTGTTTTTATATTGTATAATTAAAGACTTGAGTTGTTGTGTTGAGTTATTTTTAATTTTTTCTTTCTTTTGTAATGGTTAAAAAATATTATTTAAAAATTTTTAAACTTAAAATTTAAAAATTAAAATAATGACTGCGCTAGTGTGGTTGTGTTAAAGTGATTTTATGTATAAATAAAGTGTGTGTGTGTGTGTGTGTTTTTTTCTTTTCTTTTTCTTTTTAATAAATTGAGTGTGAAAAACTACATTGTATCAAAAGAGATGTATTGCAAAATAAAAAGTTCTTTTAAAAAGACATTTTTTTTTTCTTACAAAGAAATAAAATATTGTAAATTTTTCTCTCGCATCAACTTGTACCCCACCCCCTCCGACTGGTGGGTGGGTGAAAAGCAGTCACACTTTTTCCTGCCTGAGAATTTCTTAAAAAATTATTTATTTTTTTCACTTTTTTTCGACTTAAATAAGAGACAAAATACTTGTTTTATACATGTGTTTGAGCATTCTTTTAATTAACAACAGAAAAATCTCATTTGGAGAATATTTAATTAAATTAGCCACAATATACATATATTTAAAAATACAAAATTGAAAATTTGTTAGTTTTTTTTTTTTTTTTTTTAAGTATAATTTTGTTTCCGCAACTCTTTTTGTTTATATGTATGTATATATAACGACGTTTCGAGTTTTATAGTAATAATAATTTTCTTCATTTTCGGTTTTATTTCGTTCTTTGTGGACGAACAGGACTTTGCAGGCGGTTGCTGTTGTTGGTTTTGATGTAATAAAAGTCATTAACAAAAGACACAAAATTTTTGTTTTTTTTTTAATATTAAGTGCTTCTTCTTTTTTTTTTTTTTTGTTCATTTTGCATTGTTACAATTTGATAAAATTGTGAAGAAAAGAAAAATATAACATATTAATTTGTTTTTGAGATTTAAAGGAAAATAAAAGAGAGAAATGATTAAAACTGGACAAAAGAAAGTGAAATAGTTTGAAAACACACCACACTAAAACAAACTTAATATTCCTCATCCTCGGGTGGAATTTCATCTGGTGGCGCAAAACCATCCTGCAAGAAAAATAAAATTGCAATTATTCAAAAAAACGCTTTTTACACATAATAATAGAAATTAGCAAAATATTTTGCAAAAAATAAAATCATCATTACATTTTTCAATTTGCTTTCTCTAAAGTAAACAAGAACAACAACAACAACATTTTAAAAGTCTGAGCTGTTTTCTAGAACGTTTGTGTGTGTGTGTGTGTTTGTTTGTTTGCGCTACGTCAATGGCGGCAATTGGAGTGTTTAGTTTTCGTTTTGCTGCTGTGAAAGTTAAAATGAAGCAGGTTTTTAGTATAAAAAGAAAATTAAAATATCCAAAACAAACAAATAATTACAAAAATAAAAGCTTTGTTCCAGTTCTAGTCAGGTTTGTTATTTTATTTTTTTCTTTATGTTTTTGTAAATTTAGGAAAGCATTTTTGAAATGAAAATGGATACAAAATAAAAACAAAGCAAAAAAAATTTGTTTTAAATCGATAATTAATAGCCAAAAAATTTTGAGTTTAATTTTTCGATTTTTTTTTTTTTTACTTTTCTACCACTGAGTGATTTGCATTCATAGAAGATATTTTTAACCATCTAGTACCGGAGCAAGGCAAGACACAAATTATAAGTTTCAATACATACAATCAATACGGGTTTATTCATAATAAATATTTTATTTTGTTTTAAGTTCTTATTTGAGAAATTGCGTTGCAATATTTGTCACACAAGCGTTTAGCAAACATAACCTCACAATATGATCAGATGAAATTTCATGTTTTTATGGTTTTTTCTTAATGTTTTTTTCTCTAGGTGAAATTAGATGAATTTTAAGATGTTTGTCGGCGTGTATTTGACCAAAATAATGGTTAGTAAGAAAGTAGGGATCATGTTTTTTATTTGTTTTTTTTTTATTTTCATTTTCATTTTTATTTTTTTATTAATTATGTTTTTATTAATTATTGTTTTATTAGTTATTTATTTTTTGTTTTTTCTTTCATTTTTATTTACTTATTTTTCTTATTTATTATTTTGCTTATTTATTATTATTTTTATTTATTTTTTTTACTTATTATTTTTTTATTTACTTTCTTTACTTATTATTTTTTATTTACTTTCTTTACTTATTATTTTTTTATTTATTTATTTATTTTTATTACTTTAGATCTAAAAATAGACCTTAATGTTTTCTGTCTTTTTTCAGCCGTCTAAATACTGATGTTGATTAGAACCAACATAATGTCGTCGGCATATATACAGCTGAAAAAGACAGAAAACATTTAATAGCTCTATTTTTGGACCTGAATTAATATATTATTTTTTTATTTTTATTTATTAATTTTTTTTATCACGAACTTAATTATTTACTTGCTTTCAGAGCAAAGAAATAATTATTCAGCATCAACGAGTTGTCGGTGGCATATAGACGGCTGAAAAGGACAGAAAACATTTTTTGAAAATGTTCATTTTTGGACCTGAATTAATACATTTCAATTGGCTCTTAAAGCAAATAAATAATTAAGTTCATATTTGAATATTCAAAAACTTTTACTTTTTGATACTTTCAAAAATACAAATCCGTAGTAACCAATGGTGACCCGTTGTATAGAAGGTTGCAAAGAAAAGTAGAAGGGTTGCAAAACAAAAAAAAAGAAATGTTTGCTGTTAAAGGTTTGTTTGAACATTTCTGATTCTCATTCTGTTCATGAGAATTATGGAATAAGTAGTTAAGTTTCAAACAAACTTTTAAGAATTTTTCAAGTCTACTGATGAGTTGATTAGAACCAACGAAATGTCGGACAGCTGAAAAATACAGCAAATATTTTTTGAGAAGGTTCATTTTTGGACCTGAATTAATATTATTTTTTTATTTTAATTTTTAAATTATATTTTAATTTTTTTACTTTTATTTATTATTTTTTTCTTAATTTATTATTTTTGTATTAATTATTTTTTAATTAACTTTTTTATTTTTGTTTTTATTATTTTATTGTGTTTTTATTTGTTATTTGTTTTTATTCATTATTTCTTTCATTTTCTTATTTATTATATTTTTAATAATATTTTTATTCATTATTTTTTGCTTTAGTATTTTTTTATTTATTATTTTTTATTTATTATATTTCATTTATTATTTTTTTTATTAATCATTTCTTTATTTATATTTTTTTATTTATCATTTTTTTATTTATATTTTTTTATTTATCATTTTATTTATTATTTTTTTATTCGTTATATTTTTATTTTTTTTTTATTTAGTTTTTTTATTTATTTAATTTTTATTTATTTATTTATTTTTTCATTTATTAATTTTTTTATTTATTTTTTTTATTTATTTATTTTTTTTTATTTTTTTTTTAATTTATTTTTTTTTATTTATTTTTTTTAAATTTATTTTATTTATTTATTTTTTTTTAATTTAATTTATTTTATTTATTTATTTTTTTTATTTATTTATTTTTTTTTTTTCCTTTGCTGTTATTATTTTTTAAATCTTTTTTTATATTTAATTTAATATTTTTTTTACGCAAAATTGCGCAAATTTGTGTTCATATGTAGCCATACCTTAATAAACATAAGATATTTGTTATGAATAAAACAGAAAGTTTTTACTTCTAATACAAAAAAAAAACCAAACAAACAAATTAAGACAATATAATAAACAAAGTAATATAACCAAAGAAAAAAAAAACATCTAGTTGGTTGCCCGTCCACCTCTCCAAAATTTACTTTTTTTTCTTTAATTGATGTTAATCATAAGCAATCATTTATAAAATTAACTTTGCCCCAATATTAACTGCAGTACATATAAGTACACTTAAAACAAAATTTTGAAATGTGTTTTTGTTTTAAATGTATGTATTTATGTATGCCAACTCTCGAACGAACAGGTTCGACATCGATAAACTGGTAGTAAAACTATATAAATATATTGCACAGTTATTGACTGATAAAATATTGTGTCATCGATTTTTCGATTGCTTTTGCGGCCTGAAGAAAAAAACCCTACAAGGGTTGCCTTTTATGTTTCGGGATTTGGCAACCCTAGTATTGCAATCTGGCAACTGACAACTATGACAATAGTAAAGTTATACATTTTTGAGATTATACCTACTCAGAACATTTTGACATGTGGGCACTATTTGTGTTGTTTACGATAACTTAAAAAATTCATCTTGGAATTAAGTTTTGAACCTTTTCGTATGATTATTTTCTGATATACATATGTACATATTTCAAAATTGTAATCAATTAGTACAGACACTGTTTGTATTTTAAACTTAGCAAAACGTTAGTTACAATATAAAAAAAAAAAAAAAAAATGAAAATTCTTTATACTCACCTCTGTTGCATATAAAATTTCCAAAATTTTCTGTATTAAAGGATGCGTATCACCCTCTTCGGCTTCTTGGCAGCTAAAAAAAAGAAAACCGAAATAAACCCATAAACACAGTAACATTTGGCATTTTTATTTTCTACATTGGGTAAAAAGGTATTATCAGGTGAGAAACTACGATGCGGTCACATATGAACAAATTTTTGCCCATTGTTGCTCGCTAAACGGATATCAGAACAAAAAGAAAAAACAGCAACACAACGCAAAAATATTAAATTTCACTCGAGTTTATTTTAAGGTTATGTTTGCTCAACGAGCAAATACAAAATTTACAGCGAACCATTATTTGATCTTATAAAAACTAAGTAAGAGCGAATACAGATTTACTCTGAATAGTGCATTAATACGTTGAGCAAACATAACCTTAAAATATATTCTGGTAAAATTTTGGTTATTTTTCTGTTTCTGCTTGCTATTGACATTTGTTGTTGCATCCACGTCAATGTATAAGCTTTTTTAATTGTATATATTATTGTATTCTGCGAAAATAAAAGTCAGCCAGAAAGTAGACGAAACAAGACGGCACAAGTCACCACCCGACACTACATATACATATAAGAAACGAACGCTGGAAAGTCACAAAAATTATGATGTTTGACGTCTTTTATCGAATGTCTGCAACAAATTATTAAAATAAACGACACGCATATAATCAAACTGAGTGACGAGTTTATTGAGCGTGTCCTGGGACACTTTTGTTTGTTATTGGTTGCCTTTGGCAACAACAGTTGATTGTTTAACTACTTGCCAAAAAATAGCACGAAGAAAAAGTGTGGGCTGTTTCGTGCAAGAACTAAGAATATTTCTCTCTCAAAAGCTCTCCCACTTGCAGGAACTTTGAGTACGGGAACAGTGTCAGTGCAAACTGACATGCCGCGGTCTCCCAATATTGAGTACGGGATCACAGCCAATATGGCAAATTCCAAAAAAATAAGTGCTACCAGATTTTACACACATTTGCGTTGAACAAAACGCACAATCTTCAAGCACATGAAAAAAGGAGATTTGCGAATTTTAAACCAACAAGTGTTTTAAAATGTTTGCGTTTCTCAGCACAGGGCTGTTTCACTCCAATGACCCTGGTTGCAATGGCAATAAAATATAAAATACTTACAGGATCTCTATGTCACGCAATTTAGAGAAATAGAAATCTCTTTCTTTTTCCAAGCCTTCCAAATTTAAACGCATATCCATGAGCTACAAAAATTTGAAACAATTAATTGTGAACATAAAGAATTTTACTAAAAGGGGAAATCTTACTTGGCTAGATAATTCTTCAATTTGTTGATTCGTTACAGCACTTGTATTATTTTCGTTGGCTTTCTTAACGGCACCAGCAGCACTGCTATTCGAAGAAGCAATGGCCGGTTTTGAATTAACAGCAGGAACGGCAGCTCTAGGCGGTACTTTTGTAGCTGTTTAATAAATCACACAAAAATTATTAGCAAAGTTAACAAGAAAATCTAATAATATGTACACAAACACTGAAACAAATTAAAACTAAATTTTAAATTAAAATTTGGTTTTAATTTGCACTAACAACGAGAACATTAACAAAGTAATGCGAAGCACGTCTTTTAAAATTAATAAATTAGTTAAGAAAAAAGAAATAAAAATGTACAAAAGTATTATTAATTTAGGCTATTTTTAAATAATTATTTACATGTAAAATAAAACAAGAAAACAAAAACAAAAACTGAAACTGAAAACAAATTAACAAATCAATGACAACATACTAGGCCTCATGACGGACGACGCTGCTGAACGTTGTTGCACCACCGCTACAGCTGGCTTTTTATACGATGCAGGCGCTGCACCAGTGCCTGGTAAACTCTTAACATTGCCCGCTCCAAAGCCCATTTGTGCACCTTCTCTGGCTGCACTGGCATCATAATCATGACCATCATAATTGGCATCAAAGAATTTTTTAAACCATTGTAAAAATTCAAAATTATCTTGAAAACGGCCTTTTGTCAATTTATCGATTGGTATAATCTAAAGATGCAGTTTGAAAATGTTTGATGTTACATCGACCGAATGGTTGGTTGGCGGTTGGTCGGTTGGTTGGTTGGTTGGTTCGATTGAAGATTGTTTCGTTTTCGTTGAATATTTTTAGTTGTTAATTTATGTTTTTTTTTTTTGTAAGTTGTACGTGTGACGTGATTGATTGAGTGTGAAGGGGTGGTGTAAGTGAATGTGGCGTTAAATAAAACATATAAAAATAAAAAAAAACCAAAGAAAAAAGAAGGGAAAATTTGAATGACTGATGTAAAATTATGTAAATAAATGCAATTATTATTAGAGATATTACAAAAAGTTTAAAGTAAGTGATATTTTATGAGCAAGAGGACAAAACGAGATGAAACATTTCAAAACAAAACGAGAAAGGGCTAATGAATGTTTCTTAAAGTACGCTCACATTAGCAAATATTAATGCACAAATAACGTGACCACTACTCTCTTGTTGACGTCTATTATGGCACAGGGATACAAACAACGAAAAGAGCATATACAGCGTACATGCATGTGTATGCATACTACAACACATGCCACATGGTAACCTAAAAAAAAAATATTGGAAAAACATAAAATTTTACAAGAGCATATTTTAAGCTGATGTTTGACCAACGAGCTAAACTAAAACTTTACCACGAACAATTACTTGATTTTGCAAAATTCTTACAACAGCCAATACAAATTTACTCTAAATTTTGTATTTTCTCATTGAGCAAACATAACCTTAAAACATGCTCTGGTGAAATTTTATGTTTTCCTTGTTTTCTCTTTCCGTTTTGTATGTATGCATTAAAAGGTATATATGTATGTACATTTTTTAGAGGTTTGCATGAATGTATTTGCCGTAAATAAGGGTCAACAAGAAATTAGTGGTCACATTATTTTGGGCTAAAATGGACAAAGGTTTCCTCATGTTTGACCGTACCTATAGCAATGTGATACTTGACGCGAATATAACTTTGCATGTTTTTATACATTTATCCGGGATGCCAAAATGTGAATAAAATAAAAAAAGGAGTTCAAGTTTAAACGTGCCAGGGAAGCACAAAACTGTCATGATACATATAATTAAATATACATCGAAAGTAAAAAAAGAGTTTATGGCCGCATGCGTGTTGAGGAGAAGAGTGGCAGCTTCAAAACATTAAAGAATTAACTGCCTGTTCCTCAATGTCGAAGTAGTGCAATTGTGTGCATTCTAAGCGAAAGAAAATTGTTTTGGGTTCCTCTATGTCGAAAAGACGTATGTAAGTGTTTTCATACAAAATCCGATTCCTCTATTTCGATCATGTCGTCAGCACTGCGAACACAAACGTCAAAACCAATCACTTGCTGTTTTGCTATCGAGCGGGTGTTTTTATAGAAAAAATTTTATATTTATTTGTTTAAAAAAAACTGGGATATAAAACTAGAAAGCCCACAAATTTTTCATTTTTATTTTATCCAGTAAGTATATTAAACAATTATCATATGTATGCATGTAGTTTTCCTTTCACGTTCACTTGTTCGTTGGATGGCAGAAAATCCTGAGTTTGCCAGAGGAATACCCGTGTTCAGTGCGTCAAAGTACTTATTAAATGTCTATGCTAAAAATAATTTTGAATTTTAAAACACCACAAACAAACTATTTCACACTTACAAAATGTCTTTTTTTTTTTTGTACTTATTTATGTATGTATTTGCTTTGGCTTGTCAGATACAGCTGGCCGATTTTAAGAAGGGTTGTATTTACACAAGCACAGCTTAATAGTAATCAACCAAAACTTTAAATTACCCATCTGGTAAATCTGTCTATCAAATAAATAGCAAATATTTCGTGACGTATCCAAATTGATTCGAAATCGAGCGACTGTATTTCGATGGCTTACATTTTCTTGCGACATTGAGGAACAGGCAGTAAATATTAAGTTTCAAGGCGATTGATTCTTTCTACCATAAATCATAAAAGAAAAACTTGACTTTGGAATAGTAACCCACCACCCAAATCTTCCAAAAAAAAAAAAAAAAAAAAGAAAACAAAAACATGGACAGATCATCTTTCAGGACAAAAACGCAAAATAAACAATATTTATGTACAAAAGAAAAACAATGAAAGAAAACACCATAAAACTCATAAAATGCAATTAAATGAATCATGTTTGTGGCTGGGTTTTTGTGTGAAGGGAGTTAAAATTAAGTTTCAGGCAGAATGAAAAAAAAACACGTTGAATTAATTGACCAAGCAACCGCATAACGAGTGAATTTTTATAAAAATTATGAGCAGGTTATTTTAGGCCTTGTAATTTGTAACTTTAGTAAAATACGAGTGCTTTTATAAGGAATGTATTTTTACAAATTTGTGCTGTCCTTAGCCGTTTTAAAAATAAAACTATTTAAATTTTAAATTATGAATAAGTAGAGAAAACAAAAGAAGAAGAAGAAAAAAAAAATACGATACTACAAAACCAAAATAAACGTGCTTCACTTTTTAAAAAGAATTTCTCATTTTTGTTGATTTCTTTCTAGTTTCCTCACTTAAAAACCAAAAACAAATATGTATGTATTTATTTAAATTTGTAACATGATCATACCGGTTCGTGGTGTGGGAGCATGTGTTGTTGTTGTATTTCGTCCCGAGGGCATTTGTATATGACGTTTGTCGTGATGGTGATGATGTAGCAGATCATTACTGCTGCCTACACCACTACCACCGCCGCCAACGCCGTTGCCCAATTTGATGCCGCCACGCGCTATGAGCGGTTCATATTCACGTCCATCGTAATTGGCATCGAAGAACTTTTTAAACCATTGCAAAAATTCAAAATTATCTTGAAAACGTCCCTTAATTAATTTGTCAACGGGTATAATCTATACTAATGCATTCATTCATTACGTTCATTTTAAACGGTATTCCCATAATAGTACAAGTTTTTAGTAGTTTGTTTTTTGTTTTAAAAAGAAAAAAAAGGAAGGAAATAAAAGAATAAAAAAAAAAATAAAGACACACAAAGAAATTAGTAGGTCATCATCAAGTTCTTAACCAGACAGCAAAGAAGTATTTTTAACAACAAAACTATCACTTACTTTTTTTCTTGTTTCTTTTTATAATTTCATGAATAAATAATTAAAAAATAAAGAAATACCAATAACCATGTGCACATACCTTGTCAACAGTCATCTTTTTAAATGAAGCTTGAAGTATTTTGAAGTTTTGAATGTATTCGTGTTCCAAATTTGTGCGGAACTTGACACGTTTCATGGGTACCGAACCAGGAAACAGCATATCCATAAATTGACAATAAGCAGCGCCTTAAAGAAACAAAGAACACAATTCATTTATTCACAAGAAACTCAACAAAATTGCAAATAGATTGCAGTTTATGCCAAAAAAAAATAAATTAAATATTTTTTGTTTTTTGGTCTTTTTCAACAACGTTTATAAAAATTACCTTCCAGGCCCGCAATGTCGCTCGACATCGCTCGCTCGCTTTGTTACATGCAAAACAATAACAAAATTCAAAACTTTGTTCTTGCTTTCAGCGTGGTTGTGTAAGCGAACGATGTCGAGTGACATCGCGGGCCTGGCACTACATTTAAACACATTTTTGAATAAGATACTTTTCTATAAATAAGATATTTTTTTTTTTATAAAGGGTGCGTTCTTTCTTTCTGCTATTTTATCAGATACTAGATCAAGTAAATTTTTTATCAGATTCTTTTAGCTACTACGTACTTATTATAAAGGCAACAGGTACTTTTTTATCGGATACTTTTTTTTTATAAAAAGTATGTACTTCCTTTATAAAAGGTACTTTTTTATTAAAGATACTTTTTTTTGTTAAAGGTGCCGTCTTCTTAGAATCTACGTTTTGTAAGAGGTCCTTTTTACAAATGGTACTTTTTACAAAAAAAAAGTATTTTTTATAAAAGGTATTTTTTACAAAAGGTACTTTGTTTATAAAAAGTAAATTTTTAATAAAGGTATTTTTTAAAAAGGAATTTTTTATTAAAGGTACTTTTTTATAAAAAGTAATTTTTTATTAAAGGTACTTTTCTATTAAACGTACTTTTTTACTAAAGATGATTTTTCACTAAAGGTACTTCTTATAAAATATAATTTTTATAAAAGGTAATTTTTTTCAAAGCGTACAGGAGGTAATTTTTTTAGAGCGTACCTTTTTTATAAAACGTACTTTTAAAAAAAGTGTTTCTTAAAAAAAAAACGCTTTTTCATGAAAGGTACTTTTTATAAAACGTACTTTTTAAAAAAAGGTGCTTTTTAAAAAAAGGAACTTTTTTACGAAATTTAATTTTTTATGAAAGGTACTTTTTTATACATGGCACTTTTTTATGAAAGGTACTTTTTCATTAAAGGTACTTTTTTTTACTAAAGGTGCTTTTTTATCAAAGGTACTTCTTATAAAATGTACTTTTTAAAACAGGTAATTTTTTGCAAAGCGTACTTCCTATAGAAGGTACCTTTTTATAGAGTGTACTTTTCATAAAACGTGATTTTTTTAAAAAGTTGCTTTAAAAAAGGCACTTTTTTACAAAAGGAACCTTTTTATGAAAGGTACCTTTTAATATGTATGTACATGTGTGTAATAACAAACTTTTATGCAAATGCCTTTTGCAAATTCAGGAGTCTCCTCCATCTTGTTTCGTAATTACAGGCAGGCAGCCTTAGAACATTGACATGAGTTAAAAATTAGTATTTACTTTAATTTTTGTAAAATTGCATTCGATACAAAAAAAAAAAAAATACGTTGAGCAACGAAATTTTCGACGACAGTGCTACCAACTCATAATCGAAATCAATTTTACATTCGTTGATCGATTTTTGATACTCAGCGAATATCGAATGTTGCTCGTAATAAGAGTACCAGTCACAATTCCACCGATGTCACTATTCGAAAACTTTAATAAGTACGAATTTTTGTGACTGGAAGAATGCGTATCTGTGAGAAGTGTTATCAACGTTTAAAAGACTAGCAAAATAAAAAAACTCTTCAACTGTCACTGTCACCATCACAAACAGTGCCCTTGATTTTATTTGCTACAGTTACCGAAAAAGTACTTTTTCAGCGATGGAAAAACGCGGTCTGATTAGATGATGACAGCACGTTCTAATTTCCAAATGCACGCACATGTGTATTTTTCCAAATGCTGAGTGCATTTAAATCTAAAGAGCTATTATATACATAATTTCAAACAATATTATTCGGTTGACTGTCGTTTTCAAATTGCTAGAGGCTTCTTTTCTTTTTTGCCTTAAATTGCTTTAGTATGTGCCACTTACCGGTGCATAGTTCTTCTATTTTCGAAAATTGTGCCTGCAGACAATCATTTACCCAAGCAAGCATATCATGTCTGGAAAGATTTTCAGTTGTAACATTTGTTGAATACACATTTACTGCCATTCTGCTTGGAAAAGAAGTTTCTTCAATATCAGTTGATTTGTGTTGTTTTCAGTTCCCGTTTCTTTTTTTTGCTGCAACAAAAAAGTCTCTGCCGTTGTACTGCTGTAGGGTGGTGGTGGCCTCTAGTGTTTGGGATTTTGTTTAAATAAAATCTGCAAATAAAAATACAAAAGAAAGAGTTTGAGAGCCTGTTGTTTGAGCATTTAAATATAATTGTTTTTGGCTTGATTGCTTAAAAAAGTCATCTTTAAGGCAACTAATTAAAGCATATTTTGTTGATTCCATTTCAAAGTCAAACATGTGTAATTATTTGTTGTCGAAAGTGAATTGAAGCGAAGCGCCATGTGCGTGATTCAAATCTTTATGTTTTTTTTTTTTTTTCTTTACAAGTTCATCATCATCGTTAATAGAGTAACTAACGGTTTTGGTATAATTTTGATGGAAACGAAGATAATTTTTTTTTAAATAAACAACAACAGCAACAGATGGCCATGTCTGATCATTTCTGAATCGAAAGCCAATACAATAAAATATTTTACTTGTATTCAGTGGCAAATAAAAAACATTTTATTTCAGAGCAATTAAATAACTTTTTTTTTCTTTTTTTTTGTATGGTTCCAGTAGTTTATCATTTAAGAAAGTCCAAAACAAGACTAACAGAAGAAGAAGAAGAAAGAAACACACAAATTTTAACAGACCATATTGGGTGAGCTTTAAATTGAATTACACCGGTGAGGTGGATTCGTGTACCAAAATTCATTAGTACTTTTATTAAATTATACAGCTGAATGAGTAAGTCGTGGAATAAGCATATGTTTGCGTCATTTGATCACCAATAACGTGACCACTAGGGTAGGCTTTGTTAAAAAAAAAAACGTAAGTGCGCCTGCACTCCCACTCTCCCCCCGAAAAATGTACTCCATGGCAAAACAAGTGCATTCTGGAACATTTTGGGTAGATGGAATCAGGGGAAGGTGTGGCTCATTCGCCCACTAGTTGAAGGAAAATGTGAAAAAATTCACAAAATGGTCCATAACTCTAGAGGGATAAAATGTGCCAGTGGCCACTATTTTTCTCCAAACACACCTACCCCGTATATCAATTCATTAGAGGCGCTACCATACAAAAATAATATTTTTAACAATTTTCTCCCCAACTAGTCCCACTGTGCCTCTGGAGGAGTCAAATGTATGACCAACCCCCATTCATTTTCCTTCCTCGGCATTTCTTAGGAACAAATCAACCCCCTATCTCCCCTCCTTAGGGGGCTCCCAATCAAATGAATATAATAACCAAATTATATGTTTCCAAATAACACAAATCAAGAGGGAATTCTCAGGGTCTTATTCATAATAAATATTTTAAGTTTATTAAACTCTTATTTGACAGATTTTCCATACAAATATGTCAAATAAGAGTCTTATAAGCCTGAAATAATTTTTATGAATTAGGGGGTCAAAGTTTTACAGATAAACAGGTTGGTACAATGTTATCTTCATTTAATTATCTTCCCACTTATATGTATATGGCGTTACTTTATTTCTTTACGTCAAACATATTTAACTCATGCCGAGTTTATTTTCACACACATGTTGAGCCAACCATAACCTTTAAATATGCTCTTGTATGATTATAAGTTTTTTTTTCCATTTTTTTCTTTTCTTTGTTGTTTACTATTGTATCTATGTGCAATTTTGCTTGTTTATATGATTGTGCACTTGCCCAAAATAAAGAGCAACAAAAAAGTAGTGGTCACGTTTTTTTTTTTTTAACATTAGCAGACCAACATAAATTAGCGCTTAAGTTATTGCCGTATATTGTCTAAAAACAGCAGACAATTGTAGTCAGGGCCTGGACCACGTGGTGGTCGTGAAACTGCCATGGTAGTATGTACCCCAGCCATTAAGTCTTCCACTTTACTTTTCTTGTGTTGTTTAAAAATGTTGATCACTCCAATTTTATCCCCAAAAAAAAAAAATCTTGCTCAATATTGAGTAAGTAAAAATCGAACTGAAGCCCAATAAAATTATTAACATTGTTTTTTTATTTAAATAAATGTGTTTAAACTCTTTTTAAATGGGCTATTCATAATATATGTATGTATGTATGTATGTATATAAAATGCATTTGAAATGAGTTTTAAGAAAATCGTGTGTATTTTTTTTTTTTATTTTTTATTAAAACACATTTAAAAAAAAGTTTGTTTTACAAACCTTCAAAAAAAAAAACTTCTATTTCTTTGTACTTGAAAGATTTTAGAAATTTAAAACTTTATTGAATGTTGTTAGTTGAACAAACTTTTTATCTCTGTGTTTATTTCCTCTGGGTATATTGTGCTAATATGTTGTAAAAACTTTTCTAATTACAAGTTAAATGTATCTATTCCTTTTTTTTCAAAGGGTGGCTAAATTTTGTTGGCAAAACAAGACGAGCATAATAGTTTAATTCAGCGTTCAGTGTAAAAGAATGGAATTTACACTTCCCATTTCCTCATTAAATCATAAAAAAGAACTGCAAAAAAATGTAGAAAAATTCAAATAAAATAAAAACTTTTTTTGCAGTTGTAATGAAGTAAAAAATAATATTTAGGGCATTTACAATAGACAAACATGAATGGAGTGCGGCAACAAAAATAAAAGTGGGTGTTTAGTGAAATATTAAAAAGAAAGGAAAACCGGCAAACATGCAAAAAAAATACTATTCATTAATTCATTTATATTAAGCAAAAATAATAATAATAATAGGGACAAAACACATTTCGATGTTGAACAAGTTACAAAGCATATGCCCAAAAGCTTGACCAAAAGACGTGACCACTACTCTCTGGGTAGACTTTATTTTGGGCACAGACTTGTCTCCAAACAACTAAAAATGCTTATACAGGGTGCCGGGAGGAAAGGTACACACTACTTTGTTTTGCCGCCATTTTGATAAACATTAGTGTTGACAGTTCATATTTGGCAGCCGTAAAGTTGGAATGTGACAAATTTGTTGTGGAAAACTGTTTGTTTGATAAGCCAATGTGTTTTAATCGTTAAAACATTTTATCAAAATCAGTCATCGGTTGCGTGAGACGATGAGAAAGTGACGTGAAATATTTGGGATAAACAACGTGCCAACGAGACGCACTATTTATCGGGTAGTGAATGATTTCGAAGACAGAGGAACCACATCGTACTGCAAGATCGGCTGAAAACATTATTGCTGCTCAAGAAAGCAAACAACACAATCCATCATTCTCAATTCGACGCCGTGCTGCATTCAAAATGCATGTTTTGGAGATTGCACAATCAGAGGGGCAAAAGTGCTTCGACAATTGCTTCAAACGCATGCAAAAGTGTATAGACCTGGGGAATGGGGAATATTTTGAAAAAAAAAACATTAATATTTGCTTTTGTTCTCTAATCCCGAAATATAAAAGGCCACCATCGTATTTGAACTTACAAAAACTTTGTATGAGCAAATACGAATGTTGTATATGCTTGTTGAGCAAACATAACCTCACAAAATTTTCTAGAAAAATTTTATGTTTTTACTTTTTTCCTGGCGCCAAATCGTCGCATTCGATATCGAATGAACTACCGAACAAAAGTAATGTAAAACAAAAACAAAATAAACAACAAACACACAGCATAAGTGACGGAATTCGTGCGATACCGAAAGCGACGATTTGGCCCCTGTTTTTTTTTTTTCTTTTTCATCCATGTCAATGTGCACGATGCGATGGATACGCTGCATTTTCAATTGTTTATATGTCTGCATTTGCCCAAAATAAAGTTTGAAAAGTAGTGGTCATGTTTTTTGGGTAAAAATTTTGCTCATAAATGACAGTACCGGGAGTTGTTCCTTTGCCTTTCGTCTAATCATTGTTTAGATTTCGATCAGATGAGGCAGAGCAAGGTGGGGGGCCACGACTTGTTTAGTGCATATGTTCACTAAGGTGACGGAAGTATTGTGAAAAGATATGACTGTGAGGAGGGTGAAGGGAAAGTGGTACTAATGAACATTTAGTCCTCAACTTTTTTCGCCAAGCAGCAGCAACCTTGTTTTACCGAAGTGAATTGGCCCAACGGCATTCAGGAGCCCAGGAGCGACTCTTGAAGTGAATCATCATCTGTCTGCTTTGGCCGAGATAGAGAGGGGCCACCAAAATATCGCTTGGAACGATATAAATGTACATACATGTATGTACTTGTATATCTCCTGCATGTGTGTGTGTGTGTTTCTGTTGTTGTCACAACAACTTCGTTTACAACTTAATCGATAAACAATGGCATAATTTTGCATTACACATGTTCTTTATATCGGCTTAACGCACACGTAATTGTTGAAATTTGTTGGAACCCAGTTGGCACAATTTTTTAGGATTTCTTTCTATTTATGACAACGTTGGACTCCCCCCCCCCCCCCCCCCCATGTCTTTTGTTGTCAACTTTCTTTTTTACTTTGTTTTAAGCACTTCAACGCAATACCGCAATCCAACAACAATTGAATCATTAAAAGTCAACGCACTTTTGGTAGAAAAACTTTTTCATGCAAAAAGGGGGGGTTTTTTTTTAAAGAAAATATCGAATTTTCAACTGCCCAACAAATGGTCATTCTAACGAGGTATTTTTGATTTTTGCAGTACAGATTGGCAAACTGTTATGCCCACTTGCACCACACTGAGAGAATTTTCATCCATAGTTGTAAAGAATTTATTTATATAATACGAGGGTTGCAATTTCATCATCAAAAATCACATTATTGTTTTTCAAAATATTCCCCCCATAAAAATCTACAAACTTTCGTATGCGTTTGAAACAATTTTCGAAGCACATGCATTCTGAACGCAACAATCGTTTCTTCAGGTGTCGCAAAACGTTGACCTTTTTCAGTTTGTTTTTTATGCACGACAACAAAAATAAGTCATTCGGTGCCAAAGCAGGACTATACAACGGATGTTTCAGCAGATTGATGTTTTGGATGCTCAAAAATGCAGTTGTTTCAGCCGATGTGTTAGAGCTCGCATTGTCGTGGTGAAGAATGATCGGCGAGTGGTTTTTTTTTTGGATTTCTTGGAAGACGACGGGGAAACAAATCGTTAATATTTTCAAATTGAATTTTAATGAAACGGAGTCACAAAACTGTCAAACGAAGTCACAAATGAGTAAATTAAAAAAAAAAGGTATTTGGTCCTTTTCTCGAAAACGGTACGAGATGGGCGAAAAAAAAAAAATTATTGGACATCGTTTTAGAGCCTATCTAATATCATGTCCAATAGTCAAAATGTTTGGAAGTGCGTTTTTGTGGAAAATATAACATTTAACAAATATTGCATACCATAGAACCGCGTAGTAAACCCCCCACCGGTGTATGACTTCTTTCTACTGTATTTTCTAAAATATTGAGTGTGCACAAAATTTGAAAACGAAAATACTTAGAGAAGAAGACTACAAACCGACCTGCATTTGCAGGCTAACTGACGGAGCTAACTAGCACACACATGAATTTTTGTCCATGCAAAATGGATCGCGCCTAATGTACATTTTTTTTTTTTTTTTGTATTTGCAATGTCTTGGCACTGTTAATGAAAATCGTAAAACAAAACAAATTGTGTTTTTGAAAATTCGCACACGTATTTGTAAGTATTTTAAAGTTCAATGTTTTAATTGGAAATTGAGTCGATCGAAAACGATCTATTAACAACGTTGACATTAAAGAGGAAACAACAAAGCGAAAGAAAAACAACAAGCAAACATTTCCTTAATGTCAATTTCAAACTCTAGAAATAAGTGACATTTAAATAAAAATGCTACAAATGAAGAATGCAGTGCGTATAACAAATGACGCTTTTAAAGGCCACAGACTGACTCACTAATTGAGTGCATCGTCAAAATTTGATCTTGTGCTTTTATTTTCGAATGAAAATCGTATGCGATAACTCTAAAGTTAGCTGTATACACGGAGAGAAAAAGCTGGTTCTAAATTTAAGTTTTTTCTACTGCACTTTAGTACGAAGCGTACTTGAAAATTTAAGTACGTACTTAAAACAAGCCGAATAGGGATTACTAAGTGGAATCAATCCGGTTAAGGCTTAAAATAAGTATGAAATTCTTGGGTGTATTTGTAACCAGGGACCAAATTCTGGCACTCGTGATTGAACGATTTCGTTATAGAATGCTGTGTGTTTGTTGCTCATTTTGTTTTTGCTCTACATTGTTTTCGATCACGAATGCCAAAATCCGGCCCCAGCACTTGTGTTTTTGCTTGTTCAAGTATTGAATTTTGTTACATTTTTTAATTGCTACGATGGCTGAATTGATACGAGTGGCTGGACTGGCACTAATTCGGTGCCAGTTTCAAAGTCGGCAAAGAGACAAAATAATTTATAAATTTATTATTAAATAGAGGAAGTAGAGCGAAATATTTCGGGTCTGATTTTGGCATCCAATAGGCCATTCAGAAACATCGAATCAAGTGCATAATCAATCATCACACTCAAAACAAATTCAATCCTTTCGTACTTAAATCAGTCCCAAACGGCGTCAAAAGTCCAGTAAGTGCGTGCCAATGTTCTTAAATGAAGAACGGCGTTCCTGTTGTTAAGCACGGATTTGAAACTGGGATTGAATATGGCTAAAATTAAGTATTTAGCGCCTGAAAAATCCGTACCTAAAACAAGCACAACGTACTTGATTTAAGAAAACCCGCACTTGAAGAACTTCTGACCCCGCTTGGTATTGATTTAGGTACAAATGGATTGGATTGTTTTTTTTTTCAGTGTAGGGGTAATAAAAAAAAGTGACAATTATTATGAAAATTCGATACGGCAATGAGATAAAAAGACGTACTGAAACAATTTGACAAAATATTGCAACTTACTTTTGGAACGAAGTTCCTTACCGCGGCTTGCTGGTAGTGCAAATTAGTAGAAATCATCACGAAAGCGTGTGAGCTGTTTATATGTATTGGTGTACTGTCGAAAAGCAATTGTGTATGATTGGCGGTGTCTCCACTGACAGCAGCGGAGACACCTACCAATGAATATTAATTAGTTGTGAAAATGGACACTATCAGTTGATAGATGTCGCTAAAGTAAAGTATGTCACTACAAAAAACTGCAACATTGAAAAATTTTCTTCGTTTTGTAGCAGACTGACAAAAAAAAACTGCATGTGTCAAAAGTAATAAAATAAAACGTTCCAAAAATTTTAAGAAGCATATAAAATTTCAAAATTTCAAAAACAACACAAAATAAAACATACAGATTTCACCTTGTATTACATTCGAAGATGAAGAAAAAACGTAAGGAACTTCGTTCCTAACGGGGGTCCCCCGACCGCTTCTCTTTTTTTTTCCTTAAATTTCCTTTGTTTAAATGTGTTTTAAGTATTAACTAACTTAAATGTAAGTTAAATCAAACTCGACCATCAGCTTGCACTGATTTTTGGGGCATAAGAAGGTTTGTTCCAGAAACCATGTGTCTAAATTAAAATCCAGCCCCGAATTTTAACGGAAAACTTTGGAAATGAAAGGAAATGTTAAGAGATGAAAAGTTTCACGTTAAAAATCGTAAGTTCTATTTTGATTTTAGACTCATGGTTTCTGGGACAAACCTTTTTAGAATTAAACGTTGATTAGAAATTTGACAACAGCTTTGTTTTTTTTTTTTAAATACATGAGCTCAAACACAACTGGTATGTTACCAACCACTTACATACATACTAGACATTTTGTCTGCCAGGATGCTTGACAAAGACTTTTTGTGTGTTTTTTCAGTCGCAGAAGAGTTCTCTTGCATGAAGTCTTTTATAAAGAGTCATAATTTATTTATTGGGATGTTAAATGTGTATTTTGTTTTTCGTTACTTGTCAACTCAAGACCTTTTGAAACAAAACCTTGTGTATTGCATTTTTCAATTTTCAATATTCTATTTTGGATTATTTGCTGTTTTTCTTCCGCTTCGGTGTTGATCTACGCCACAAGTCCATAAAGTTCATTGTTCGGTGTAAAACATAAGAATGGGTGTGTACGTGTGTGTTTCGAGTGGATAATAATGTTGATAAAGTGGTGGTGGTGGTGCTGCTGCTGCTGCCGCCGTTGTTACTTGTGCCAACCAGCCAACCAGCCAAATCAGCCAGTCAGCCAGTTAGACAGCCTGCTGATTGTTCATGAAAGCACTCTCGAAATCGTTCTAAGTACTGGGTATTATTTTTATAATTCATGATTTTTATTTGTGGTCGCTGAGTGCTGCTGCTGCTGGTGCTGCTGTTGCATTTCTAGCGACTTCATCTTCTTTCTTTCAATTTGCTGTTTATTAATACATATGTATGTATGTACGGTACGGTACACTTATGTACGTGCATACATGTGTGGCAGACATACATACATACATACTTACTAATATTTTAATAGAAAGTATAATTTCAAGTTATTTTTGTTTATTTTCTTTAGGAAATGTTTTCTTTCAAATAAGTTTGCGTGCCGTGCCGGCTGGTAAGAAAAAAAAGTGGCTGGCATGTTGTTGTGTTTTTCTTTATTTCTTTTTTTTTTTGCATTAAATGTCATGTTGCACTTTATATTTTTTGTATATTTCTTCTTTAACACAATTTAACACCATTCGATTTTTTTTTTCTTCTTTTTTTTTTGGTTAAGAATGATAACGAAGAAATTATGGTTGAAAATATTACAGAATATGTATAATAAAAAAAGGCAATATTGTTCGCTCATAAATTTGAAATTGAGTTTACATGGAATTGTACAAAGACTATTCTAAAGAGAGAATATTGCAATTCTTAGAAATAGATTGAAAAAGTGCGGTCACATGTGGAAAAAACGTGACCACTACTTTCTTGTTGACCTCCATTTTGGCTAAGTACAACTAAAACTGTATATACATTCACATGGCTGCAACAGCAAACAACAATGAAGAGCAAAAAATAGTCAGAAACGTAAAAACATAAAATTTCAATAGAGCCTATTTAAGGTTATGTTTTCTTAACGAGTTAAAAACAAAATTTATAGCAAACAATTATTTCATCTTAGAAAAATTTCGCAAAAGCAAACACAAATTTGCTGTAAACGTTGGATTTGCTCGTCGAGCAAACATAACCTTAGGATATGCTCTTATGAAATTTAATGATTTTACGTTTTTTATTTTCGTTGTTGTTTGTAGTGTTATCTATCCATGTCCAATTCCTGGTGAGTTTTTAGTAGTTTTTAGTGCATATATTTGCCCAAAATAAAGGTCTTCAAAAAAGTAGTGGTCACGTTTTTTGGAGAAATATTGTTTTATATGTAACCGTACCTTAACAGGACTTTGAAAAAAAAAAAAGTTCAACAGTTAAAAAAAGCACAACAGAATGCAAAAGCTTAGAGGGATAAAAAATATAATTATAATAGTTAAAAAAAAAACACAAAAATTTGAAAAATTCAAAAAACGCTTCTTGTGTCTTTTTAGTTGTTTAAGGCTTTCATAAACCACTGCAGATTTATTCTCGCATATTGCAAATGTTTCATGGTTTTGTACCAGCAGCTGGATTCTGTAACTTTTATAACGATAATCGTAGCATTAAAAAATAACTAATAATATTTTATCGAATCTGTAATCGAATCAGTAACATTTTTTACTTTTACTTGTTGCCTATTTAATCCGCAAAATGTATTTCGCATTTAGGTTTTAAGCACATAATAGAAACAACTTATTTAACTTACTCTATAAAAACTATTTTAAAAGCCGTTGTTACAGCTGCTTATCATCGTTAAAATGATTCACACAATCGTTACTGCAAGCGATAAAATATATAGAAAAAAAAATACGATTATCTACACTAAGCACTACGGATGTGCTTAACTTTTTTTTAAGAACTACTTTAAAAATTTTGTTGAGTATTGCAATTTTTTTTTTAATTTTTGCAATTTTGCACCCTCATTGTGCTTCCTTTTTTTTTTGGTGTAGCTTTTCTTTAAAACGACTGCGATTCCATTTTGGCATACTTGCCACCCTCAGCCAGCCCGCTGTGTTTTCTGCAACAACTCAACTTTTTTTTTAATTTTTGCAAATTTTTTCCATATTTTCTTATGCATGCCATATTATTTTACAACTGCTTAATTTTTGAAAAAAAAATTTTTTTTCGACGTTTTTTTAGAATTTTATATTTTTTTTCGATTGTAATTCCATTTGCACATTTTGCAATTTTTCCTCGTATATTTGCGTTTTTGTTACAATCATTTTTTGCAAACCCTCTTGAGCCGTTTGTTTGAAATTTTTTTTAAACAAAACCAATACATTCTATTTATATTCTGTATTTGAAAAAATGCTAAATACTTGACACATTTCACGATTTTAAAAATAGGCTTTGCATGCTAAGAAGCAAAAAAAAAAGAAATTCATTTTTAATAGTGATTTTATGTCATCCTTTTCGTTTCATGAAAAAAAAAACGAAAAGTATTAAAAAAATAAAATCAGTATTATAAATATATTACAAATGAATTTTGGAATGCACAATAAAAAGAAAACATGGAGAATTTGGCATTTTCCGTTTTTATTTTGAGAATTATCACTTTTTTGAACGATATAAAGACTAGTGGGATTCGTTTGCATGCTTTATAGGCTTCAAAAGTAGGGCGTTCCATACATACATATACAGTTGCGAGCAAAACAGTACGAAGAATAAATGTCTTACAAATATCTTATTTGCAAGAGCAAATATTTACATATTTTGCTCTAACTGTTGTATTTGCTCGTTGAGTAAACATAACCTAAAAATATATATATTTTTTTTTGAAGAAGAAGAGCGAAATATCGGCAAAAATATACAAAGAAATATAAAAAATCTTAAAATATGTTCTTGTGAAATAGAACGATTTTGTGTTCATTTTCCTGTTGTTTGTTGTTGCATTCATATCAAAATTTTAAGCTGTTTAAAAAATTGAAACAACCTTTTAAAAAAAGATCAACAAAAAAGTAGTAGTGAACACAACTTTACTTGAGCTGTTGATAATACTATTATGTATGCAAAAAAATGTTGATATTGAAATTGAAAAATACATACATACATACATACATATGCATATAAAATAAAAGATAATCTTGAAATAAATTAAACATGTTTTCTAAAACTTACACACAATGCATGTAACATACTCGTATGCGTTTGAAATTTATCAATATATAAAACCGGCACACCGGTAAATATGGGTGTGTGTGTTTGTGTGTTTGTGCACATATGCTAAAAATTAATGACAAAAACTGAAGGAAACCGAAAAATAAACAAACAAAAAAAATAGTAATTAAGTTCAAACAAAAACAACAATAGAGTGAACTAAAATAACAACATATCAACTAGAGTTTAAAATTAAATAAAAAAAAAATAAATAAAATAAAGAGGTGGGCACAAAAGAGAATTAAATATTTTAAGCGGAGGTGTTGGACGTTATCGAGGTCTTTTTTTTTCTTTTTTAATAAAATTTTTAAATAAACACATTCTACTGTGACCATTTGGACGTGTGTGCGTAGATATGCGCATATCGTCATCTAAAATGCACAACTATGTAATATCATAAAACAATCAAATTTTTTTTTATATGTACATATGTATATTAGATTGTAAAATATTAAATTTTTTTTCGCAAAATAAAAGCAAAATTTCTGCCATCAAATTTGTAAGCAATATGCTAAAGAAATTAATATCAATATGCTAAATAAATTAATAATCAATATTCTGTTAATTGACAAAATTATTTTTCTGTTTAACACAATAACCATTGGCCAGCTGACAAAGAAACTATGCCTACACTTTAGTTGTCAAAACATCGAAAAGTCTTTCTATAAAAAAAATAAAATAAAAAGGATTTGGGAATTCGCAGAGCTTCAGTTGGCGTAGTGGTAAATATTTGCTCCCTAAAGTATGCTAAAAAATTTTCAAAGCTCATTTTTTACAGTGTTGCATTTCAATTTTTCTCAATATTTGAAATTATTTTGAACTAATTGAGCAATAACTTATTGCATATTGCATATATGGCATATTGAGCTCAATAATATGGCACTTATTGCGATAATCGCTTTGAAGCGGCGAACGCCGTACCAGGCTTGCCTTTTATATCTCGGGATTAATGAACAAAAAATAATATTAATTCTCCAAAATCACTTTATTGTTTATTTGAAACACCCATACAGTCGACTGCTACTTACTTTCGGGCTCATATGCGTAAATCCACGATTTGTTATCTGTCACAATGTCATAGACGTGTTTCGAAGCACCATATTTTTTGGAGCATTTCTTTCGGCCAATCGACAAGGTCCTTTTTTAAGCTATTGGCAAATTGTATGGGATCCAAGGCGAACAAATTTTTTTTTTTGACAGTCACAATGTTTATACAATATTGAATGTATGATGGTCCCACAGATGTTGTCTAAATGTTACGATAGGTCGCATAACAAATTTGCAATATCAGTTAGCGCACAGCCAATGTCAATGGTTTTCGGAACAACAACTGTTCCTTGATGGGGCTTCAACACCAAAAATTGAGTTAAGTTCTTCCATTAGCTGTTGCTGGGCTAATCCAAGCAGAAAGTTGTAAAAAAAATAATCACACGAAAAGGTTCACAACTTAATTCCATTTTTGGGACAAGATGAATTTACCGTAAACAACGCCTGTCAAAATCTTCTGAGTGGGTAAACCTCAAAAATGTACAACTTTACGATATAGATGTCAGTTGCCAAATCTCGAAACCTAAAAGGCTACCCTCGTATAACAAAAAAATTTTAATATAATTAATTTTTATAAAGGCTCCTGACATTAAGAAATCTTCAGAGGTTTTTTTAAATTCATGCTAATGGACTGAAAATGGATAAAAATTAAAAAAAAACTCTTTATTCCCATATTTCCGAAACGTAACTCAAGCACATAATTGAAAATAAATCGAAATGTGCATTTGAAATTCGGCGATCTTTTCCGATCAGTCTTTTTTTTTATTTTTTCTCCCAGCTCTCATAATTGATAACATTTTAAACGAGAATTAAAACCACTCCCAAATTCAAAGAAATTAAATACCTATGTGCGGGAAAAGATAAGCTATGCTTACAAAACAGTTTTGACTTCTGCAAACTTAGGAAGAATTACATATTACGTTATTTAGCAGTTTAGATAACGATATGTATTATTAATTTATTTCTGAAATATGTTAAAAACGTTTGTTGCAGCGTTAATTTATGACGTAAACTTAAGATTCAATAAGAGAAAAGAGGGGCTAGATCATTTACATACATATATTCCACAACATGTATAATAAAGTTTAGTAGACGTCATTTAATATGTACTACATACCTACATACATATGTATATACTAATTTAAAACATAATACAAATAAACACATGTGAGTACGTAAATGCACATGAACACAAAATGTAGCGCTGAGTGGCTTCACGAATACATAATTGTCCCAAAAATGTTCAATCTATAGCAATATTTTTCTGCATCACAGCCTCTGTAGATACTGCAAGGTGAATGATTCCTTAAAGCAATCGTGTGGGCCCTAATTCATATGCAGTATTGATTGTCGCATGTAAGAACTTATGGTAGGCAGTAAGTACATAAATGCTTTTTAACTACGAAATATGTAGTTCTTTAAGGAAACACATACACATGATACGGTCATTGGTGGTTCGACCAGCCCAACCTTGAAACTGTCTCAGGATGTTTAGAAGCGTGGATACAAATAATTATGCACATACAAACATACATATGTATGTATTTAGGTAATACATGATTAGACGATTTAGGTTTTTTCTTTAGCATTAACGCAGCAGTTAACAACTTACTCGCATACCAATTGATATATGTATGTATGTATGGATATGTATGTAAATAAAAAGTTTGCAGGTTCTGTCTGCGTTTACGACAAAAACAAAAATCTAACCTAAAATAAGCTTTTAGTTAAGAATTTCATGGACACTCGTCGGCATAGCACAGCAAATGCATTCGATACCACAGAGTACTTTGTGCCCCTACAGCGGAAGCTCTTTACTTTCCAATTAAGACATACGTACATACATTGGTCCATCCAGAGACTTGCACATACATATGTACATATGTATTTTTAAGACAGAACACTTCCTTTAAGCAAGAAGACACTGATTAGAAACACAGAAAGAGTTAGGTTACATATTTACATACATATGTACATGCACACATACCTCTACATACATACATTTTAACTAAATCAATTTTAAATATACATACATACATACATATGTATGTAGTACATAAATGCGATAGCAAACTGGAATTAATAAAAATGAAGAAAAAAAATTGCGAAAAAGCAAAAAGATCGAAACCAAACCCAATTTCATGTTATAAAGAATGCAAAAACTAAACGAATTATGTGCAAATAAGAAACAAGATAATCTCCCCCAGGGAGCATGTAGCAGAAGGCAAAGTAATGGCAAAGAAATATACAATACAGAGAAGAAGGGACAAATAAAACACCATAAGGAATCATCATCATCAACTCGGCTCATGTTGTTGTAATTTTTAAAACTCTGCCAACGATTACGTCGTCAATAATGTTCGTTTCATATAAGAAAATGCTATTTTTACACGCACACACTCATACAGAAAATGACACATGTATAGTGGTAGTCAAACATCCCTTTTTATCATCATAAAATGTATGCGTCAGCTTAAAAGAAACATCTTTCCACATTCTTCAAACATATACGATTTTTATTAACTACAGGAATTAAACTTCAATATGAAACCATATGCATGGAAGTGCATCTTCGAAAAGTAAAGGAATTCTTTAATTTTATACCAGCAAAATTAGGTTCACAAACCTGGCTAATTTTTCTTTATCAAAATTATTTCACTACACCTCATTTTTTCAATATATTTCGAGCATTTGTTTTATGTTTCATTTAATGGCTTGCAAATTCTTTTCTCTTTGGTAAAATAAATCTTTTTTTTCTTGTTTGCCAATATTTTTCACACTTAAAAATCGTTACTATCTCTTTTACTCTTTAAGCATTTTAAATTCAAACCGGGAGACTCACCTTTTACGCACACACACACATTCGCTAGTGAAATATGTAAAAGCAGAGAAATTTGTTCTTTTCCTGGCAAATTCGCGTTAAAATCTTATCAATGCAATTTTAAATATTTTCCAATATGTTTTTATATTGATTGAAATTCAAGTGTTACAAATGCTTAATATCAGTATAAACCAATTTTCGGATGTATTTTAATATTAAATCACTTTGTATTGTAGTAATTCACTTGCCGTTTTATCTGGTTCTGTGAGCGAAAACCGACAACACCGTTGACGAAGAAAAGACGTTGACGACGAATTGAACGAGCAAGCAACATTGAAAAAATGGTAGCACTCAGTGATGATAATGTACTGGTTTTTCTACATGCGATTTTTTTTATACCAGCGATTTTCAAATATTTATATACTAATGCACACACGGGGTTTTTTTGAAGATGTTCGTTTCACACTTTTATCTTATTATTTTTTCGCTATTCTAAGAATAGTTAAAAGTATTTATTTTCGATATTTCTGCAAGCCAATATAACGGCAGAAAAGTTCATTGTACAACTTGTTTGTATCCAGCATTTTTCTATTCTCATTTTGTCATGACAACCTTGTTTAGTGTGTGTTTACACTGTGACTTTTTTGTCAGAGGCATTTCACAGTGTGTATAATTTTTTTAGTTTGGTACATACCAACGCGTTAAATGAATGTAACTGAAATTTCTGCACCATTCTTATAAAAAAAATACAAATTTGATTAAAAGAGCCGAATTATAGGAAAAATGCCAAACTTTAAACATTTTTCGCAAACGAATAAATAATACACATAAAAAGTTACGAGGACAAATATTTTTAAAAGCGTTAAAAAAATATATTCTTTATTTACAGTCAAAATATTTTAAGCTTAAAACTAATAAATGCAATGTGTTTATCCATAATCACCCAATTTAAATGCACTTTTTCATTTTACACTACTTAAAGTCAAGACACTCGTCATTACATACGGAAAACTCCGAATTTAGTTCCGTTTCCTGCACTGTTTATGGCAGCCTTAAGACTCAAACCCAAAATTTGGCGGGTATTTGCTGGATCTATAATGCCATCATCCCACAAGCGAGCCGAACTGTAATAAGGTGATCCTTCTTCTTCGAAAGTTTCAATAATGGGAGCTCGTAGTTTCTCTGCTTCGGTTTCCGTGAATTCTTTTCCGTTACGCTTGCGTTGTTCGGCGGCAATTTGAGCCAGAACATTGGCTGCCTGAGTGCCGCCCATAACGGAAATGCGAGAGTTAGGCCACATATACAAGAATCTAGGTGAGTAAGCACGACCGCACATACCTAAATGAAAAAAATATATTCATATATATGTACATATATAAAAACCGTAATGTATATTTTAAAAAGCAACTGAGCGGCAGAGAAAATTTTAAAATGTTACCATAATTTCCTGCGCCATAAGAACCACCAATAATGACAGTGAATTTGGGTACATTAGCGCAAGCCACAGCTGTCACCATTTTGGCACCATTCTTTGCTATACCATTTGCCTCTGCTTCGCGTCCCACCATGAAGCCGGTAATATTTTGCAAAAATATCAATGGTATATTACGTTGTGCGCACAACTGTATGAAATGTGCTCCTTTAAGAGCACTTTCCGAAAATAAAACTCCATTATTTCCAATTACACCCACTTTGTGGCCAAAGAGTTTGGCAAACCCACACACCAATGTCTCTCCATACATTTTCTTAAACTCGTTAAACCGGCTACCATCAACAATACGGGCAATAACTTCACGAACATCAAAACTCTTGGTCAAATTTCGGCCAATAATGCCATATAGTTCTTTGGGATCGTATTTAGGTTCCTCTATTTCAGAGACAACGTATTCTCCGGCTGCTGCAATAGCCTTCTTACTAGAGTATAATAGCTGGTCGTTGAATGCGTTTGTAGCGGGCAAATTCAAATTGCTGACCACTTCTCTAGCTAAGAAAATAGCATGTTCATCATCGACTGCATAATGATCGGTTACACCGGAAGTTTTGCAGTGCAAGTCCGCACCTCCCAAATCTTCAGCCGAAACTTCTTCACCAGTAGCTGCCTTAACAAGTGGAGGCCCTGCCAAAAAAATTGTACCTTGTTTCTTAACAATAATACTTTCGTCAGCCATAGCGGGTACATAAGCTCCACCCGCTGTACAACTGCCCATCACAACAGCGATTTGTGGTATACCCATAGCCGACATATTGGCTTGATTGTAAAAGATCCGACCGAAATGCAATTTGTCGGGAAATACTTCTGCTTGACGTGGCAAATTGGCACCACCAGAATCAACCAAATATATACATGGCAAACGATTTTCCTGAGCCACTTCTTGGGCTCTCAAATGCTTTTTTACAGTTATGGGATAGTAAGTTCCCCCCTTAACTGTGGCATCGTTGGCGACAATCACACATTCAGTTCTAAGAAAATAAAAGTGAAAATCCTCAGGAAATTATATTTAACTTTTTTATCATTATTACCCACAGACGCGTCCAACTCCAGTTATGATGCTACCTGAGTTTACCACTTCATCGCCGTACAGCTTATAGCCAGCCAAGGTGCTTAGTTCCAAAAATGCGGAGCCGGTGTCAACCAATCTGTTAATACGTTCACGTGCCAGCAATTTTCCTCTGGACGTATGGCGCTCAACTGCAATAGAACCACCACCTGTCAGCACTTCGCTGGTAATCTTACGCAGTTCAGTGACCAAATTTGACATTTCAGCAGCATTTTCCTAATAAGACAAATTACAAATTCTTAAGCTGAAGGAGGCAGTTATGCAATTAAGCCATGCCGGCAAAACTCACCTTAAACTCATTGGAGTTCTTATCAACTGATGTTGGCAGTATGTTTGCATCGCCTAAGTGCAACAGGCGAAAAGAGCTTCGCAAAGCAATTGTGCCACGATGAACAAAATTTAGTTTTAACATATTTTAAAATTAACTAACTAATAAATTAAAAAAAAAAAAACAAGAAACGATGTATGTATGTACATATATACAAGTGGGAAGAGCAAAAACAAATAAATAAACGAACGTGATAAGCAACGTCAAATTTATATCGAAATAGTGGTAACTCTGTTTCCAGGGCTCGAAGTGCCGTGTACATCTAAACAGTTGGTGTAGTCAACGGCGAATTAAAGTTATGGCCATTTGCACTGCATTTGGACGTGAAAGTAATTTCATTAAGTTTTTGTATATGTATTATGAATAAAAATTTCAATAAAATCTGTGACTTTCATGAAAATTTCTTGCTCAATTTCAAAGGAACGTGAAAATTAATTTTAAAAATGTCTTCAAAGCGAAGTGTTTTAAATGCCAAGACATAATTTTATAGGGCAATATTCGAAAATAATTTTTATTGTTATACTTTTATTAATTATTTTAACAATTTTTTTTTTTTTATATATATATATATATATATATATATATATATATAATTAGTATTTATTATACTTTTTGGTTTCAATTACATTTCTTATGATTTAACTTAAGAAGTAAAAAAAATACAGACTCTATGAAAATTAATTTTTTACAAATTGAGCAATCTTTCTTTTAAAACTATTCACATTTGGTTTTTTTTTTATTTTATCACTATAAATATATTTCATTTGTGCTCTTTATTCATATTTGCTTTACAAATATTTTAAATATTTTGTAATGTACAAAATAATTTAAAATTCACTATTATTATTCAATGCAATCCTCAAAAATTTGTATGTGTCGTGCATGGAGTAGGCAACCGTGTTTACTACCTTGTCACCTTACTTTCAGTAAATGTCAAAAAATTACTTTCAGGAAAATTTTGCTGAAAGCTGAGTTGAAAGTTAGAAAATTGTGAATGTGTAAGTAAAAAAGTGTGAGTGTATTGCAACTTTCAGACATTTACTTTCCCGTCTAAATGCTACGTTAATAACTTCTTGGCCTAAGACCAAATTTTTGCATATTTTTGCGATATCTTCAACACTTCAGGAGTAATGGCCATTACAAAATTTTTTGGAAATATTTACTCTGAGACCAAATTTTGCTTGTTTTTACAATATCTGCAACATTTAAAAATTACGACTGTTTAAAGATTTTTTAAAATTTTTGCTTTGAGACCAAATTTTGCCTGTTTTGCCACTCTTTTCAATATTTAAGGAGTTATGGCCATTTAAAGATCTTTTTTTAGTTTTTTGAAAATGTTTTCCCTGAGACCAAATTTCGCTTATTTTTGAAAGATCTTCAATATTTAAGGAATTATATCCATATAAAAATTAAAAATAATTTTTTTTTTTTTTTTTTTGGAATTTTCTCGTTGAGACCAAATTTAGCTTATCTTTACGATATCTTCAATATTTAAAGAGTTGTGGCCATCTAAAGATTTTTTAAAATTTTGTTAAAATTTTTAAATTATGACCATTTGAAGATTTTTTAAAGTTTTTTTGGAAATTTTTGCACTGAGACCAAATTTTGCGTATTTTTGCAATATTTACAATTATGAACATATAAAGATTTTCTTAAATTTTTGCTTCTTTTTGAGATATCTCCAATATTTTAGCATGGCCTACAAGATTATATGAAAAAATCGCTTCAAGAAAAAACGTTGAGTAGGTACCGCTAGTCTCGAGATAGAAAAATGTCAAATCTGGCAGCCTTGCTTGAACCTATAAATTTTTTCATTACTTTGGTATCATCATTCGCTGGTCGATTTGTTAGCGAACAAATATAATTTCTTTTGCTAGATAAATTTTTTATTAAAAATTAAAGTGAAAAGGATGTTGGCTCGTACTAATTTGTTGGCTCGCAATCTTTCCAAAGCCATGGTTAGATTCCACAGCCATGGTGGTATTCCTGGCGAGGTAATTATTGCAGTTTCAAAAAAACACTGCCACATGATTACATAATTTTGTGTAAAACTTTTGATTATTGATTTTTATAATTTCTTTTCAGAACTTCCCAGTAGGTTTAAAAAACCGCTATAGATTCACTGCTATTTTCACTACCTTTACCGTTTTGGGTTTCGGATCACCCTTTTTGATTGTTAGACATCAACTGCTCAAGAAGTAAAACAATTAGGTTAGTATTGCTTTGGTGTGAAGAGTTTGTGTGCAACGCAAGAAGTGTAATATGTAATAGCAAAGAAGAAAATTATAACTGTAAGCAGTTCCATTGGAAGGGAGTTTATTGGTCACTTGTCTAAATAGAATGTGTACTGGTGTTGCAAGCTGAAGTTGTTGAATTTGTCTGTTTGCCACTAACGTGTCTCTTGGAAGCGGTGGCGGGGGTTTGTCCACAACAATTAGTAAACGAATGGGGTTCAAAGCAGAAATTATTGTTTTGAAATCCCAAAGACAAATGTGAAAGAAGATTCTTTATAGCCTTGGTTTCCAAAATATCGGGGCTATTCATTCATGCATTTCCATTATTAAATTGTGAACGGAAATTTGTCAAAAGCCTAAAAAAGCTTTCACAATAGGTATTTTCCAAAAAAAAAAAAAAAAAATGGAGCTGTCTACCAATATTTAAACTGTTAATCATATATGAACCTACAGGACTCGATTATATAAACAAAGGAAATGAATGAATGAAAATTGGTGCTTATACTTTAAAGTAGGTACTCAAAATTTCCTTCAGTCCACGTCAAATAATTCGAGAACCGCAATAAGCTCATCTAGAAAAAAAGAATCTGAAACTCTGAAATTGTTTTTAAATTTAAGCTAATATATAAACAAAAAAAGTTTGAAAATTAAAATTTTCTTCTTCTCTATTTTCAGAATAATTCTATGCTTTTAAGTTATCAAGTTGTCGAAACATGTGATGCCAAGACATCGTGTTTGATATAAACAAATCTATATAATTTACGATGTACTGTAAGATTAAATGTATTCGAAAATAAAAAAATATGGCTTAATTCCGAGTTTTTATTATTTAATCAAAAATATCAATTTTTGAACCTCACCCTATAATATATTACTAATCACGTTCAAGTTAAAATTCGACTTTAATTAATGTTGCATCACCAATAATAACTTCGAAAAATAAACTCTAATAAAAATGTTCTTACAATCCAGTGAAATTAGACGGCCAGTATTTTTTCAGATGAAGAGACGTAATTGGATTGACAAAAAAAAAAGAAGTACTAAGCTTGGATTTGGAATAAATTTCAAAACCAGTTTAGCTCCTCAGTGAAATTGATGAATCTATTTTATTAAATTTTGGTGCGTGATTATAGCTTTCACTGAAAAGAGGAAAATTACTTCCAGATAGAATAATGAATGTTGGTACATGAATTGTGGACTCGCCTTAATATTAATGAGAAGTTTCTCACATCAAAAACAACTTCAATAACTAAAAATAATAAAAAGTTAACATTGATTTTAATGTGATTTTTTTTTAATTCATACTCTCGAAACGAAACAGCCTAATTTTCTTCGAAGATGATTCTGAATAATTTGGTTAGATCTATTGGCAATATTTCTTTAATTAGAAAACCGCTAGTACGATACCATAAAGTTAGTGTGCGATACTCGGTAAGTTGTAATTTTTTATTACATGTAACATACATATGGTTGTTGTCATGTAGAAAGTCCCCAACTCGTTTTTTTTTTTAATACAAAAATGCTTTAGTTCATCTAAATATGTAAAAAACAGCCCCATGAAAAATTGCGAGTTAGGACCTTTCAAAATAGCAGACCAGCGATTTGTATGTATGTATGTACATATATTTTATACTTACGCTTAAACTTTATTCTCAGGATGTGCCATTTCCCAAGAGTTTGAAAAATCCCATGCGATTTACTGTGCTTTACGTGCTGGCTGGAGTTGTTGGGTTCGGAGCTCCATGGCTGGTTATAATGCATGAAATGTTAAGACCTTACGATTATGTGGTGGATTAAGAACTCGATTTTGTCATTTTATAATCTGAACAGTTTTCTGCACAATTTCTAATAATATTAAATTTTAATTAGCTGCCTGTGGAAGTCTTATTTTATCGCAACGAGTAAAAGAAAATAAAATTGGTTCTTTCTCTTTGTTCCTTCATTCATAGAAAAACACAAGAAGTGTCAAAAGGTGGAAGGAATATAGAATAATATTATTGGGCAATGGACTACAAATATTACAAATCTATTTAATAAATAAATAGCGCCAAGGCCTATTTATCAGGCCAGTGCAACTCTACAACAACAAATAGCCTGCTTGTATTTTGTATGAGTTATAATAGTGGGGAGACTGTCAAACCTGCAACAACCGCATACGTCTGTCTGCACACACAAAATCATATTGACATGGTGTAAAAAATCATATTGACATAGTGTAAAAACCGCAAAATCTGGACAGTTTTTAGAAAAATTAATTTTTCAAAAAAATCTTCCTCACCTCTTCGAAAAACTGCAAAGTGCAAAAAATCTGCACACTTGGCAACGCTGTCGCCATTACATGAAACATGAACAGCTGTTTGATTAAATTTAAAGTTAAATAACAGAAAGCAGAGAAGCATTAAGATAAGATCTTAAAAACTAATAAAATAACATGTAAATTGAATAAAGACATCATAAATTTCAGGCAAAAGAAAAGTACATTACGAGGTAATAGATTTTATAAAACAAAGAATTGTAATATACAAGGCATGTAGAGAGATAAATGTATACGTAGACATTTTGTATGAAAAATTTGCACTACTTATTTACTCTATTTACTTAATACTTTTTACTTTAATGATGTGTACAATGTATGAATAATATGTATAAATGAGAGATGCTATTCAGCGATATCGATTAAATCCACTGCCAAGGATAAGCAGAAGAACGAACAATCTAAATTATAATGGCATGTCCCCATTTCTCAACCTTGTGCAAATTCGTTTACTGAACTTAAGCTTCAACCCATATAATTAACTCTTTCATAATAAAAATTTTATTACAATTTTGATAAACATTTATTAAAAATGACGTTATGTGCGTTTTATTTCAGACAGAATAATTTTAGACTTTGCTGGAAACGCTTGAGAAGCGGTTGATATATGCACATATAAGTAAAATGGAGACTGATAAAAAGGTTGTCGTTAGCAATGGGTTCCAACACTTAAACGATAGTGAGCTAAGAGTTAAAGCAGCTCAAAAAGACATCCAAGAGGTAACTACATACATATATACATTTATCTATCTATGTATATTAAAACGATGTTCAAAATCCTCATCTATTTACAATTTTTTTTCAGCTAATTTGTAAAGTATTTCAACTATATAAGCCCGAAGAGATTCTGCTATCGTTTAATGGCGGCAAAGATTGTACAGTTGTTTTACACATGCTAGATAGATTTATTAAAACGAACCCTTGCCTTAAAACATATAAAATAGCCACACTTTATATTACTGACCCCGATGCATTTGAGGAAATGGATGAGTTTGTAAACAGTTGTGAAAATATTTACAATATTGAATTAATTAAAAAGAAAGGGCCCATCAAAAAGGCTCTAAGTGAAATGTGTAATGATAATCCAAAGTTAAAAGCGGTATTAATGGGCAGCAGAAGAACTGATCCTTTTTGCAAAGATTTAAAAATTATGCAGGTATATGTATATTGATATGCTTATTATGTTCTCATAAAGAATTTAATTTAAAAAATTTTTATATCTATTCTATAGATGACTGATTCAGGATGGCCACCTTTAATGCGCATAAATCCAGTCATAGACTGGAAGTGTCGACAAGTGTGGGAGTATATAAATTATTATAATATACCATATTGCAAATTATATGAGAAAGGTTACACTTCCATTGGAAACAAGAAAAATACAAAACCAAACCCGTACCTTTGTTTAACGGATGCAACTACGGGAAAAGTGATTGGTTATAGACATGGAAAAGAATTGTTAGACAATGATGAGCAGGAACGTGCTGGACGATTTTAAATTTAATCTCAAATTAAGTAGTATCGTTATACATAAATTATATGTACTTAATTGCCCTCTACATACGATTGTATGTAGTTATGTAATATTTTAAAAAATTCAGTACAAAGAGAACTTTAAGCTTTTCGTTTTATCTAAATGCTTAGATACTTAGTTTTGTTCAAAATATACTTTTATTTTTTCGTCTCCGCTTGCGCTATGAGCTTTTTCTCTCATAAACTTAAATTTTTCCATTAATTCAGGTCCAAAAAAGAAATTTGACTCTTAAAGCAAATAAATAATTCTTAAATTTTTCTGAGAGAATAATAGAGAGAGGAACAAACTTTGAAAGAAGAGTTTATTTTCTGAGCAACATTAAAGTATATTTATGCCAACCGCCTGCATGTGGATAAATTTACTATTAATGTTAATAGTTAATTTTTATAGCGCAAAATTAATCATTATAGTAATAAAACCAAACTTGAGCTACAAAGAGGGCTAAAAGTGTAATTGTGTTAACATTTGCATCTCTGGGTATAAAACGTAAACTGAAGAAATGGTGCTCAGGATGTGTAACGGAATTTTGTAAGTGTCCTGCTCCAATTATCAACTCAATACATCTCTCCATTTGGTTTTTATTGTGATAATGTCAAAAGCTGTACAAACGTGTGTGGTTGTTGCAGGTTTAATAGTCTCACCACTATTATTACAGAAACAAAATACAAGCACTTTTTTATTGTTGTAGAGTTGCACTGGCCTGATGAATAGGCCTTGGTAAGTGCGACAAGGGAGCACTTAATAGGAAAAAAAAGTCAAAAGTTTACTTGAGATTATCATGTACTTTGTGGTTAATAGACTGCATAGGCTCACGACCCCAGAAACATGATACATTGTAATCAACATTGCGGCAGCTATTTTTCGATAGTTTTTGGCATGAGAAAAAAAGGACTCCAAATTTAAATTTCTTGCATTAATCACTATCACACTAATTAGTCCCAGGCTGCCCGTAGAGGAGTCAAATGTATGACCAACCCCGAATAACATTTTCTGTGATCGATCTCGACCGACCCAACCTAATGTACATATATGCATATTTTGCATAATCACTGAGGCTGGCAGCACTGCAAGGTGTAAATTCTAGTTTTCACCACACTTACAACAACAATGTAGTTGCTGGTGTTTTCTTCGTTCAATAAACCGCTCGCGCCATGTTGCAAAATTTCGTTCAGTCAATATCCGGTCAGCTGCGTCGTTAGACGTCGTATTTGAGTATTATTTCTGCGGACACAGTCTCTTGCTTGCTAAGATTATAGTTGTGTATGTGTAAATTAAAAATAAAGAAAAAAAAAATTAAATTATGGAATTGTGAAAACAATTTGAAGTGAAGTCAGTTGAAAGATTTTGTAAATTATAACATTGAAAAATAATTGCCAAATAACGAAAAGGAGTTGATTAACAAAATGGCGAAAGTGGCAAACAATTCAAGTGCATTAGGAACACCAAAAATGTTAAAAAAGTGATGTATGTAGACAAATTATATGTATGAAAAGGGATTTAATATTGTATGCCACGAGTTTTTCGTATATCATTCTAAACGGGCCCCACCACAAAACTATTCGTAGCAAACAAAAGTGAATTTTGGGACAGCCCCATGCATTCGGCCTCTACCAAGCTGTCAGTACTTGTTAGTGAAAATTTACCTTGAAGTAGATAATGTTGTTAAAAGTTGCAAAGAAAACAAAAAGAATAGAATTTTTTAATTTGAAGTAAATTGTAGGTAAGTTAATGTTTAATTTGTACATACCTACGTTACTTAAAAAAAATTGCAAACATAACCTCAAAAGTTTATATGGTTTGTTATGTTTAATTTTCGTGAAATTGCTTACTACTACAAATAAAGCACTTCCAAATCTACAAATGTATGTACATGCGAAAGTTTGAAGTGAATAAATTTATGAAAAATACCGTTTTACACAATATGGCAGATAATTTGGTTTTTTCTTTTTTAAGCATATTGTTTTTTAGAAATGTACCTACTTATTTATATTTTAATGTGCATATTTGAGGCTTTTTCTCTTCCCCCAACCCTTCCGTTGTTGTGGATTGCTTGGTTTTTTAGGTTATAATTTTTGTCTGTGCCCACAAATATTTGAAAAAAAAACGAAAAAATAAAATTATCAATATTAAGCGAAGCTATCATGCAAATAAAATAAGCAAGCGCCGTAAAACGTTTTCTATTTTTTTAATTAACCACTCGTATAGTAGATATGACCTCTTTATGTTGTCATTTGCTTAGTTACCCAAAGTTTTGTATGCATCATTTCTTGGCTTGATTTACGTTTAAATGCCTAAGTAAATTTCAAAAATTAACCATAAGGAACACCTTGTTTATTTAAAAAGAACTTGTATTAAAAATTATCAAAGGTGGAAAAGAAGCAATTAAGAATAATTTTTTATCATATAGGTACATACAAAAACAAATATGTATTTATGTGTGTATGTACATATTCATATTTCTATCTTTATCTCTGGGTTGTTTTTCTCACTAATTTGATTACAATTTTTTTTTTTTAGAGTTTACACACCATTGTCAGTTTTCTGATTGTTTTCGTTGTGTGTGCAGTGCTGCCGGACTTCGATCTTTTGAAAAGAATGACAATGAAGGAACTTTGCAGCAATTCTTTTACTGGTGGATGAAAACTGAGAATGATATTTTCTCATATTTTTAACTTTGTTTTAATCTCTTAACGCCACGTCTCCACTAAAGAATTGATGATCAATTTTTCATTCCGATTAATTAATAATAATAATAATAGCAGCTCAACGTCGATTATTTTGCAGCCTAATAGGATTTTTTTTATTTTAAATAAAACGGGTATTTTGTTTTGCGAGGAGATAATTTTAATAATTTGTGTTGATATCAACAAACTTTCACAGCCAACTCTCGCTTTATTCATTTAAATTTAGAGCGTTGTTTAGCCATGACTAAAAACAACTCCTTTTTCTTGTATGCCGACAGAGTGACGACGCGAAAATATTTATGACAATTTTTTTTACAGCTTTAGCAACGTAAATTTTCCATAAATTTTTAACTTAGACTTGCTGGAAGTCGAGAATAATTTGCAAAATTCCAAAAAAAAAAAAAAAATTTAATTTTGTTCTACATAGGCTTTTCTAACAATATGGATTTTTATTTCAAATTTTTCCTTCGTAAAGTACCGCACCACAAGACGTGTTTTTACATGTGTGTTTAAGTCATCGTGTCACATGTTTTTCTTTATATCTATCAACATATTTCAATTTACATATGGTTCTTAATTTATGGCCACAGACGTACGTGTACATGTGACATTAGCCATGTACAACTGACATATTTTTTGTATTATTTATTTATTTATTTATTTAATTCATTTATAGTAATACAAAGCCATTAAGGCAAAAACCGTATAACAGAATATATGCAGGTATATCTAAGTAGATCAGAATCGGAATAACAATCAATAAAACATAATCTGGCAACGCTGAGAAAGTAGGCATATCTGTACATACATGAAGCAAGGTTTTAAACACCCTCAATGTGGTCGAACTACATATAAACCAAAAAAAAAAAAAATAATTATATAATTTAAACTGTAATCAAAGGTATAAACACCAACACTAAAGAATGCGAATTAAGCTACATGCATATGTAATTTCTTATTTTTGATTTCATTTATTTTAAAGGGAACTTGTTTGACAAGTTTGACATCTTTTCGTTCCTCCTTTAGCGCTCTGCGGCAAACACCAAGCCAAAAAAAAACTGTTAAATTTGGAATGCCCTCTTTCTTTTTCAAGTTTGTCGAATTGTTTGTCGTATGTCTATGAGAAGCAAAAGGTGACCAAAGAAACAAAACATAAATAGGTACCCACATACTTACAAGGGGCAACATTAAATTACGTACATACATACACATTTCTAATCGAATGTGAAAGACTTGATGATTTGGTGTTTTCTGACATTAATTTTAAAGTAGATGTACGTATACCTACTTTCTTAATTTAAATTGACAATTAACGTCGTTTCAACTACATACATATATACATACATATACACCTATTTCTGATAAGGAATGTTCATACGAGCTTTTGTGCATATTTTTGTTTATCTTGAACCAGTTGATACTCAGGGGTGACCCCCACATATTCATTCCATTGTAACGGAATCAGGATAATAGGTGAAGAAGTTAGGGAAAGGGGAGAGTAGTGAGTCTTTGTAGACGTTTGAGTTTTTTAACAACAGTTTTTTGATGATTTTTGTTGTTTGCAATACAAATGTCCAAAAAAGAACTTCGATCAGCAGCAGGAGTTAATGATTTCATTTTACTGACAATCTCTTTCAAAAGGCAAAATTAAATCATTTCAATATGGCCAAGTCATTAGAAGATGATTATTAATTTTTTAAGTTTAATTTCGAAAAAGACAATATATTCATTTCACTTTCAAACACTTTCGAAAAGCAAAAAGAAATTTGAAGATCGCTTTATAAATAACCGTTTTTTTCGATTTCGAAAAAGTGTATTTGATGAATTCAACTTTGAAAAAAAAAAACGCTTGTTCTCGTTATACTGAGCAACACTTTCAAAAGACATAAGGATTTTGGAAAATTGGTGTATAAATGACTGAATTATTTAAAAAGCTATTTTTTCGATATTAAAAAATTTCTATTTCGAAAAAACTGTATACCTATGCTTGCTTATATTACTGACAAACATTTTTTTTTAAAGCAAAAAGTATTTTGAAAATCGGTTTATTATGTCATGTATAGAAAAAAAAAATTGGAATAATAAAAAAAATAATTAATATGCTGTTCACATATGCCTTTTTAATTGAAACAATATTCAGTTAATTGGCAATATCGTTTTGGTGTTCATACATACTTAATATTGCTACGACAATTAGCATTTGGCAGGTGAAAAAGTTATTGTTTACATTCGGTTATTTAGTAAAGGGTGTTTTTTCGATGTATAGAACTATGAGTTGGCATTACTGTTCAAGATGGCGACCAATTTAACAGGTGTCAAGTGATCTATTCTCAGTTTGGTTTGGCAATATGTACATCATGAATAAACTCACGCGTGAACAGGGCTTGCAAATAGTGCAATTTTATTTCGAAAATAATGGTACGTATCGCGCACAATTTTGTTGAGCGATGAAGCATACTTCTGGTTGAATGGCAACGTCAACAAACAAAACTGGCGCATTTGGAGTGAAGCTAATCCTCAAGTGCATGTCGAAACACCGTTACATCCACAAAAACTGACTGTTTCGTGAGCTTTATGGGCTGGTGGAATCATTGGTCCGTACTTCTTCAAAAACGATGATGGCCAGTAAGTTACAGTCAATGGTCAATCGATATAGAGCCATGATTACTTACTTTTTCATTCCTGAATTGAATAACCATGATGTCCAGGAGATGTGATTTCAACAAGACTGCGCAACATGCTTGTGCCACAAACGCTTGACCATTTGGAAGACAACATTCGCTGTGTTATTGCCGATATACGGCCAGAAATGTTGGAAAAAGTCATCGAAAATTGGACGTCCAGATTGGACTACATCCGCGCCAGCCGTGGCGGTCATATGCCAGAAGTCATACATATTTAAAATGTAATGCCACAAGATTATCTTTCGGATAAGTAAAATTCATGCCAATCAAATAATCCATCGTTGTTTTATTGCAACTTAAAGTTATATACATCGAAAAAAAAACACCCCTTATCATAAAAAATTAAAAAAAAAAAATTTGTTTTTTGTTTATTTATTTTGTTGACATTTGATTAGTAAAATTTTCACAAGGAGTGTTCAATATGTACTGTTATTGTAAAAGCTTGTTCATTTGGTACTGTTAATACAAATCTAACAGTGTTGCATTATAAATTTTACTCATTATTGAAACAATTATCTCTTAATTGCCAATAAGCTAATTGTAATTTTTATATGAAAATTTTGTCTCAATAATAGCTTTAATTGTTATAATTTGAATATTGCTGCATGTATGAACAGGATATAAGTCAAATATTTTTTTGAATTGCATAATTTCAATTTAATTATGTACCTTTAAATTTTTACTCTCATGCATATTGCCAAATTCTTCCAAATTAACTATTAAATAAAGTATGAACTTATTTGTTTATTTGCTTTAAGAGCTAATTGAAATGTATTATTTTAGGTCTAAAAATAGACCGTATTAATGTTTACTGTCTTACTGTCCGTACATATGTATGTAAGTGGAGGTCTTGCAATTGCACCGTCTAAGGAATGCAAATCATTTCTAGAATTGAAAGAGTAGCTATCACTTGGAGCTAAATACATACATACATACATATACATATACTTAAATCATTCCCCAAAGTGAAAATAATGTTATATAGTGTAAGAATCTGACAATTATTATGATCAGCTGTTTTATCTATCTATCTCATACATATTTGCATAAAAATGTTGCCAGATGCATGAATATGACATTAAAGACAACTGTTTTGTTATTGTAGGTAACTACATTTTTCTTCCCCATTTTGTATACTCTCACTCTCTCGCTCGTTGTTTCAATTATTTTGTCCAAGGTAATCGAACTCGAAATCTCTTGGTTGCAACCAGGAGCAATATCGAGGGAGCGTATTTATTTTAAAATTTCTCTATTGTTTGAAAGTTCACACCTGCAGTGAGTTGATTCGATTCTGTTCGTGCCTTTTTTCTATATATTTTTTCTTTTTTGCAAAATGCACTTTTTTATTATTTATTTACTTGAGATAAAGTCGAGGCAATAGCTTTTTCTTGTGTACGCTCACGTTAACCTGATTTGTAAACGCTCTCCCATGTTTCCCTTTAAAATTTCCTCTCTTGGTATGAATCTCCCTGGTAACTTTACAACAAAAATTTCAAGTTAATATATACTTGTGTGTGTGTGTATATGTATGTAGATATGTGTGGATGTGTAATTTTGTTATTCTCTTGTTTTTCTTTTTGTTTAGTACGAACGAATGTATAAATTTACACACATAAAATCGGTTTGTTGCTTTTACTGCCTATATTTATAATGTTGTGTATTTTTTGTATTCCTACAAACATATGTACCTATTAAGTATATTTTTGCCGAAAGCCATCATATATTTTCATTCGTTTACACTTCGTAAGTATTCGTTAGTTGAATTTTTAAAAGGTTTTGCATTTATCGCCAGCGACGTAGACATTGATTGTCGTATTTTTTTCAATCGAATTTATAAGCGGTTGCAGTCAGATGTGTAAAAATATTTTCTCCATAGAAAAATCTAAAAAAAAAAATTATTTCAATTAAAAAAATATATATAAAAAAAGTGCTTGAGATTGTTAGTTTGAATCTTGAAAAAATCGTGTCTATAAAAAAAGAAATGGAAACTTAAAACTTGTAAAGTTTGTGAAATGCAAAAATTGGGAATGGTACGTGTGTATATGCATACCTACTTATACACATTTGTATGTACATACATATGTACACATGTAGGTATGTAACTAAAAAGTGAAAAATTTTGTGTTTCAGCAAGAAAATTTAATTCAAAAAGTATTCAAATTCAAAGGCAAAATGTATTGTTTTATTTTCTTTGGGAATACCGACCTATGGTGTGAAAAAACAGTATAATTTGCAAAACGTCTGCCAAATAGAGTTGGTTTGGTGCTGATGTAAGTAGAAAAATACTGTTTGTACCTACCTACCTACTACATACTTGCCTACCAAATTATTGGAACTTTTATCATCAGACTATTAAATAATTAGGTACCTATAAGAGAAAATTTAGCTAGTTAATATTTCTTGTTTAATAATTAATGAATTACTAAAATTGTGCAATAAAAACATGGCTATGAATATTGTTTCTAAAAGATACCTACCATTTATTTCTTTATTATTTTTACAAAAATACATATTTTTAGGTTAGGTCATTTTTTTTATTCAATTGGTTAATATACGTCGTTTTGTGAAGTAGTCGTTGTTCACTGTCGTCTTACGTTTTCCCCCCTTCACCATTAAAGACAAACACAATCAAACAGTTTTGTTAACACATACACAAACTTTCAAACTGTTTTTTTTTTAATATAAACTTAATTGTATGTATGTATACAAAATATTGGACTTGCACGAATAAGAGATTCGAGAGAGCATGACAAAAAGATTTTGTATTTATTTTCCCTTATTTGAGCTCTTTTAAAGAAATGACTTTTGTCTGTTTTAACAGCAGTGTTGCCAGCTAAGTTGAGAAGTGTAAAATTCTGTAAATGAAATACAATAAAAAATAAAAAAATTATTAAATCGCGCTTATAGTGTTTTCACGCAAAAAGTTAAAACCATAAACAGCTGATTTTGTGTTCCCACTACAAATTATATAAAATGAAATGAACGCACAGTTTGTGTAATCATGGTCTTGTTAAAAAAAAAAAATTTCAAATAATTGTTTATTATATTTTAGTAAAGCTAAATTAAATTCTCAAGTTGTTTTAAGTCTACTAGGAGACGATTAGTGTTAACGAAATACCGAATGCATACAGGCATGCTGGCAAACTGATAGACAGAACTTCTTGGATTTTTTCATAATACATTTCGTGTAAAATTAAGTTGTTTTTTTTTACAAAATTTAATTGGCCAACTGTATAACAATTATTTGTGTTTGTAAAAAAAAAGAATTATACCAATGCGCTCTAAAATTAAAATTTGCTTGTGAGATTGGATAATTTGCATTTCCGTTCATCTGGAGACACTTTTGATTGTTCAGAAGATTTTTCCTTAGCTTTTTTCCGCGTATCTCAAAGTTGTGTTATATTTTCATTTGTTCCTTGCCAACACTTAATATAGTACATCAATAATACTTAATTTTCACAATGATTTGTTTATGCGTCATTTTTTACTTGCTGGTATTTTAAGTAGATAGAAAGGGGGTAGCAAAAACAGGATTTCTGTTATATTTTTCTGATTTTGTTTCACTGTCATTTGTAGTTTTACTATTATATTTTATTTGCTGGTTTTAACTGTTTAAAATCACTCTGCTGCTCAAAATTTTGATGTTGTAATGAAAATTGAAACGTACTTTTTGATCTTTAATTTTTGTTTAGAAACGTAGAATTATTATGCATTTTTCATTTATAAAAATGGACTGAAAAAAGAGTTTGACTACAAATTTTATAAAATCAGAAATGAAATTGAGATAATTATAAATTTAATATTTGGTTTTATTCCACCCTTTTTTTAATATGTATAATATTTTTGAACTGAAGGTGTTTATGATAATACATACATATATTATAAACAAATAAAAAATGTGAAATTCCAGTGGAGAAAATTAAAATAAAATTAACAATTTTATGTGAAATTGGAAACAATTCCAAATTAATGTAAGAATTTCCATTTGAAATTGAGAAAGCTCCAAATGAAGCCGAGAATGTCTACTAGAATTTGTGAAAATCAACAAGTCAAAGCGAATAGTTCAATTTGATATAAAGATTATTTTATCTATTCTTACAAAGCCAACAGTTCAAAACAAAATTTGTCTTAAACTACAATCAAATTACAAAATTTTCATTTGCTAAAATTCCAAACAAAATTAAGAAAAGAAAAAATATTTAACTGAAATCGGGAAAAATAAATATTTATTTATTTCATAAAAACTATTACGTAATACAAGCCACTCATCGCTAAAATAACATATTAAATTTTTTAATGAAAATTTTGCAATCCAACTTTATCAACTTCAATTCCCAATTCCAATTAGAATTCGGTTACATTTAATTTAAACCCCCAAAAATTTCTTCTCCCCAATACAAAAAGATTTATATACAAAAAGAAAAATTTTGATTTATATTTTCTTATGTCAAAAGTTATAGAACAATCAATGGCACAATATCCACACATTTTTTTGTCCATACAAATTGACCCGGCCTAATGTACGTACATCCATACATATGTATGTATAAATAGATTTTCCATTCTAAAAACATTTCCTATTTATAATTGTTTCAATTTCTGGAAAATAGATAGAAAAGATTGAGCAAATATTTATAAATTAAATAAACTGCAATAAAAAGAAATTTGTACCTGTAAGATATTTTGTTGTTGTTCTAACAACTAAACAAGGAATATCGACCCCCACATACGGTGAGCGGATATTTTCAAACGTTAATATTCTTGTATGCACTTTAAGTTACACACACACACACACAAACACACAATATGTGTATACACATATTTACAACTTTTTTTCTCACTAATACAGTTTTTCTTTTTGTATGTATGTAGGCAGGTTTGCATTTTAAATTCAACCTTCTCTGCTTGACGCAAGGAATCGAACTCTCTTCACATTCAATTCGAAAAGTTTGCAACATTCAGAGATGTAGGTACGCTCTCTGTTTATTTATTATCTTCGTTTTATTATTAGAGAACTGTATGTTGTAGTTAATATGAATAGCCTGTTTTTTAAAATAAATTGCACAATGTTTTATTAAATTTTTTTTAATATAGGTAGATAACTTGTAGCTAAGTCAAAATCGATGTAATTTTTTACCCAAAAATTAAATTTTTTTATAGGTATAAAGTCCTATAAAAGAATATTGAACAATTGCATTTGTGCGAACGGTTCGATAAACTGGCAGTAAATATTTTACATTTACGTTTAATTCTTCTGATTGAAAGATATAACCCCTAATTCATAAAAATTATTACAGGCATAAGACTGTTATTTGACATACCTATTTGTATGGAAAATCTGTCAAATAAGAGCTTTATAAACCTGTTATAATTTTTATGAATTAGACGGTACGTATATAAGATATGGTGAATTAATTAAAAATGTGAACTATTTTTTGAAAATCTAACTGATTTCACTTCTTTCAGTAAAAACTAAATTTACTGATTTTTATAACTTAACGTCTGTCTACATCTGAAAAAAATTCATTGAGTCCGTCATACCGCATGTTATGTTTCACGTGCTGTCGGTCGTGAGACCAGCCCACCTGGATCTTGGAAAGGTCATACGGCATGCTTTATACGAAATTGTTTTTGTGTTTGGTCTTTTTATTTTTCATATAGATTTTGACGTATGTATGTATCCACAAAATTTTGTCAGTTGTAGACATTAAGTAATAATTCGAGTTGTTTTTAGTTTTAATTCAAAATTAAAATTAAAACAAATACCTACCTGTGTAATATTTTATTATTACAGCTTTGAATATATTTTACCTGTTACAGCTACGAAAGTTACATTATGTACGTATACATACACATGTGTGTGTTCCTATACTGTATTTAATACAAATTGAGTAAATTTCCGTACCCTGTTCTACTTTTGTGTTTTTTTTTTTTTTTTTTTTTTTTTTTTGTAAGAAGGAATTCCTTTGCCACATTGGCTTACTTACACTCTTACACCCGTTACCAATGGTCCTACCCTGGTTTTGCGCAATTTTCTCTTTGTATACATATTCAGTTATACAAACTCCTCTCACACTATTGGCCATAACAATCAGCGCCAGTGTTGCCAAGAAGCATATCTAATAATGTAGTTTTTTTTTTTAATTTAGCAAATAAAATGCGTTCATCTGGATTTTTAATTCAAAAGGATTGATAAAGATAATTTATTTAAATTTGTTAATGTAAGGTTCAATTAACATGGGGCCAAATTACCGGTTTCGATTGTAGAATGTTCTTTCGAAGAAGCATATAATTTAATTCCTATCAACTTTGGTTGAAGAAACTTTTGTCAGTTCTCTTGAAGTTGTTGGAATGTCTATGCCGAGCAACCAGTTTCACAGTGGTTTTCCTATTCTAATGTTTGCAAGACAGAAAACATTAATAAGGGCTAATTTTTGGACCTAAAATAAAAGGAAAAATTGTTTAACTGTGCAAAAAATATAAGTAAAATTCTTACTTTAATTTTTCCTTTTTTCATTTTATTCTAAATATTGTGTGTAAGTAAAGCTGTAATGCCATGTCTTTTTTGCGACATTATTTCACAGTTTATGTATCTGTAAATGTGCAGGTATTTCCTTACGTAACAGCTATTTCTAAAAAAAAAAATCATACCTACCTAGATACAGTTTATTTATTTTTGTGTAGAATTTTGGAATCAGTTTCATATTGCAATTTATTTTTTAATAAAGAAAAAAACCGATTTAAGAAATTCTTAAAATTGTTTCCCAAATGACGAGGAAAAAGAAACAACCTGAATTGTTTGATAAGTCTTCTTCTTTCTATGAAATTAGTCAAATTATAACAACTTGCTCAATTTACCGCCAATTCTAAAAAAAACACTTATAATAAACGGCAACCCCGCTCTCCATACGTTTGTAAGTATGTATGTATATAACATTCGCATGTACACTCTTATTTATGGGTACATGGTGTTTGTATGAGTGTAGCCTTGTTCATGTGTGGCTTATAATCTTGTAAAAATAAAAACGAAAACAACACCACTTCTTTCGAATGTACATACCTACATCCATGTACATGCATACACACACACACTTAAATATGTATATTCCTGCTTGATTGTTCACTGGTATCGTACACTGTCGTCGTTGCCATTGTGCACATACATACATACATATGTATGTACATACCATGCATCCATCCATCTATTCATACCTTATCACTAGTACAGTTTACAAAAACAAAAATTGCTGAGGAGCAAAAACAACAACAAAATTCATAAAAAAAAGTGTTCATTATTAAGAAGAAACTAACGATTTCTTATGCCCAAGGTGTATTTGTGCGCAGAGTTTTTTTTTTTTTTTTTTTAATTAAAGAGAGACTTTTTTTAATTAAGTAGCTTATTTGTATGGGATAAAAATTATAGAAAAATTAATACATACATGCATATGAATGGAAGTGTATAAATGTGTGTATAGGTATATGTAGGTACATACAGACGTATGTATGTATGTATTTTGGAACTCTATAATAGATTTTAGTTTTTCAGCAAAGTAATTTTGTGTGTGCCCCTAATTTGTTTAAAACACATACATACATACATACACGCATATGTGGATATTCTCTCTAAAAATCCTCTTCTCCCTCGTTTAGGATGGCTGGAGAATTAAGCGCTTAGCTTTATACTCCGTCCGTCATACCTTGAGTAAAAGGCAAACAAACACAACACACAACACCAGCGTAATTAAACAGTCACACAAACAGCATTACGGCATTTAGTCATTCTTTACCGCGCTTTTTCAATGCTGTTATTGTGTTAGTAACCTCATAATAATAATTTTTTTTTATTTGTGTTTGTGATTTTATTATTGTTTTTGTTCGGTTAGACGACGATCATTGTCTTTATTCTTGCATATGTACTTATATTAGTGGGATCGATTTGTATGGAAAAAAGGTCCAGTAAAACCAAAATCTACTTAGGCACCTATAGGAAATTCAAAGAAAATTTTTTGTCGAAAAGTTTCATACCTACTTAAAAATAGTAAAACTAATTAAATTTTTTTCATTTACAGATTTATGTGAAATCATAAAACTACATTGAAGAGGGAGAACTGCAAAAAATAAATAAAACACGCCCAAATCTTCTAATTGCTGAAAAGTATAATCCTTATTTTATTCACTTCTATTGAGAAAAATACACTTGTCATTAAAGTGTAAAATGCAAAATAGACCAATGAAAAAACGGCGCAATTTCAATAAACAAAACTATAAAGAATATCGCCAACTTGAATTGCAGAAGCAGCAATTGTCACAACACCAAATAAAAGTTACGAAAAGAGAAAAACGTTAAAATATTCAAAAACAAAGCACAAACACTTGTTATAGCATTAATAATAAGCCACAAGGAAATTTCCATAGAAAATAGAGACACAAAAAGCCGATTTGTATTAAGACAAATAAATCGTCAGTTCATTTTAAATTTCATCTATTAAAAAGTCATTTAAAGGTATCGCATTGAAAGTGAAAACGTTAAAAATGATGAAACGTACTCGGGAAGAAGTACAATATGGCGCGAGACCAGGTCCTGGCGGTGTGGGCGGCAGTGGTGGAGGAGGTGGAGCTGGTGTTGCCTCTGCTGCCAATGTTGTTACGGGTACAGCAAATGTCACCACAGGCCCTTTAAATATTGGAACTGTTGTACCCGGTGCACATACAACAGCTGGTGGTACAACTGCTTTAAATGTTGGCCTAGCGGCTGCTGGTAATATAACAACGGCCGGTTCTATTGCCCATCATAGGATATTGACGCCACAACATGGTGGTGCCCAAACAATAGCCTATTTGCCATCGACTACGCCTGTTACGGCAAGTAGTCTTAAGACGGGAGTTGTAGCCGACAGTAGTGGTTCTGGCGGCAACAATGATGGTAATTCTGGCGGCGGCGGTCGTCTTTCACAACTAAGTGGCAATACAGTGGTTGCATCGAGTGGTGGCGGAGGTCCTGGTTCAGGAAATGCTAATACTGTAGTGCAACCCCAAACTGTACAGTATTCAACTTGTAAGTTTATTTAAGAATTTGCCAACAAAAGAAATTTTTTTTAATAATTACTTTTGTACCTGCCTTATTTCAGCCTACAATGTCTCTTCTTTACCTACTGCCGGTTCAGTGAAAACAGGCTCTGAAGGGGGTGTTCAAATACACGTTACTGGCAACACTGCGGGCTCCGGCGGAGGAGTCGTACCCATTGTTGCTACAAATCCGTCTGCTGTACCACAGTCGGCGAATTCTGTGCGACAACGCACCATCAGTGGCACCCAAAACAGCAGCATAACTTCATCTTCGCAGCCTTCCATTCAACTGACACCTTCAGCACAGGCAGCACAATTATCGAGCGTACCAACTTCTGCCCAACATGGTCAGCCTGGAGCTCCACCACGTTTAAAGGTAGAAGACGCTCTTAGTTACTTAGATCAAGTTAAATATCAGTACTCAGACCAACCGCAGATCTACAATAATTTCTTAGACATCATGAAAGAATTTAAATCGCACTGCATTGACACACCCGGCGTCATACAGCGAGTTTCTACGCTCTTCAAAGGCCACACAGAGTTGATATACGGTTTTAATATGTTTTTGCCACCAGGCTACAAAATTGAAATTCATTCGGATGAATTGGGTTGTTCAGTACCAGTGGTGTCAATGCCCTCACCACCGGGCTCTGCTCCGGGTAGTGGTACCACCGTGCATGCAGTATCAGGCACCGCTTTGACCAACTTGGGTCACAAAACTAGCGGTGTACCAAACACTGCGGTACACCAATTGCAACAGAGTGGAACGGGTGTGGCTGTAAACCTGATGACACATGGTGGGGCTCCGCTAACGCAAACAACTATTCACGCACTGCAGCCGCCAAATCAACAACAGACAACTGGTACCACCGCAACAGGAGGAAGTGGTGGAGGCGGTCCCACACACGTAACGCATACCAGTGCTACGCCGGCGCCAGCACAGGTAACCGTGGCAGCTGTTAATACCGCACCACCACCGCCACCAAACATGCCACAAAACTATTCTCGTGATAGAGAGCGCAATGCGGCCGCTAGTATTGCCTCTGTGGCTGCTGGTATGGTTGTAGGTGGTGGCCCACCCACCCCAAACTCCCTAAATGACCTCAATCCTGCTGCAGGTGCTCAAGGCCATCATAATTTACATCATATATCGCAGGCGCATCAATCGATGATGATGGCTGAATCAACAGCTGCTCCGGGCTCAACACCACAACAGCCAGTAGAATTCAATCATGCCATAACTTATGTCAATAAAATAAAAGTAATTAATCCCACCTTTAAATTAAATACAATGCCACAGCTTTATTGGACTCAATCGTTGGGCTCGAGTTCAATTTTTAAATTATTGTGTTTGTGATTGATATTTGCGGATTGAAAGGTCAAACTAAGACTGAAGCTGGAGTATAGCCGCTCGAAGCCACCACCCTTTTCGTCAGCACCCATACGTCAGACCGTGACTTGTGTTTTAAATGCACGTTTTTGGCAGTGTCCACTACTCTGATGATGATAGATATCTTTTTCATTGCCAAGCAAGCAATCAGTTGAATATGTTGACTACATACATGCCCGTGCCCCTTTTTAATTGTAATTCGAAGCAGCTTGTACCCCAGCTTCAGTTTAAATTCTCCCTCTCCTATCGCATGTAATAAATAATCAAAAATATAAATATCAATCACAAACAAATTAAAAATGAACTTGTGCTCAAATATTAAATTAAATAAACTTGTCCAAATAAAGAAATTGAGATTCCAAATAATCAGCCGCTGGGCACGGCGAACTCATTAATTAATATGAGAGTTTACAATGTAGTTGAAAGATTCAACTGATTGCTTTGTGATGAAAATAATATCATCCAAGCTACAACAATCTCAAAAATAAATGATTGCTTGTGCTTAGTGTACGTTAAGAAGATGGATAGAAAAGTAGAAGAATGCTGGTGGCTCAAAACGTGCATGCAAAACACGGGCCTGAGTTCGAGAGACCGTATGGATGCTGACGAGAAAGGATTGCAACTTCGAAACAGATGTGCCCCAGCTTCAGTTAAACTTTTCTATCTTGTTTAATGGATATTACACATAAACAATGATTTAAAAATTTATTATTTTATCTGTAATTTTTTTACCTTTATTGGTAAAATTAACAACACTATTTTTAAAAGCTTTAGATCTTTATATTTTTCTTTCTCAATTGTTCGATATTTCACTAACAATTTGTTAGCATCATCAGGAACCTTTAATTGTTTTTATATAAAAAATATAAAGACCTACAAGCTTTAAAAAATCGTGTTGTTAATTTAAAAATTTAATTAAGCCTTTACACGAATCAAAAAAAAAAAAAAGTTGTGACAACGCATGAGTTCAACTAGTGAATTTTCTGCAAATTCTGTATGCTTAATAATTGATTTTCTTTTTTTCTTCTTTCCTCCCCCTGCAGAATCGTTTCCAAAACCAACCTGAGAAGTACAAAAAATTCCTTGAAATTTTACATACTTATCAGAAGGAGCAAAAAGTCATTAAAGAAGGTGCCACCGGTGTCAATCAAGGTAAAACTCTCACCGAACAGGAAGTTTATACCCAAGTTGCCAAGCTATTTGGTCAAGATGAGGATCTGTTGCGTGAATTTGGGCAATTCCTACCTGATGCCACCAACCATCAGGCCCAACAGTACATGACGAAATCTCACAATGACCACAAAAGAGCTGCAGCAGCTGCTGCTGCCTCTGCAGCCGCATTGGCCGGGGGCAGTGCTCATATAACCATGTCACCGGCTGCGGGCACAGCTACTGGCTCGCCGTTGCATCTGAGCAGTGGCGCCACTTTGTCACAAATCACTTCAACAACTCATGCCGCCGCTTTGGGCAATCTGACAGCCGTCAACACCAGCGTCAGCTTGAAATCGTCCTTTAATAATGCTCAACCAAATCATATTTTAAGTTCAGGACGCGACACAAACAGCGCCGGCACACCGGGCAGTGGTTCTGTCGCAGGAGACATGTATGATAATAAAGATTTTCGCAGCGGCGGGGTTGGTGGTGGCATGCATGTCAATGTGCACCCCCAGGTCGGCTCACATCATCATCTGGCAACAGCAGGAACCGGCCCAAATCTTAGTAGGTCCTACGATACAAAAGAATCGCATCGCAGCAATCACCATGCCGCCGCCGTCGGTGGTGGTGGTGGTGGTGGCGGCGGTACAGTAGCAGGTGCTCAAAAATATTTGTCGCACCATCATCATCCACACAATCAAAGTGCTTCAAATATGAATGTCAACCTGGGCAATATGAGCGGTCATATATCGAAAGTGGTCAGTGGTCTGCCGGCGGGAGTGCCGTCGGCAGGTCTGGCTCATATGCCAGGTGCCACAAATGCCGCCACGGGTCTGAATTATGGCACGCCCCAAGTCAATGCCTATCACAATCAAATAACACCCCATACCGGTTCACGTCGGCATGCTGTCGACGACATGAGTGGTATGGCCGGGCTTGGTATACCACCTGCCAAGCGACATAAGCCCATTTATCGGGATATTTCATTTTCGGAAGCCTCGCGTAAATGCAGCATTCAGGATGCTGCCTTTTTTGACAAAGTGCGCAAATCGTTACGCAGTCCCGAAGTGTACGAGAACTTCTTGCGCTGCTTGACACTGTACACCCAAGAAATTGTATCCAAGACTGAACTGTTGACGCTGGTAACGCCCTTTCTAAGCAAATTTCCCGATCTATACCGGTGGTTTACCGATTTCCTTGGCTCATCCCTTACCCAAGTATCGGGAGGCTCAACGTGTGGCGGTGGCACTGGCAGCGGCGGTGGCAATATAACGCAAGGTGGTGGTCATTTAGAAAGCATACCCCTGCAGGCGGCCCAACGACAGAGTGGTGCAAACCACAGTAATTCCGGTTCTTCGTCGCATGTTGGCAATCTAAATGATCGCCAAAATAGTTTGCAAAACAGTGATCATCATCAAGAAATTGATTTGTCATCGTGTAGGCGTTTGGGGGCATCATATTGTGCGTTGCCCCAATCGACAATACCGAAAAAATGTTCTGGTCGTACACCACTGTGTCGTGAGGTTCTAAATGATAAATGGGTCTCATTTCCCACCTGGGCCAGCGAGGATTCAACCTTTGTTACATCACGCAAAACGCAATTCGAAGAAACCATTTACAGGTTGGTTTATTTTATTTTATTGTGTGTGTGTGTTTTTTTTAGTTTCGTTTTAATTACTTATTCAAATATGAACTAAATTGTTTATTTGCTTTAAGAGCCAATTGAAATGTATTAATTCAGGTATTTTTGAAAAGGTTCATTTTTGGACCTGAATTAATACATTTTAATTACTTATTTGTTTGTGTGTGTGTGCGTCTGTGTGAAGTATTATTTCGAAATTTATTTTTTGTTTGGGATTTTTTTTGTCGAAGTGAAATATTTTTATTTCTTCAAATTTTCAATAATTTTTTACTCTACTGCTTCGAATTTGATTAAATTTCCCACAGATATGCGACTACGTCCAGCTTACATTAGAATATAGGCCATGTTTATTTCCACTTTTTTGAAATCGAAAAAATTGCTTTGGCAGACCCAGTGTTGTTCATCAACACTCGTTTTGCTGTTTAAGTGCTTTTTTATTTTTGGTAAAATAAGCATATCTACATACATACATATATACTATCAGTCTCATTCATAAAAATTGCAACAGATTTATAAAGCTCTTATTTGACAAATTTTCCATACAAATATGTCAAATAACAATCTTATAAGCCTGTAATAATTTTTATGAATTAGGGGTATATGTTTTTCGAAATAGAAAAAATTGCTGGTTTATTTATAAACTGATTTAAAAAAAAAAAAAATCTGTGTTTGCCTTGCGATACATAATTTTTTTGAAATCGTAATTTTTCTAGTGCGCAAAAGTAGTTTTTTCAATAACTCGGCCATATATAAACCGTTTTTCAAAATTCTTGTTAATTTTTGTAATTGTTTTTTAGTGGAATGAGCATATCATTTTTTGAAACCGCCGTTTTTTGTTAAGTTCCAAAAATTTCTGTTTCAATAGCTCGCTCTTTTCTAAAACGATTTTCAAGCTTTTTGAAACTGTTTCCCAGTAAAATGTGCATATAAATTTTTTTTAACTCTCCATTTTTATAATCCCGGAAAAAGTTACTTTTTTGAATAATTCAATTATGGTCACCTCATAAGCAATGGAAAATAATAATTGACTGTATTCCATAAAATTACAATTTGAATAGAAAATATAGAACAACTTGGGTTGAAAGGCTGAAAGGGTTGAGCGTCGCTTTAGAAACAGAACTTTTGAGTTCAACGGTGTGCGCTGACAAGAAGTGTGTCGGCTTCGAAACATCTAGTTGTCCAACCAACTAAAAGCTGTTCGATGTTTTCGTTGCCCTATTTAAACAATTTCAATCACAGCAATAATATAGAAGGCACTTCAACCCGATAAATGTAATATAAAATAATTTTATTTTGTTCCATTTTTTTCTGTTCTTATTTGTCTAATTTTCCGCCGACATCATGACAGCGTTATCTATCGACCTTACGCCGCTCCCAAACAATATTTTAAATGTTAGTTTTTTTTTTTTACGGTTTAGTTTGAACTTTGTGTAGTGTGCATTTCATTTAATTGAATAAAAATAATAAGTTTTGGTAAGAATGTCGCACCGTCAAGTGTTAAAGGCTTCAAACTGAGAGCACACATCAGTAATTAGAAACTCCGTGTTTATATGATAAGTTTATTTAAATCATTTTTTCCCTTATCATTTTAACTTAAAATCATTAAAACAAAAAATTCTAAATGAAAGGAATATTCACAGAACTGAAGATGAACGCTTCGAGTTGGATGTGGTCATTGAAACAAACAGTGCAACAATACGTGTCTTGGAAGGTGTGCAAAAGAAAATGTCACGTTTATCGCCCGAAGACTTGGCACGCTATCATCTCGACGACTATTTGGGCGGTACTTCTCAGACAATACACCAACGAGCCATTTATCGTATATACGGTGATAAAGCTGGTGAAATAATCCAGGGTCTTAAAAAGAATCCATCTGTTGCTGTTCCTATAGTACTAAAACGATTGAAAGTCAAAGAAGAAGAATGGAGAAATGCCCAGAAAGTAAGTGAAACAAATAAAAAATATATATATTTATATACATAGATATCTATATATATTTATATATCTTTGTAAAGGGTTTTAACAAACAATGGCGGGAACAAAATGAAAAGTATTATCTCAAGTCATTGGATCATCAGTCTATAAATTTCAAACCCAATGATATGAAAGCATTGCGATCGAAAAGTCTCTTTAATGAAATTGAAACACTTTACGATGAGGTAAGTAAAATTATATTTTATTTTTTTTATTTATATATTTGTTGCCAGAAGCCTATAAGGCCGATAAGCATTAATATTCTATATAGAAAATAAAATTTACTCTATATTGAGGGTTTTCACGATGGGTGGTGTAAACGAAGTACATAAATATGAGCAAAAATGCTCGTGTTTTTTCTCTCGCACAACAACAATATTTGCAATTTGCTTCATTTTTCCTCATTTGCACTATAAAAAAAAAAACGCCTGGAGCAAATAGATGTGTGCAAAAATGCCAGCAGATGGCGAAGCCGACTAACAATTTTCCATGGAGTAGACAAAAAAAAAAAAAAAAAAAAAAAATAGCGGCGGATGCGAAAAATTTTAATGCAATAAATAATACGGTATTTGTGGGGGTTTCAGATACGTTGAAAAGTTGATCTACCATATTCTCGGATCCGGCGTTAAATAGGAAAGGGGTAGAAACGGGTAAAATCGGTAATTCAATATCCTCGCACTTTATCAAACCGGCACAGAAATTTCAAAAGCATCTGAAAGTATGTTAAAAATAAATGGAGACGTGTCTGATACTTTTTGAAATGTTCAATACTAACGGGATAAATCGGGTATAAAGCAGGTAGGAACAGGGAAAATGTAAAAACTGAAAACAACAATACAAAATTGAAAAATGTAATTGTTTTCAAAACAAGTATGCGAATAAAAACTGCATTTGCATTAAACAAAATTTAGCAGATGAATTTATGTCATGATAAATGAAAACCCTTATTAAGGATTATAATTTAAAAAATATTATTGCCCTGAACAAGCTATCTGAAAGTGAAATTAGAATTTTAAAGAGAAATGTGCTTCAGCTCAACTAATAAGATGATTTAAGAAATAAAAATTTTAGTGGAACGAACTAAACAATTTATATAAATTTTTTATGCACATTTCTTTTTTATTAGCGTCACGATCAAGAGGATGAAAATGGTGAACCCACCACTGGTCCCCATTTGGCACTGCTCTATAAAGATAAAACCATCCTAGACGATGCTGCCAATCTCCTAATACATCATGTTAAAAGGCAAACGGGCATACAAAAGCAAGAAAAAACAAAAATTAAACATATACTCAGGCAGTTTGTGCCTGATTTATTCTTTTCCGCCAGGCAGCCTTTAAGCGATGATGAACGCGAAGATGGTAAGTCATTTTTTTATTTTTGAAAATCACCTTAATTTTAATTCCCATTCCAATTATCGTCATCGCCGTCACATGAGGTCGACTTGAAAAATTTGGCAGTTGTCTTTTCGTACTACCAACAGTAGTTGATGGTGATCAATAGGCTTTCTCTAGACCTCAGGTGTGTCCAGAAGAGAAGATGTCAAATGTATACGAAGAGGCAGAAAATTGTGTTCGAAAAAACATTGTTGACTTGATGTACCGGCGATGACGACCAATAATTTTCCATTCGAAAAGTGAAAAAAAGAACAAAATGTTTTTGACAAGAAACAAATTTTTTTTCAAATATTTTTTCCATGAGTTTGTTTGGGAAAAAGCTGAAATGAATACCATTCTTATTATAAATTATTCCTCTATTTATTAGATGACAACGATAAAATGGATGTGGATGGAACACCATGTAAACAAGATAAATGTAAATTCGCAAATGTGACAACTGCTTCCTGTGTAACATCCTCAACAGCCTCAATTTCCACATCGGGAGCTACGACGTCATCCAGCTTCACAACAGCCTCAACGACAGTAACGTCTGTGAAAACTGAAGCAGATGCAACTGAGACAAAAGAGGCAATGACACCGTCTAAAGCAACATCAACAACAACAACGCCCGTTATCAATCACTCCACTGCGGAAGCACTGACGACAACGGCGAGCTTAAAGACTACTGCTGCCGCCTCCACCGCATCTTCGGTAGTGTCCAGTTCCTTGCCGGAAGATAAGAAAAACTTGGAGACGAGTGTATTCAATAAAAATGTTGATGCATCATCATCTGCAACGTCTATCGCTGTAGCAACCATCACTACAACAAGTGCATCGATGCCAACTGTACCTGCTGCCTTGACTTCATCCACTACGAGCGCGTCAGTGAGTGACGAGAAATTGCTAGCAGGCAGCAGCTCTCTAGCAGCCGAAACAAATACAAAATGCGAAAGCCTGACACCGGCTAAAACAGATTCCAAAAACACTCCCACAGCTTCAACTGTAGTGTGTGGTAATTTAACCATCACTACAGCCTCCTCTACTGCAACTTCAACGGCAGCAACCAGCAGCAGCTTAACAGCGTCCCACAGCACAACTTCCATTCCAGCCGTTACATGTGAGGGCATTAAAACTGAAATCAAGCAGGAAGACGAAGAAATGCCCAGCTCGCATATAACAGTACTGCCACATGCGATTAGCAAACATATGGTAAGTTGTATTTGAAACGTTTTAAATTGAGGCCTTCAAAATTGTTTACGCTTTCTGCTTTTCCCCCCCGCTCCCCCTGATTAGGACGAAGCCTACACTCTATTTTTTGCCAACAACAACTGGTATTTATTCTTTCGTTTGCATGCCATACTCTGCGAACGTTTACGTACCATGTATGAGCGCGCTCAGCTTATTGCAGCCGAAGAGGAAAAATTCAAACAGAATCGTCGAGAAAATATTGCTCAAGCCTTAAGACTGAAACCGAAATCTGAAGTTGGGGTTGAAGACTATTATCCCACGTTTTTGGAGATGCTGAAGAATGTATTGGATGGCAATATGGACTCAAACACATTTGAAGATCAAATGCGCGAAATGTTCGGTATCCATGCTTACATATCATTCACTTTGGACAAAGTGGTTTCGAATGCTGTCCGGCAACTGCAGAATTGTGTGACCGAACGTACCGCCTTGGAGTGCGTGGAACTGTTTCACCTCGAACAGAAAAAGGGTGCAGCTGGTGGTCTATGCCGTATGGCACTCAAAGCTCTTAACGCTGAAATGCAGTATCAGCACAGGGCTGAAGAAATCTTGCATGAAGAGAATTGTTTCAAAATTTATATTGTAAGTTGACAAAGTAGCAAAAGACATTTGCTTTTTTTCGTATAAACTTTGCACTTCATAATGAAGAAAATATTTTAATTTGTTATTAATTTTTTTTTCTTCTTTTTTTTCTCTTCTTCTAAACAGTACAAAATTGATTGCCGCGTTACAATAGAGCTCTTAGACACAGACAACGATGATGTACAAGATCGCGAAAAACCAATTAGTAAAGTGAAAACATGGTCAAAATATGTTGAACGTTTAGTTAATCCTGCCTCCTCAACCAATCCCACAAATGCAAATTCTCCCAATGCCATTAATAACAATAATAATAACAACAACAACAATAATAATACTTCGACTGACAACACAAGCAATAATTTGCCAAACAACGAAATCAAATCCGAACGCTGGGATGATGATGGAACGGTGAGTTGTTGAACACACTTTTTTTCCTTTTTCGTTTAAATAGATTTTAAATAATAGTTGAAAATAGAACAACAAACATGCCTACATATGTGGATAAAAATTTAGATAAACGTTTGTGGAATGTATGAAATAAAACCCTGCATATAAAATTTCAAACGAACGAGTATCGAACGAAGGTTTGCTGACGTGCCATAATATACAGAACTAAGAATAATATATATTTGAGTCTAATGCCGAGTTGAGGTGCATCAACGAGATGTCGGCGTCGTTCAGCCGTTGACTGACGGCTGAAAAGCTAGACAGAAAACAATTGGACGTTTTTGAGAAGAGTATTAAAGTACGTGAGAACAATTGGAGAAAAAAAGGAAAAAAAAATTTGGGGGGGAAAAAACGTGACCACTACTTTTTTCTTGAGATTTATTTTAAGCAAATATGTGCACGGAAACTTGAACACTTGAAAAGAGTATCAAGGTACGTTCACAAATATTGTGCTACAGAAAAAAAAAACGTGAACACTACTTTCTTCTTGATATTTATTTTGAGCAAGCAAACATAAACCACTTGAAAAGAATATCAAGGTATGTGCACATATGAACAAATATTAGTGCGTTTTTGCAAAAAAAAAAAAAAAAAAAAAAAAAAAAAAAAAAAAAAAAGACGTGACCCCTACTTTCTTGTTGACATTTCTTTTGCGCAAATACATGCATATAAGGAACTAGAGGACATATAAACTCAAATGGATGCAACAACGAAAAGGAAACGGAGGAAAAACGTTAAAGTATTAAATTACACAGAGTATATGTTAAGGTTATGTTTAGGCGATGTGCGAAATTCGCATTGTTCTCACAAGTTGTTTGTTGTAAATATCAAATATAATAATTTTCTTATCGTCATTACGTGAAAGGATGTCGTTTAAAAGGTTTCTTATCAGAAAAAAAAGATGTAATTATTGGAGTGACATGTGCGTCATGCATTTATTACTGCTAACTTTTTTATTTTTGAAATAACAAACGAAAAGAAAATGTCATTAACTTATGAAAAATCAGGTTCAAAGTCATGGAAGTTACTTTTGTTCCATCCACTCATTTTAACTGAGGGATTTTCTTTCCCCTAAATTCTCTCACAAACACAATGGCACGCCAATGTAAAAATCATGTATTCTTCATCTAAACTAACCCGGATCGTATGCACTCGAACCCATGATTTAGCGGCATTTTAAATTTAACAATTTTATTACATTTTTTTTTTTTTTTGTAAGAAGATTTACCGAAAGTAAGAGATGTAAAAGGGTTGCATTAACAAACAGTGAATGCCGAAAATAATAAATTTCCATTAGATTTAATAGCAAATAGTAAATTAATTTTTGTATAAATTTTTTATAAGTGGTTTTGATTCTAAAACACTTTTCGATCTTAAAGATCGAAAAAAGTTTGTTTTTTCAGCTGTGTGTGTATATTTGTGTCAGTTTTTTGTTCGGTTTTTACTCTGATTAAACTTGTACTAGTGAGTGATATTCGTTGTTTGTTATTGCAGTCTGTTTACATCAGTTAGTATTGATAAATTTTCATACATTGCAAAAAACGATAAGAAAATGTTTATACATTTTAAATTTACAACGAACAATTTTTCGATCTTACAAAAACTTTGCCAGAGCAAATGCAACCTTAAATTATACTCTTGATAATTTAATGTTTTCACCTAAAAATCAGAAGAAAAAAAATGTACAGCGAACGATTTTTCTATCTCACAAAAATTTTAAAGTATACTCTTTGTGTAATTTAGTGTTTTACGTTAGAAAATCGTTTATTTTAAATAGGCAACGAACATGTTTTTATTTCACAAAAGTTTTGTAAGACCAAATGCAAATTTACTCGTTGAGCAAACATAACCTGAAAATATACTGTTGTGTAGTTTAATGTTTTTACGTTTTTCCCTTTTTTGTTCTTCCGTTGCTTTTGCATCCATGAGAATTTATTTGACCTAAGTTGTTTATATGCATGTATGTATGTACATACATATGTGCGCAAAATAAAGGTCAACAAAAAAATAGTGGTCACATTTTTATTTTGTTTTTGCTAATATGTGAACGTACCTTGATACTCTTTGCAAGTGGTCTATGCTTATAAGACTTATTTTAAGTAAGTGTGTGCGTTTTGTAAACTTTTCATGAATTTGCGTACGTTGACAGCAGCGAATTTATTAAAAACTTTTTTTTCTTTCTTTTTAGTAATTGAAATTAAGAATCAAGGCTAAACATGATTTATATTCTACTCCAATTTTTTTTTTTTTTTTTTTAAATTGTCCACTTGAATTTTTTGCAACTATTTAAATTTAAAAACGTCCTCCATTTCTACGCCTTCACAACCATCCTGTACTGCTCTTTGCAACTCTTCAACGCTTTAAATTTATTTAACACACTGTAAATTGCAATTTTTGCCGTGAAAGTGAAAATTTTTGAAAAATATGAGTAAAAAATAATAATAATGAAAGTAATGGCGCTTTTTTCTAAAATGTAAAAGTAAATGTATTTCTGTTCTTTCTAATTGCCCGGCATAAAAGGCAACCAAATAGTAGTGGTCATGCTTTATTTTTTTTTTTTTTTTTTTTGGCAAATATTTGCTTAATGGGAATGTGCTTTAAGGAATATTCATTTACTAAAAACCATTTATTTTTCAAATATTATATTTTTTTTACCCAAAAATATCGATTCTCAAAACGGAGAAGCAGAAAATTAGGCACATCTGGCTGAGATCAAAATCTCGTCATTATTGATTGGTTCCACTAGTATTTTTATGCACGAATAGCATTTTTATGCATCTATCCTACAAAAGCGTTACTTTTTTGTCCATATCTGTTGGTATAATATATACAAATATATACATACAGTCAAAGCCCGGTATAGCGAATACTCAGTTTAACGAATATCGGATATAACGAATGGCGAAATTTTTACATTAACTGTCTTATGTAGCGAATGACAAAAAAAATAAATCTCGATTTAACGAACGGCAAAGCAAAATACATTTAAAAAATCGTTACAAATCTGCATTTGCAGATTTGCCGGCACTTTCCCGTATAAGTTGTAATTTGACAAATATTCAAAACCAAAAAACTGTATAGAAAACCCCTCCCCACGGAGGCACCACTTGTTTCTACTGTATTTTCTAAAATACTTCTTCCTCACAAAATTTGAAAACGGAAATATTTAGAGAAGAAGACGACAAAACGACCTGCATTTGCAGATTTGCCGGCACTTTCCCGTATAAGTTGTAATTTGACAAATATTCAAAACCAAAAAACTGTATAGAAAACCCCTTCCCGCGGAGGCACAACTTGTTTCTACTGTATTTTCTAAAATACTCCTTCCTCACAAAATTTGAAAACGGAAATATTTAGAGAAGAAGACGACAAAACGACCTGCATTTGCAGATTTTCCGGCACTTTCCCGTATAAGTTGTAATTTGACAAATAATCAAAACCAAAAAACTGTATAGAAAACCCCTCCCCACGGAGGCACAACTTGTTTCTACTGTATTTTCTAAAATATTTCTTCCTCACAAAATTTGAAAACGGAAATATTTAGAGAAGAAGACGACAGAACGACCTGCATTTGCAGATTTGCCGGCACTTTCCCGTATAAGTTGTAATTTGACAAATATTCAAAACCAAAAAACTGTATAGAAAACCCCTCCCCACGGAGGCACAACTTGTTTCTACTGTATTTTCTAAAATACTTCTTCCTCACAAAATTTGAAAACGGAAATATTTAGAGAAGAAGACGACAAAACGACCTGCATTTGCAGATTTGCCGGCACTTTCCCGTATAAGTTGTAATTTGACAAATATTCAAAACCAAAAAACTGTATAGAAAACCCCTCCCCACGGAGGCACAACTTGTTTCTACTGTATTTTCTAAAATACTTCTTCCTCACAAAATTTGAAAACGGAAATATTTAGAGAAGAAGACGACAGAACGACCTGCATTTGCAGATTTGCCGGCACTTTCCCGTATAAGTTGTAATTTGACAAATAATCAAAACCAAAAAACTGTATAGAAAACCCCTCCCCACGGAGGCACAACTTGTTTCTACTGTATTTTCTAAAATATTTCTTCCTCACAAAATTTGAAAACGGAAATATTTAGAGAAGAAGACGACAGAACGACCTGCATTTGCAGATATGCCGGCACTTTCCCGTATAAGTTGTAATTTGACAAATAATCAAAACCAAAAAACTGTATAGAAAACCCCTCCCCACGGAGGCACAACTTGTTTCTACTGTATTTTCTAAAATATTTCTTCCTCACAAAATTTGAAAACGGAAATATTTAGAGAAGAAGACGACAAAACGACCTGCATTTGCAGATTTGCCGGCACTTTCCCGTATAAGTTGTAATTTGACAAATAATCAAAACCAAAAAACTGTATAGAAAACCCCTCCCCCCGGAGGCACAACTTGTTTCTACTGTATTTTCTAAAATACTTCTTCCTCACAAAATTTGAAAACGGAAATATTTAGAGAAGAAGACGACAGAACGACCTGCATTTGCAGATTTGCCGGCACTTTCCCGTATAAGTTGTAATTTGACAAATATTCAAAACCAAAAAACTGTATAGAAAACCCCTCCCCACGGAGGCACAACTTGTTTCTACTGTATTTTCTAAAATACTTCTTCCTCACAAAATTTGAAAACGGAAATATTTAGAGAAGAAGACGACAAAACGACCTGCATTTGCAGATTTGCCGACACTTTCCCGTATAAGTTGTAATTTGACAAATATTCGAAACCATATATGCAAATACCGTTGGATTGTGTGTGTTTTTGGCTTCTTTCTTTGTATTGAAAGAACACGTGTGATGCGTTGCTTTTTTCGTTAAAATTTTAGTAGTTTTATTTGGTTCATTGTGAAAACGAGATGTCGATTTCTTAAGAAATGAATAATATGAATGAAATGTAATGATAAACCTAAACATGTTAATAGCATCCAAACATATCTAAATATGTATATGCCTCTATGTACATTTATGATTTTTAATGAATTTACATATTAGAAATAAAAACAATTCTTAAATGAACGTTAAAATATCAATTAAAGTTTTATTTCTACACTGAGTTGTCATTACAATTAAATTTTGATGTTTTTAAAACTGCGGACCACCGTCTTTTATAAAATTTTAAGATAAAAACTTACTGTTCGATATAACGAATATCTCGGAATAACGAAAGGTCTGAACATTATATTATTCGTTAAACCGGGCTTTGACTGTATATACATATATATTTTTTTTTCATTAATTATCTTCTATAAGACCTATTGGGAATGCCTTGTTTTTTTATCATTTGGTTTTGTTTATGTTTTTTTTATGCACAGCATTTTCATTAAAAAATTGTTTGCAGTATAATTTATTGCCATTATGATTGTTATTTTTTTTTTTTATAAAAGAAAGTCTTCGATATTTTTTCCTCTTTTATTGATTGTAAAAAATTACAAAATTGTCTAAATTTTTTTTTTCTTCAAATTAAAAGTTCACTAATTAATGCTTTTTATGCATTTCTCTAATATTTTTTCTTTTTTCGATTCTCTCCGTACCAGGTCAAACCCAAGGCTTAAAATTAAATCAATTAAATAAAAAAAAACAAGAACAAATTTAAATAATATCGAAATTAAGTAGTGAAGCTCCTAATAATTTTTCTTATGTAACAAACAAAAAAAAAGAACAAATTAAACAAAGTAGAATTCGCCTAAAAAAACATCAACTGAAATTTTAAATTTTACCACCACGAAACGAATTACTACTGTCAATTTTTACTTAATTCCTTCACTACTACCACCAACCAATAAATAACATATGTTCATTTTTGACGATCACTAACAATTTCATTTAACCCAAATTGCATTCTCATCTTTTCTTACTATCAACGTATTTTGTTTTGATTATTTTTTACTTGAGAATTATTTTAATTTTGAAAAAAAAAAAATGTTTGTAAAAAGATTTTTAGTTCCTTTACACGGTGCAGCAACAACAACAGCTTCGTTTCGGCATGAATAATTCATTGCACTCACTCAATAATATAGTATAGAATTGCAAATGTATTTTCATTTTATTTACATCTTTTGTGGTACTTTTAGAAATGGCAAGCCCAATTATATTCTCACAGAATTCCTTTCTCAAGGATAATATTTTTCCTGCAATCCTAAATTTCCAGGGAACAAAATAAACATGAACGATTGGATTGTTTACTCTTTTTAGTTTTTTTTTTTTTTTGTTTTAATAGTTGTGATCCCGTACTCAGCTTTGCGAGCCCGCGACATCCCAATTGGCACGAAAACTGTCCCTTTACTCAAAGTTCTAAGAGAGCTTTTAAGAGCAAAAAAAAAATATATACATATATTCTTGTTCTTCTTGCACACAACAGGCACGCACTTTTTCTTCGTGTAGTTAAGCAGTCAGCTGTTGCAAAAAATAAGTAATAACAAACAAAAAAGTGCGGCTGCATCAACCAACGTAACAACAATTTTGATGTGCGGAGTAGTTACTTGGACTAGTGTTTGGATTACTCTGACCTGTTTTTTTTTTGTCCTCTCCTAAGACATTCTAATTTAAAATGGAATCTATTTTTCCCATATATTTGGATTACTTTTGGACTAGTGCTCCCTTGTGGAGTACTCTTTACACGCGCGTAAGGAGTAGTCTCGATTTCTACAGGGTATTTACTTACTTTCCATCGGAGTTTTTTTTCTCAAACAGATAAATTCTACTACCGTTCATTACGCAATGATATTCAGTACTTTTCGTTTGGGCACTCAATACTTTTAACAGTGAATAAAATACAACTATTATTTAGAATTTTCCATTAAATTTGGTTAAAAACTGCAACACTGAAAGTATTGAGTATCAAAAAAAAGTACAAATACTCAGTGCTCGATACCATAACACTCAATACTTCACCAGTACTAGAGGAGCGAGAGAAAAGAGAAAAAATTCTCACGAGCTAAATTCATGCATGATTTATGGTGGTCGCCGTTGTCTCATTTGCACGAAATCAAAAACTTTTCGCTAACATTCGATTGGTGTCGGCAAAGCATGTAATTTTCAATTCATCGATTGAAATGTATACCTTTCAATCGATGTTCGGCAAATCACTCGTTTTGAATCATGTGATTTGTAATCACAAAAAAGTTTTAGACAATATTGTATACGGCTTCTGGGGGTTTTTTTTTTAAAGAAATTCTATTCGAAAACAAAACTGTTTGAATTAGTGTGCTTTTAGCATTTATCTATACAAAACATTTGCTTCCGTGTAACGATCTGCTAATTAAAAAAAAAAAACAAAGAAATAAAATTTAATTATATTTTTAATCCCTCACAATTGTAAATACGTACTTACTTTAACGGGGCCCAAAAGATGTCAAAATAAAAAGTCAAAGTTTGCAATTTTATACTTTCGAGTTGCCGAATGAAAAATATTGCATTTTGTGGTCTTACGGACATTTTAAACGAAGCGAAACAATTTTTGCAAAATACAAACGTGTTTTGTTTTTAAACATAAAAAATATTAATCACTTTTATATAAATTTTATATCGTAATCCAAAAAAAAGTAACTAGTAGTTTTATTTGTATAAAACAATACCATTTTAAAAGTGCATAAATTCTTTCTACAAAATTTATTTTTCTAAAAATAAGTTTAACAAAACCTAACGCCAATTTTGTATTATTAAATATTTATATAAATTTGTAAAAAAAAAAATAACGACAAAATAATTTACATATACATAAATAATCAAAACAGAAAAAATATTGAAAGTTAAAATTTTTAAAATAAATATACTAAACGCAAACCGCAACTTGTTTGATTGAAAATCGCCGTTTCAAAATAATAATTTCTTTCTCGTATTTGCTTCGACCATTTTGAAATCGAAGAAAGTAAAATAATAGTTAATAAAACTTAGAAAACAGGGAGGAGGATTTCTCTATGTGACGATGCGTAAGAAAAATCTATATATCGCACTGCCATGATAAAACCATAGCGATGCGAAAGCTTTTCTTTTCCGTATCACAAAACAGAGTACTACACCTCTAGAACATTTTTTGACGCTTGGAAAAGTTTTCTCTTTTAAGAACTTTCGAAAAAAAAAAATGAAATTAAGACGAAAAAAAATAATAATAGTGAATTTAATTTCAGTAAAGATATTCCAGGTTTTAAATTCGAATGCCTAAATTCGCCCCAGTAATATTGGCAAATATTAGGTCACAAACAATGTGACCACTACTCGCTTAACGCCACCACAACGTTGACCTTAAGTTTTGACAAAATACCTGCATGCAAACAACTAAAAATGCATACACGTACATCTGGATTCATCAGCAAACATCAACGAAAAATAAGGCCGAAGAAAACACTAAATTTTACTAGAGTACATTTTTAGGTTATATGTATATGCTCAACCAGCAAATACAAAAATAACAGCGAACCGTTGCTTGATCTTACAAAGACTTTGCAGGAGCAAACACAAATTTGCTCTAAATTTTGTATTTACTTGTTAAGCAAACCTAACCTTAAAATGTGTTTTTGTAAAATTTAATTTTTTTTTTCTCATTTATTCTGATTTTTCCGTTCGTTCCTTGTGAATGTATATGATTTTGTAGAAAAGAAAATCTGGAGTGAGAAAAAAAAAAACGCAAGAACATTAAATTCCACAAGAGCGCATATTTTAAGGTTATGTTTGCTCAATGAGCACATACTACAGTTGCAGCAAGAATTGTTTTTGCTCCCGAAAAGTTTTAATAACATCAAATAACTGTTTTTTTTTTCTTTTTGATGTTGTTTGTTGTTGTATCAATGTGATTGCAAACGAGTGTTTAGTTCCTTATATGCATGTATTTGTCCTAAACAAAGGTAAACAAAGAAGTAGAGTTTTTTTTTTTCAAAATAGGTAACAAATAGAATTGGATATTGTAAACAAACTGGGGAAAACCAACGGAAAAACAATTCTATTTGAATTGAATGGGAAAAGGCTCAAGCACGACCAAAAGCGTAGTAAAAGCTTACCGTGCTTCCATCTACTTGTATCTAATGTAAAAACCAACGTTGTTATAATCACTACGGCTTATAATCAGTATGGCTCAAGTTCAAACCCTGATTGTGATTCCTTATTTTTTAATGTTAATTAAGTAAAGAAAAGTTAAATTTTATAGCTAATTGGACAACTGGTTGTTTCGAAGTCGCCACACTTCTCATCAGCACCCCCATGAACTTTGAGATGTTCAAAAATTTTAAATGTCATCACTGCGGCTTAAACGGCTCTTGTGTAATCGCTTTTCTTTTTCTATAGAAGCTTGCATGTGTTTAGCTTTTGAAGCAAATTACATGTCCAATAACCACCAAAATATACATATCTTTCCTAATAAAGAGAAACGAATTAAGTGGTTTGCTACGCAGATTTCAAATACAAAAAAATTTGAATCCCAGACCTACAACAGCGCAATGTCGAACGAAAAAAAAGAATGCATTTTCTATTCTTTTCGTCAAGTTCAACTCTCATTCTCATTACGACAGGCATTTATGAAATTACTTGAGATAGTGTTCATCTTAAAAGTCTCAGTGTAAGTCTCAGTTTCGTAAATCACTTGTGCCGATTTCTTTTACACTTTTTTATTAAAATGTGAATTTGATGAGCCACGTGGTGGTCGTGAAACAGCCATGGTAGTGTGTACCCCAGCCTCCAGTAAGTCTTCAACTTTACCTTTCTTGTCTTCTTTAAGAAATGTTTTGATCACTACAATTTATCACAATAAAAAAAATCTTCTCAATATTGAGGAAGTAAAAATCAAACTAGACAGCCCGATATAATTATTAACATGTGAATTTTAATAGTTTAGTAGGATTGTGGCCGTCTTCTTTTCTACAACAGGTGCAACATTTTCAATATAAAAATGTAGATGAGCCTGGTTTTTATAAATTTTTGTTTGCTTATATGAATAGTTTTTACAACCTTTTTGTTTCGATCTTAATCGCGCTAAACTATTAAAACTCTCATTTTAAGAAAAGAATCCAAAATAAATGCAGACTTTTTTCCAGAAAATAAATCGGCATAAAATGAAAAGGAAAGTTCGTCAAAAATGTTACACTTATTGTAGAAAAGAAAGCGACATTAATGAGAGCTTTCAAAACTTTGCATTTTTTTTTTGTATAGAGTAGAAGAAGAGAAAAAACTATTCTAAACGTCAAAGAATTTTTTGTTTCTAAAAAAAGTAAAAAAAAGAAAATCAATTTAAAACAACTATTTAGTTCTTGTTTACGATATTCACGTAAATGACCAGGTAAGTTTCATCAGCCAAAATGAACTTAAACTTGTTTTGTGAAACAGACTTGATATGGTAGTCAACTGAAAAAGCGAGAGAATGAGTAAAGGTGCAGCATTCCCGTGTAAACAAAAGTTTGCTGATTTTGAAAAAAAAAAAACGTGACCACTATTTTTTTTTTTAATCTTTATTTAGGGCAAATGCATGCATACAAACAACTGCAAATGTATATGCAAAAACGAAAAACATTCCATTTCACAAGAGCCTGTTTTAAGGTTATTTTTGCTCAATGAGCGCAATTATTATATTTAGAACAACATTCGCCTTTGCAAAGTGTTTTTTTTTTTTTTGTCATAAGATCAAATAATAAGTCGCTGTAAATTTTGTATTTGCTCGTGGAGCAAACATAACCTTAAAATAGGGTGTGGTGAAATTTTTTAATGTTCTTACGGGTTTGCCGCTTTTTCTTTTGTTACTGCATTCATGAGCACATGCATTTTCAGGTTGTTTTGTATGCGTGTATTCAGCCAGATAGTAGTGGTCATGGTATTTTTTTAATATTTGTTCATGCCCTGCAGTGAAGCAATTAGTATTCTCTTTTATCTGGAGCTTCGTGAGTTGCATATTTTACTTCGCAGACAATTTTTAGATACAGATACAGAAGACAGCACTGCAATGTGCAGCCCTTTGTGCAGTTAATATTGAGTTTTATTCGCATAAATCATCCACTCAAAATCAAGAAATAGATTTCACTTAAATTTTTTTTTATATATGTATATTAGGTATTCATTTCGGCTTTTTAAGGCTCTGAAATGGAACCCTTTTACTGACACTTTCTGTCCGTCCGTCTGTCCGCCACAGGCCCCAATCTTCCCAACGGTAAGAGCTAGAGAGTTAAAATTCTCACACGACATATGGCGACCCGGCCGCTACAACAACAATTACTAAACACAAGAAATAATTAAAAACGGAAGGGGGTTCTCCCTCATACAAAAAACGTTGAAAATTAAATAAAATTAAACTTTTGAACCATCCGAGCTAGAGAGCTGAAATTTTCACAAGATATGTTGTTACATAGGCTTTACAACAACAAATACCCTAAATAATTAAAATTTAAGAACTAAAGGATGCTTCCATGCAAGAAACCGCAAAAATTAGCTACAACTTTTGAATCATAAGAGGCAGAGGCTTCAAATTTCCACAGGATATATGGCTACATAGGGGCTCTAGAACGGCATATGCTTAAAATAACAAAAAGCTAAAAATTAAAGGGTGCCCCCATACAAGAAACTGCGATTTTCTGTAAGGAGATAGGGGCTTAAAATTTGCACGGGATATGCAACTCCCAAGCCTATACAAGAACGAATGCCAAAATAACATAAATTACAAATTTAAATGTTGCCCTTTACATGGGGACACCCTTTAGTTTGAAAATTAGCTGTAACTCTTGAACCGCTAGAGATAGAAACTTGAAATCTACGCGGTGTATGTAGTTGCTTGGGCTCTGCAATAACAACAATTACTAAAAATAAAAAAATTAAAAACAAAAGGGTACCTCATACCAGGGTTGGGTACCCTTGCATGGCAACACGAAACCCCCCTGCAGTGGGAGTCAGTTGCCTGCTTGGCTCAATTAATTTTCTTTATTGGAAAAGTGGAAAACGGAAGAAACATTTTTTATTTTTTCATGTGTTTGTTGTACACAAAAATACATTTTTCGTGCTATACGATTTATAATTGTTAATATTTTTTTGAGCTTTTTAGTTCGATTTTTTATTTCCTCAAAATTGAAAGATTTTTTTTGTGTGTGTTAAAACGGAGTGATTAAAACATTTCCTAAAGAAGACAAGAAAAGTAAAATTGAAGACTTACTGGCTGGGGTACACACTACCATGACTGGTTTCACGTCGCTCACCGGCATCCAAATTGCTTTTCTCTTTTTCACTTGTCCTACAAAGAAAGAAACCAAAATGGATACCTTTAATAATTATTGATGGCAAAAAATGTAAAAATAATATTCTTCGTCGGAAAAGTGAAAAAACAATTGTTTGGAATTTGTTTTTTTTCTCAGGGGCTTGTTGTAAACGAAAATAAATTTTTCTGTAAATTTTCTACTTTTCCAACAAGGGAAAGCGCTGAAATGAATACTTTTAATAAGAAAAAAGAAATAAAATAGAAAAGCATTACGGTCTATTTTTTTAGACCTAAAGTAATAAAATAGAAACGTTAAAAAGTTACAACATCATCATTGTTTGTTTCACAAAACAAGTCTAATTTTTTATATTACATACATAATTGTTTTAAATAGTTCATTTATTTTGCTTTATTTGTAATTATTATTTCTTTACTGGCTTTTTTATAAAAAAAAAAATATATATACATATATATATTTTATGGCATCAATAATGAGCCAAGTGGCCTGCCAGGCTAACAGATCTCATGACTGACCAGCAGCCTGTCGTGAAACTGCCGGCCCACTTGGGTCCCGAAGGTGGTCGGTCCCATTGTGCTGCTGTGACACATAACATTTGAGAAATATTGTATAGAAATTTGTCTAATCACAACTAAATAAACATAAAATATATTTTATAAATAAGATCAATTAATTTATTTTTACATTGTTAAATTAATTATTCAAGTTTTTGATCTTTGGTTTTTTTTTTTTTTCTTATAAAAAATAATTTTAAAACAATTTCTTATTTATTTTCAATATTTCGCCAACAATTTGTTGGCAACTTAAGGTAAATAATTACAATTGATAATTGTTGGCGAAATATTGAAAATAAATAAATGTTTTAAAATTATTTTTTATAAAAAACACCAAAGATCAAAAGCTTGAATAACTAATTTAAAGCTCAATTAATTTTTATTAGTCGAATTTTTTCTTATATTAATATTTTGTATTACATTTATTAGGCTCAAGTTCTTGTTACATTATTTTTGTGATTGGTATTAATTAAACAAGATAAAAAAAAAAAAACATAAAAAAAACTTGCAGCTCAGCATCCGTCCCTGAACTCGGGGCGGCTTCGAAACAGCTGGTCCCCGAATTCAGGTTCGGATGATGACGAGAAGTGTGGCGGCTTCGAAACTAATAGTTGTCCTGTGTAGCTAAAGGTCCTTGAGCTTGTCTTTGGCTTGTCTAATTAATATCAATCACAAAAATAATATACATACATAGAAAGAACTTGAGACTAATAAATGTAATAAAATAATAATAAATAATAAGATTGTCAAAATAGAAGGTGTGAGCTTTTATAAACAGAATATGTACATATGTAAATGTGTTCCATAAAATAATATGCCGTTTTCGTTTCTACACAAAATTACGCATTTATTTTTCTTTTTTTTTTTCTTTCTAAAATGCCACTTATTTTTTGACATTCTAGTGAAACCAGGATCAAAAGAAAAAATGTCACCATAACCTTAAATAAGCGGTTTTCACTCTTGATACTAATTTTACCATTCTGCTATATTCACTACGATTTTTACCACAAAGCTCGAGTGACTTTCTTACCTCAAAGTCTGCATGTTCTTGCATATATTCTAAAACTTGCTGAATTTCTTTATCTGTCCACCTTTCGTTGTGAATTTTGTCACGTTTTCTCTTCACCAGTATATTTTTATTTGTTTTTTCCATATTTTTTATTTTCTCAACACAAAATTAAGTTTTGCCGGCAAAACGATTCACAGCACAGAATATCTGTGATTCCCAGTAATTTTTTTACAATTTTAACTAAAGATTTTTGTTTGATTTTTTAATCACAGCGTAGTAAATAAAAGATCAGTACATTTTGTTGTTGCAGTGATGTAAACACTAGTACTTTAATCAAATCTGCTACTTTAACCAAATGTGCAACCGAGTTTACTATCAAGAGTGAGAACCGCTATTAATAAAACAACGCCCTATAGAATTTTGGTTGCCATACAAAATTAAAAATGTTGCTCTTTGCTGTAGACACGAAAACGGCATTTATATATATTTTTGAGCTAGTTTTTTTATATTTTTTTTTTATTATATATGTATGTATATAAATATTTCTTTTATATTTCTTCGATTTCTATATATACATACATATATATGTATATTTTTTTAATTCAAATCAAAACTTAAAATTTCTTAGATATTCAATCCTTAATAATAATAATAATATAAATGTTATTGTTTTATAAAATACCACAACATAACGACGTTTGACCTGGTACGCTTTCACAAAAATGAAGCCTACTCGTCACCTTTTCAAATTAACGTTACATACTCTTTTCTTTTAGTTCTCCAACACTTGTACACAAATAGACCCGCTAACAATTGGCATTAGTTGTCAAAAAGTTTTTATTTTTCTTTCAAAACAGTATAATTTTGTTTACTAGTCTTATTTTTTTCTCTCTACTTTTCTTTTAATAATGCATGTAGAAGGGGATAATACATATGTAGTAAATTCCTATAAATGTGTCTGTCTGCCTTTGTAGTTTTTAAAGCTCTTTAAAATTGTTCGTTTTTCTATTACAGGACACTCACATGTTGCGTAAACCCCGTTTCCTGAAACGCAACAAACGTTCGGCTTGTCTAAGAGCGGAGCATTTACGTTTGCTGCAGCAGGAAAGGAAATCTTTAATGGCAGGCGGTGGTGGTGGTTCTTCATCAACTGACTCGGCTACCAGTGGCGGGAATTCTTCCTCCGATACCAACAACCCGTTGAATGCATCGGACCTGAACATATTGTGGAATAAACGACCACCCGAGCGTTTGGGCAGCTCCGCCTTGGTCTGTCCCGGTGGCGAAAAATATTTTATAAACGATCGCGATGAAATCAAACTGAACGCCTCCGGCCGTCAGGTGTTTGTCATCAATAAGAATCTCAAGTTTTTCAAATTGGACTCAGTGAGAAAGGCAAAAATGGTAAGTGATACCTCCATCTGTCACCGGCTGTTGTTAACGACAAGCAAACAAATACATAATGAAAAACAAAAACAAAAAAAAAAAAAAATAACAGACAAGTTCCAACTCAAAAAAGAAAAAGAACTAACATAGACAAGTTCCAATTCAATCTTTTCAGTCTGATTTCGTTCTACTTGCATTTTAAACGTTTATTTCCCCTGACCATTTTTATTATTATTCACCCCAGTCGTGATTAAAATGGGAGATTTTTCTCCTCATAAAACTTTCATTCCCCATGAAGGGAAAATTTCCATGTCGTGAGAGTAATGGGAACTCATGTCTGTACTATCATTTACTTTATATGCATGAATAAGAATATAAAAAGAGTAAAGAAGAATACGCTTTTACACAGCTTTGTGATTAAGCCTGTAAAAATTCGATAGAAATGAAACTAGTGTTTCGAATTGGCACAATAATGTTACCACAGGAAGAAGAATCTAAGCAACATCGTATTGTTCAAAGATGGTTGCGAGTTGAATATACTAATTGCGTGTAATTATCTGATACAAAATCAGCCCTATCGTGATTAAAATGGGAAATATTTGTCCCCATGAAAGGAAAATTGCTATCGTGAGTGTCGTGGGAACTCATGTCTCCGTGCTACCAGTGCGTAGTGAATAGAATGAATATACTTTACAGGCATGAATATAAAATAAGAACATAAAAATAGTAAAGAAGAAAAAGATGTGTAAAATTAATTAAATGCGTGTCAGTCTCGCACTTGTCTCAATTTTTTTATTTCTTTTTTTTTTTGTCAGTTTTAAATCTGATTCCCAGATTTATGACACTCACTAGGGGTGAGTCGCTAGAGTTATTCCATTGAAATTTCCAGCAGGTTAATATGGGACCTAAACTAATAAATTGCGATTGGTTTTAATAATTAATAATGGAAAATAATACAAATATTATATTAATTTTTTTCTGTTTTTTTTTTTTTTTTTTTTTTTTTTTTTTTTTTAATATCCAATTACAGTGTCATTTACGCATCACTCAATGCAAATTCAAACGTTTCCAGCAATTTGCCCAACGCTGGCTAAACGCCCATGTCTCCGCAGACCAGCAACAAGAGTGCAACGAATGGTTGCTGGGCAACAGCAACAGCAGCAGCAGCGGCAACAACAATAACAGCACAATAATGACAACATTGTCGGCGGCCTCGTGGCCATTGCCAAAAACAAAAGTCATTGTACAAAATGATTTGAAGAAAACACCATATCGTCCATTTCAACGTTACAAAGTATTAAACGGTGGCTCTGGTGGAGGCGGCGTTAACTGCATTAACAGCTCTAGTGCCAACATTTACAATGCAACAGCGAGTAGTTTTGTTAACGCCAATGTGGCCAGCCTGATAAATACGAATACAACTACAGCGGCGGCCACAGCAACTTCAACGGCCGTCAGTGTGATCGGTGGAGGAGGAGGGGGAGGAGGAGCAGCAAGCAGCCTAAATTTAAATACTTTGGCCAGTGTTACTGCCTTAAATGCCGCCACCAAAGACGGCACCACGCCGACTGTGGCAAACTTGCCGCCCACCTCGCACTGCAATAGTGTGGCGGCAGCGGCCACTGGCCTGGTGCAGCAGTCATCAGCGACAGTCGTACATCAGGAACATCCGGCCCAAGTCAGGCCCATGGAAAGTTAATTGAGTGGTAGCAACAAGCATTATTTAAAAAAAAAGATTATTATAAAAGAAAAATCTTCCAAAACTTAATTTTTCATTTAATCAAACAAATTTTGCATTTTATTACTGCGTTGTTTTTCGCTCTTTTTGTTTTTTATAAGATTTTTTTATTTTTTTCATGTAATATTTTAAGCATGAGATGTGAAATTATGTATGTCGACATGTCTAGTAAAATCATAAATATGCATTACACATTGTGGATTGCGTCAATGCTTAAGCTGACCCTGCTCTAAACTTGATCAGCCACAATATACAGATTTATCGAGGAGCTGCTTGAGTAATCGCTTACCACCGGTGGCTAATTTTTGTAAGCAAAAGCACGGAATGTATTGATTCCAGAGTCAGATTGGCATTTGCAGAATCAATACATTCCGTGCTTTTGCTTACAAAAATTAGCCACCGGTGGTAAGCGATTACTCAAGCAGCTCCTCGATAAATCTGTTATATTGTGGCTGATCAAGTTTAGAGCAGGGTCAGCTCTTGTCATCTTAAACAAAGCCAAATTTAGCTTTAACTTTAACATTTCTCGCCTAAAACGCACGGTGAAACACACTAGTTTTTGATTCTCCAATGAGTTGATATCATGTTCGAGGATCTCACTGGCAACAGGAGACGTTGGTCGAGGTTGAGCATCTTCCCTGGGTGGTGATTCACGACATACGATATCTGACACATAAATCCGATAAGAGTCTCCATTTCGGACAATATGTAACCGGTCACCCTCGGAACCAAGAGCTGCTTTAACACCTTCTGTTATTTTGGCAATCTCTCGGCCTGATTATTTCTTTTTCTCCCCTATATTTGCAATATCTTGGGGTTGTGTGGTCGTACGAATTGTTCTCTGCCTCCTGGACTCGCATCAGATCTCCCAAGTCGGTTCCGGTTAATAGGGCGGTCATCAGTATCGCTCAGGTCATTTAGATTCACACATGCCATTTTTCAGCAACGTTGGGAGCACCGGCATTCACGACCATCCCCACTTCCATCTCTTCCTGCCTGATTGAGTTTACAACACGGTCACGAATCTGGTTTTTTGTAAATGCTTCATCTTCCTCCTGAAAGAGTGCAGGAGCAATTGCAGCCTTAGTGCACGTCTTGGATGGGGTTTGCTTTTGAGGTTTTCCTGGCATTTCTCCGATTCCAGCACAATGTGTAAAGTATATTTATGATTTTACTAGACGTGTCAGAAGCATTTTTTATACGGAAACAAACTTTAAAATTATTCATTCCGTTGCTGTGGTATCATCTCTACAGTCCGGTGGTATTGTATGTAGATATTTTTCCTAGTTTTGCCTACGCTCAAATTTTATAACGAAGTGCAAACGGAACGACCAAAATGTAGATTTTTTCTTTTTTTTTTTGCAAAAATTGTTGACATTGCTGATGGGTTCCTATGTATGTATGTACATCAGGGTTTCTATCGTTTTCTTAAGGACAAAATTTCTTTTTTAAACCAGCGTTACCACCTCAGCAAAGTGAATAAACTATTTTAGAGATATATTTAGATAAAATTAAATGGAAAGCAGCAGTCAATACCAGTTTTAACAACAAAAACTGAATCATATAGAAAAAACTTCCAGAGCAGCATTTTTTTGGCAGAAAAAACAGGGCAAATGAACCTGTAAGAAAACATTAATGCACAAACGTTGTTCCAAATAAAATTACCAAATTAATACGGGACAAATCAAAATACTAAAGAAATCATTGTAATGGCAACACTGAAAGCCACAACGGGACCTTTTCTAGGACCCAAGTGAGTCGGTCTCAGGACCGGCGGCCCTCGTAACATAACACTGAAAGCTATAAATTTGTTTTGCATGTGTTAGTAATTAAGTTGTTAATGTGTTAGTTTCCATCATTTATTTATTGCGCAGGGGAATTTTTCTACCACAACAGCTTCTGCAAAACTAACCTTGAAATTATTAAAACAGAGACGTTAAATTTACTTCGTGCAAAGCACATACCGCTGGAATGAATAATTGCTGAACAAAATATTTCGTTCCGTGCTTAATCAATTATAATACCCAATTTGACATCTGATGCTTAAAATATTACATGAAATAAAAAAATATATTTTTCTTTTTTTTTTTTTAATTAAAATACATAAAACAAAACAAACAAACAAACAAAAAAGGCATTTTGCTAAACTTTTACACTCACTCACATTTACTTATGTACATAGTGATTACATTAATTTTTTTAATATTAGAATTAGTTAAACATAAAAGCCGTAATTTACCTGTACAGCTGACTTTGTATTGAAAACCTTCTTTGACTTTTTGTTTTTTTTTAAACACGCAAAAACTGAAACCTTTACAAAAAGTATATGATGTATAGTATAATGAAACATTAAACACAAACCACTTGCGCATTGTAATTATTAAAAACAAAATTTTTCATTACTTGTAAATGCAACTTTTCTAAGTTTTCGATAAATTTCATTTTTTTTTTTTTTTTTTTTTTTTTTTTAACAATTACGTTTATCTATATACTAAAGGCCATATTCATAATAATTATTGTGAGTTTATTAAGCTCTTATTTGACGTATTTCTACGGAATATTTGTCAAATAAACGTGTAATAAACATTCAATAGTTTTTATGAATATGGGTGTAAAAAATTGCAGCAGACAAAATGTTTGATTGACGACCATGAATGAATCTGCGCCTGTGTACACAATAACCAACCTGCTGATTGATTATCACACATACATACATACATACATGCACTTGTACATACAAATTATGCATATACCCAGTAAGATTTCTTTTTATTGCCTAAATACTTTTAGTGTAACTCAGTCGTGGTAAGTTAATAATTCTACATTTAGTTTATATGAAATCTCTTAAAAAAAAAAAAAACAAAATAATGAGCAGTTAAAACAACAACAAACTTAAATATTGTATGTATTAGCCTTAAGGTGTGTTTTTCATAATATATAATAAACCATTTCAATATGTACACTTTGTTTCATTTTGTTTCTAATTGATTAATTAAACAAAACATCCGCATAAACGTGGTGTGTATATTTATTTTGTTTATAAGCTTCTTTATTTTTATTTTTTTAATGATGTTTATTACTAAAACTGTATAAGTAAGTTATATACACACACACACATACACATCCATGTTCTAAATATTACAGCAACACTGAAAGCAAAACACATACACACACACACACACACATTTCTACTCTTAAGTCAGAATTAAATTTATCTTGAGTAAATATACCTACTTATAACTACATATATAAAATAAAAGTAGAAGAAGAAGAAGAAAAAAATACATTAAAAAAATTATTGTAGTTTAAAATCAATAAAAATTTTAACATTTTTGTAAAAGAACCCCAATCATGTATGTATGTAATTTGTGCCCAATTTTTTGGACTCGAGATTTTTACTGCCTGTTCCTCAATGTCGAAGTTGTGAGATTGTTCGCTTTCTAAACGAAAGAAAATTGTTTTGGGTTCCTCTATGTGGACCTTTTTTTTCGAACGATCGAAAGTCGAAAAAAACGGCTGTAAGTGTTTTCATACAAAATAGAGGATTCTCTATTTCGTTCACGTCGTCAGCGCTGCGTATACAAATGTCGAAATCAATCACTTGCTGCCGTTTTACCAACGAGTGGGGGTTTTTATAGAAAATTTGTGATATTTATTTGTTAAAAAAAAAAAACTGGAAAATTCACATTTTATTTTATTTAGTAAATATATTCAGCCCAATCATGAATATTCTCAAGGAATTTTATTCCTAAGGAAAATACGTTTCTCGAGAAAAAATTCCTCCAATCATAAATTACTTGAGAAACAAAAAAAAATAAAAGTTGGTAATATCGAAATTTTTTATAGGAAAAATCAAAATATGTACATATGTTTTTAAAATACCTATTTTTTCCTCCGCCGACTATTTTTCCCCTTCGATGTGACTAAAACAGGGAAGGTTAAAAAAAAATTCCCTAAGGAATTTATCAACATAATTAAGAGGAATGGGAAAAGAGAAAAAACTCTCACGGAATTGTCATTCATGATTGGGCTGATTAAACAATTATCACATGTATGTATGTACTTGTCCTAAACAGTTTTGCATGAGTTGAAAAATTGTTCCACAATGGAACAGTTGCTGCTGGTAATTGAAGAAAATTCTGAGTTTGCCAGAGGAATAGCAGTGTTGCGAGCGTCAAAGAGTTCAACGGAAGAGGAGTGGCAACAGTTTTGCACCAGCCATAATTTATTTGTTAAATTTGTATGAAAAAAAAAAAAATACTTTTAAATTTTTAAAACACCAACGAAAAAAATTTCCTGCCTTGCTCAGGCTGTTGAAAAATATAGGAATCCAAATTGATTTGAAATCGAGCGACTACATTTCGATCGCTTACATTTTCTTGCGACATTGACGAACGAACAGGCAGTAAAGCTAAATGGTATTTGATTAACAACTCAAAAATAGGCCAGTAATAAATTCAATTCTCACAATCTTGTGCAAATTATTTTGTATTGTACAATTTGCAGAAGCACAAACAGGTTGGCCCAAAATGAAAGCATCTTATTAAGCGTTCAGCAAGCTGTTTCTGTTTCCTTTTGGTATCGACGTCTTTTGTAGCAGGATGGCAGTCACCAAAAAATAGGCTGCACCACACTTAAATCGCTGCAGGCGTATTGCTTCATATTTTCTCGTAACAACTATTTTAGTACCTTTATCGATAACCGATAGTTTTTATTTAGTACTTTTTCTTCCGAATAATTGGATAAAAATACTGTTTGGCTTTCTACGCGATTTATGCACTTGTCGGTCCAACCAATCGTTGTTCAGTTTAGCAAAATCATTTTTCACGTTCTATCATTAGAGTATAAAATTCTGTAGAATGAAGAAGATTTGCTCTGAGTAGCAGTCACACATATTGGTGATCGAGTGCAGTGTGGCTGTTGCTGGTTTTGGCTTTAGATTTTTTTCTTACGGTGGGGTTCATTCAATCACGAAGTCTGGAATTCGCCTCCCGACAGAGGAGAAGAGTATTTGGAAAGTTGTTAAAACCCTTAAGAAGTTTTGATAGTTTTTGAAAAGATGTTACAGCAGAGGTAATTGCGTTTGCAACTCCAGTTCATGCCAAAGACACGGTTGGCACAAAGTAAGTAAATTAATAAAAAGAAAACGTTACTTAGCAAGTGCCTACATGGATGTAAATAATTAAAATTTTACCAAATGAGCCAGCTAACAACAAATGAAAGTCATTTCCAACGCTTCAATTATTCGAAAATACGCAACAATGTTTGTTCATTCATTTTTATTTCATTAGCTTTGCAATACAAGTTTGTAAATTGTTTAAACTTAACTAAAAATAAAATAAAGGTTTTGCTCGTAGAAAATAAAATAGTTCATGTTCATTAAACTGTAAGTGCCAGTCTCGCGACGTCACTCCACATCGTTCGTCGTTTACAGAAACACGCTGAAAACAACAACAAGGTTTAGAAATTTTTTAATTTTTAGTATGCCACTAAGCGAGTGAGCGAGCGATGTCGAGTGACATCGTGGACCTGGCAGTTAATTTGAAAAATATTCAGGGGCCGACGTACGGCATTCGTAATCGAATGGATTTCGTCACGTAATGATGGGTGTTTGCTGCTTATTTTGTTTTACACTCAGACTTGTTCAGCCCCCAATCATGAATGATAATTCCGTGAGAGTTTTTTCTCTTTTCCCCTTCCTCTTATTATGTTGATAAATTCCTTAGGACATTTTTTTTAACCCTCCCTGTTTTAGCCACATCGAAGGGGACGCAAAAATAGATATTTTAAAAACATGTTTTTTGTTTTTTTCCAATAAAAAATTTCGATATTACCAACTTTTATTTTTTTTTGTTTTTTTGTTTCTCAGGTAATTAATTTATGATTGGAGGAATTTTTTCTTGAGAAACGTATTTTCCTTAGGAATAAAATTCCTTGAGAATATTCATGATTGGGCTGATTGTATTTTAAGAACGACAGTTTTCGTTGTTGTTTTGTTTGTTTTTGCACTTTGGACAGTCTCAAATACTTCAAACACCTTTGAAATTTGTGGGCGTTCTTGTGGTTGATTTAGAAAAATTTCGTATTTTTTGCAAATCACGACATGCGACTTTAGCCGCAACAACACCCACCTACCAAATTAAGAGTGATTGTTTTTACTCGATCACGGATGCCGTAATTCGGCCCCAGGCCTGTTCTACAAATCACATCAGTTCAGAAATCCAAAAATCGTATTACTTCAACAGGACAAAATGTGTTTTTTGTTTTGTGAGTCAAGTCCCAAATAATATTTTAAACGTTTTAATCTTAGAAAAATCACAAAACAGCAGAATAAAGTCAGTTTTTTACGCGATTTGTCTGCAGAAATGATATGATGATTTTTAGAACAGAGGCCAAATCATCACATTCGATATCGAATGAACTATCGAGCAAAAATAATGTAAAACAAAAACACAGCATAAGTGACGGAATTCGTTCGATATCGAATGCGACGATTTAGACCCAGACCTCTTTATTGCGATGCGAGAGAAAAAATCTTTCGCATTGCTGTGATAAAACCATAGAGATGCGAAAGCTTTTCTTTGGCATCGCAGTACAGAATTTTGTATAGAAATTTGTCAAGTAACAACGCTTACTGGAGAACATAAATTATCGGTTTTATGCATATTCTTGCAAAAATATAAAATATCCAACTTAATATAACTATATGTATTTAACGATGAAAGAAAATAAACATCATCATGTCTGTTGTAGTGAAAGAAAAAAAACCCTGTTTTGGTTTGAAAAAAAAAAACTTATTTGTATAAGAAATCCTTTCGCGTGATGATGCCAGAAACTCGATTTTCACCATCAACTACAATTAAGTGACGCAAACCCAAAGCACGGAATTTGTTAAAAATCTTTGGAACAGAATCGTGCTGAAAAAAAGGGAACATTTTTAAAATAATCTCTTATTTTTAATAAATAAATTTAATTTTTCCAAGCGCCGATTTACCTCTCGCGAACATACGGGTGATGGATTCATAAATATATTCAAGTTAACGGTGTAGTTAACTTTATCCCTTGACATGCGTACTTTCTAAAAGGAGAACAATATAAAGTAATTAAAAAAAACTTCGACTAACCAGTTAATTATCAAATTAAAATTAAAAAAAAAAAAATCAATGGACCCCCGACGCTTGCTCTCTTTGTTGTTGCAAATTTGCATAATTGAGAGCAGTTGAGAGTGAATTTTATATTTTTCTCAATCACACAGCTGCTGGAACAAAAACAAAGCAATAGTCTTGACACTTCTCGTGACAATTAGCAGCTTTTGTGACTACTAGAATGCCTGTCTGTGAGAATAGTTAACGATTTTTCGTGACAATTGTCACTTAAGCGATTATAGAACTAGAGATGGTGGCTGTCAGTGCCACAAACAAACAAGTGACTTGACTATGAGCATCAGGCTGGTGAATAAGAAATATTTGTTCGAGTTTTCGATTTACTTACATCTATAGAGGGATAACGTGGATAGACGTCTCTAAACGTTTGTATAGTTGTTTCGTTTATCCAAAAACGTTCCTTTTCCTCATACAGTGACTTCAAAAGTATCACAATCAACTGCGAACGTAATATAATGCCACACAGACGACCCCTGGAACGATCATTCTGCAAGATGTTTGTGAAAAAGAGAGAAAACCTTGTAACAAAACTTTATTTTTTATGATACCGATATTTAGCGATTTACCCCGTCCACATCATCGACCACTGGAAATCCATTATGTTTATAACGATTCAATATATCGTATATGTAATTGGCTTTGTCTTTCAGTTTTATGCAGACTACAGGTGAACTCATTATATTGGAAGCTTTCAGGCCCATGTAGTGCGGTAAAGGCTCCCAAGGCAGCATCGGCACATGGTTGATTTTTATTTGTATATCATAAATACCCTCATTAAAATAATCGCCCACCCACTTGGCACTGATCAAGGTGACAATCAGGGGAAAGAAGAAGGACGTCTCAACGCCCGTTGTCTCCATGAGAATGACGGTCAAGCTGATGGTCATACGCAGCACGCCGCCCAAGTTGGCTGCCGCTCCAATGAGAGCGTATTTTCCAGGATGCAGAAATGTCTAAAAATGTTTTACAAAATAATTATGGTCTTATTCATCGCAAAAAAAATTCTAGAGATCTTTTAGGTGCCGCCGTTGCAGTTGTATCAGGTGGGTGGCAGAACTTAAAAAAGATTTCTTCTATCAACAAAATACATGAAGTGTTTGTTGGTGTTGTATTTGTTGTTTTGTTATGTAGGCTACCTGGTATCGAGGTACCTTGACCCTGCCCGCACTTTTTCTTCGTGCTAACTGGGCAATGTAAGCCGTTGCAAAAAGTAAGCAATAACAAACAAACACTACAACAATTTTGATGGTTTTCAATTAGTATTTCACATAAAAATACCGACGACGAAAATAGCGACGACTGGTCTTGTATAAGCTGTGTGGGTCCAAACGGAATTATAGATATTCCGAAAATATAAAATTTATCTCAGCATCATTTAAATTTTTATGAATACCGAAGCTAATTTTTTTTTCTCAAAGAATGTCAACTTTTTAGCAACAAAAAATTTCAGTTTTGTTTTTGGCTAAAAATTTAACTTTTTTGAACAAGTAATTAAAATTTTAGCAATGGGACTAAAATTAAATTGTCACGCATACAGCTTATAGAAGTCAAGCCGTCGCTAAAATTCGCTTACAGAATAATAGGGCCGCCGATCATTTGTTTACAACGTTATCGTTTAAAATTTTCAAAGAGACGTAAAAAAAAGACATTTTTTTCATGAACTTTTTTTTTGGTGGGTTGAAACACGAGCAGAAGGCTGCAAAATACTTACGGCTTGTGGAAAGAAGAAAAATGATACCATGGCAACTAAACGACCCCAAGCGGCACCAACCAGCACAGTGGGTATGAATACACCTAAACTGACATTCAAGCCGAATGTGGAACAGGCCAGAATATAATACACCATAGTAAACATGGCCAAAGTCAATATCTTGTGGGAGCCTGGTTACAAGCAAATACATGTTTTTTTTTTATTATTAAAAAGATAAAAACGTACATACATATTTATGTATGTATGCATGTATGTATATATAATTACCAGGAGGATCATGGAATAAAGAGCGAACTGTTGCCTCTGGCGTCTGAAACCATAGAGCAGCGACAGCATTGTACTCATTATCTTCACAAAAAAGCTGTACATGAAAAGAGAAAAAATAAATAAATAAAGAAAGAAAACTGGCATAACAACAACAACAATTTTAAATATTAATTCAACTTTAAAGTCGTACCACATGATTACACGATTGTTAATAGTTTTATCAGGCTTAAGTTTGAAGAAGGGGTACTTCTTTACCCCCAAATTCATAAAAATTATTTCAGGCTTATTTGACATATTTGTATGGAAAATTTGTCAAATAACACCCATATTCATAAAAACTATTGAATGTTTATTACACGTTTATTTAACAAATATTCCGTAGAAATACGTCGAATAAGAGCTTAATAAACTTACAATAATTATTATGAATATGGCCTTATGAGTTTAATAAACCTAAAATATTTATTATGAATAAGAAGACCCTTAGAATTGAGAAAGATTTTTTGAGATAAAATTGTAGTGATCAACATTTTTAAAGAAGACAACAACAGTAGAGTTGAAGACTTACTGGCTGGGGTACACACTACCATGGCTGTTTCACGTTCTGCACGACGCTCAACTGCAACATTAAGAAAACAGCTGTTCTTGTGTTTGCGCCAGTTAAAAACTAAACCGAAAAACACAAAAAGGATGTGTGCACTACAGAACTACAAATGTGTTTTCGAAAGGATATGTGATTTGAAATCACATGATTTTCAGCACAGGCATAAATATTTGATTTTTTTTTTTTTTTTTTTTTGGTTTTTTGGTAATAAATAATAGTATCTAATTACATTTAGTGGTCGTGATGTAACCACTACTTGCCTGTTGACCTCTATTTTGGGCATATACATTAGATTATACCTTTTCTTAATCATTGTAGATTTTTCGACCTTTAGCATTTTCATTTGAAAAATATTTCTTATTTACGCATCAATATTATTTCTAATTTTCAAATACATATCTTTCCGCCAGTTTCACGCTGTCACTCCACCACGTTCGCTTGCCCAAAAAACACTGAAGTCAAGAACAACATCGTGAAACTGGCAGTTTATCTAATATTCACCCTTATTGCGGTTGACGTTTTTGCGGCGAAAGCCAGGCGCTCTGGAAAAATGATACCGCAGTTTTGAAAAAAAAAATATCTACTATAATCTACTGTTCAATATCTACTACAATCCAAAAGAACGTGATTAAATTTCGATCGTGGTTTGACTGTCAAAAGTGCAGAAAAAAAAAGTTAATAAAACCGATTGTTTTACCTGTGTTGGATAGTCCGTGGGATCGTTGCCCAATGGACGGCAATCGTTTATAAAATAGATCATTGCACAGGCCAAAGAGACTCCCAGCATTGCCACTAACATGGCTTCCAGGACACGAGCAAATTTAAATTTAACAAATCTCGAACGAAATTTATTGATTTTTGTATTAAAACTATTCCAGGCAGCTCCCAGCAGTCCACCGGTTACACCGAAAATCATAAAAATTGGCAATTCAAAGTATTCAAAAGTAAGCGACTGCTCAAATTTGCCCAGATTGAAAAGACCTGTGAAGGTGTAGTCGCTGGAACCGTGATAGGCGGACAGAACAATATTCAATGTGAACGAACTTATAATGGAAGCAATCAATGTGCGCCAAATGAGATTTTGATTCCAGAAGCTGGCAGCTTCTTCGAGCGAAAACAACATGCCACCAATTGGCGAGCCAAAAGCAGCAGCTACACCTGCCGCTGCTCCGCCCAACACAAAATCACGTTTCTCATGATCATCACGAAAAGCTTTGAAAACACGAAAATCTTTAACGAATGTTGTGCTCTTTCCTTGCGATATACCAGCAGCCACCACAGCGCCTGCATGTATCATGGGGCCTTCCTGAAAATGGCATAATATAAAAGTATGCAAATTCTTCTTTTTTTTTTTTTTTGCTTCCAAAACCAAAAATTACCTTTCCTCCCGCCAGTCCGCCCACCACAGACGTTACCACGCCTATACTTTTTATAGCCAGAGTTTTAATTCTGACAATTCTTGGAATTTTGACACCGTTTAAATAACTCTTCACTTGAGGTATACCACTTCCGGCGGTAATCGGTTCCAAATAAGTCACCATGGCTGCTCCCACTGCAACCGGCACAATATTGAGCCCCATCCAATAAAGATATGGCATCACCAAATCACCCGACAAGTCCGATTTATGGGGCACATTTACATCGACAGCTTCAAAAAAAAATTTTTTTTTGTTGCAAAATTAGAAAAATTGTTTGCATTTTTTTATTATATTAATTCAAATTAAGAATTAAGCCTACAAGCCTACAAATAAGATTCATCATATTATATTCCAATAATCAATATAACAACAAATTTTTAAATTAAAGTGGAGAAAAAATTCAAATTAAATTGAGATTAAATTAGAGATTATTAAATTTTTTTTTGAAAATATAGGAATTTTTTTTTTTATATTAACTCAAACTAAGAATTAAGCCTCCAAGGCCAAATAAGATTTCGCTTTGTAGCCAATAAAGTAAAGCATACAATAGAACAACAATTTTTTTAATTGAAGTGAAGAAAAAACTCAAAACATTTCAATTGCAAATAAATAAATAAATTCGAATAAATGCGAGTTTGTGTGCTCTTGGTCTAGTTGTGTTGCTGGCAACTGTTGAAGAAATATTTTCTAAACCATATGGAGTATATTTTTTGTGTTGTGCAAATTTTTGCGAGTTTTCGCGTTTTTGCCATAGTTGTGGTTGTGGTGTTGGCAACTCTGGAAATGAATTTTTCGTGAATTTTCGCGTTTGTATTTGCATCTGTAACTGGACATTTATTAAGAATTCGAGTAAAAAATTTGCTCAACACAATTTAAGTTTATGTGTCATTTTTTTCAATTGTAATGTGTTTGCTACTATCAATGAAAATTTCGTAACCACATCTAATGTCACAGATTTAGTTGAAAAAACGTAAAACGTAATTACAAGCTTATTTCCACTTCCGCAACAAAGCCAATATTAACAGATTCTGAAAGCATCTTAGAAGATTTTAACAGTAAAAATAGATTTTTATTGCACTCCAATGAACAAAATCTTCGCCGCCAGGTGTCCGCCTTTTAGAGCTGTCGTCGCATTTAAGTACACAAATCCGTTTAATTTCTGCCAAAATAGTTTTACTAGTTTACTAGGACTCTATGGGCATAAATTAATGGTTTCAGGCCAGCACCCAATCAGAATTTCTATAAATTTTCTCCCATCAATTGGGAGAAAAGTTGCATTTTTCTCTGGATTATTTTGCGTTTTGAGTAGTATATTGTTGTTGAAATGTTTATATCTACTTAAATCTATATCCCGCTGACATTTCATTTATGCTACTCAACTTGTCAGTAGACCGACCCGAAAAAACTTGAAACTTGCGATGTAAGACGTTTTGCATTGCTCTGGATTGTTTTGTATTACTATTATTGAAATATATGTATAAATATGCATACACTTACAATGTTTGAGAAATTGATATTTTCTGGCTGATAATTCTTCAATAACAATATCTATAACGCAGGCAATTAAGGCTGTTATAATGCCAATTTGTATGAATATAATCCAACGTAAAACGTCTTTTCGTATGGAAAATCTAGCATTGTTTGTAAGCTGTTGTTCTTTCTGAAATAAAGCATTCTCGCAAACGTCATAGTCCAAACTCTGCATCAATTAAAAAAAATTAATAAATAAAATATTTATTACTAATGCAATTATATCCACACAATATGATAAAATAAAAAACCTCATATATGTCTTGTTGTTCGGCAGCTGTTTCATTTATAGCAGCAGTACGAGATCGCAAGCGAAATGTGGGTTGCTGCTGCGTTGGTTCAGTAGCTACAGGCTGAGTTATTTGCTGAGAGGTTCCCGATTCAACAACTAAGTCTGGGCTCCTGTTGGCTGCTCGCGAAGATCTCGTATTAAAAATCTATAAATTATTGTAATATAAATAAAACAATGTCAGAAACATACATACATACATATTTTTTTTTACTCACAATTGGTTCTTCTACGTCGATTAAACTTTTTAATGGTGGAGTGTTTTTAGTTTGTGCCTTTTCTTCTCGGTTCCTGCTCTCATTTTCAACACTATTAAATGGTAAGTTTGTTTGTCTACTACTACTACTCGATAACAGTTCGTCATCCGAATCATGGTCATCTCCACTAGAAATATTTATCAAATGTTCTTTGTCGCCATTGAAATTCATTTTAAAATCCTTATTTAAAACTTAATAAATGTGTAAATGCATATGACTAAAACCTAAGAGAACCACTTCTACTTTTACAAAACAAGCAAAACGTCACAAGCAATAAAACAAAAACAGGGGAATAACAAAGAAAAAACAATTGCAAATAAACATCGCATCTCAGACAGTTGTGTTTAATGCTACCAGATTGGTAATATGGGTTTTAGCGTTGACTTTTTTCAGCTTGGCGAGATAGAATCATTTCGGTGCTAACCCCCCATTTGTGTGGTAACCACAAACTTATGATTGCCATAAAATCAATAGTAGAGAACTGCATTGCCATTATGTAACTTCCCCACTGCACTATCAATTTGCATATCTGAAAAATCAGCTACAGCTAGTCGAACAATTACTGTAATCAAACAAATTAGATTGCACTAAAATAAACTCTATAGTAAAAATAATTTAAAGCAAAAAAACAACTGGTGATACGCCAATTCGGCCCGGGGATCGGGCCGAATAATAGCCCATTATTGCCAGCAAAACCACATTGATATTCATCATATATACATACATATGTGCATGTAAATATATTTTTATTTCAAAGAGAAAAAAATCTCGTAATTTGTACTTCATTTACATTAAACTATTACAATTTCGACTCACAAAGCAATAAAGTGTAAGTAAACCTTAATCTACAACAATTTTCTACCAATTAAACTGAAAACCAGGATTTAAAAATTTAAATTTTGCAATGTCTAGGAACATACGATTGGATTCAATTTGATTACGTACATTCATTTCGCGTTGTATATCACGTAATGAATTTTCAAACTGAGTTAAAAGCTGATGCCATTTTTCCATGCTTTTATTGTTGTTATTATCGCTATCGTTTACACATTCATCAGCCATTGTAATATGAGCCGTAGAAGACTTCTGAGAACCAGCTCTTGCATCATTTATCCCACTGCCATTGTTATTTTCAAGATCGTTATTCTCAGAACTTGAAAATATACCGGAATCAGCTTGCATTGTCAGATCAACGGCTTCAGATTCCGCTCCCGAAAACATTTGTTCTGGCTTTATAATAGACACATTTTGATGTTGAAAAGTATAGTAATTATAGAGACGAGTAGTTTCTATTTCGTATTGATGACCACTTGAAAAACTGCTGGTAGCACTTGGGCATGAAGACGATGATGGTAATAAATCGTTATTACTGTTAAATAAATTTGCTGGTTGATTGCTTACGCTCGTAGCACTTTCAAGATGGACCTTAACAAATAAAAAGGTTAGGCGAAAATTTCGATAAATGAATACATACATATCGGCTTCAAATTCTACATTTTATACGTACATCTTGTGGAGTTATATTTTCTTGTAATTGTTGACTGCAAGAGGAGTTTGAAAAAAATGTATCTGTTACTTCAGTCTTATCCTGTGGCTTTAGACTGAAGTTTATTGGCTGCTCAGATTCACTATCTGCTGGTATTTTGTCCATTGGCATAACGACGTACTCTGCATTATTCCACTACAAATTAAAAGAAACGCAAACCAAGTTATGAACTATTTTTACACAGCAAGTTTCTTGCATGATTTCGCTCGACCAACTCTATGTCGTTGAGTTTAGACCGGCGGCGCTACACTGTATTGCAATAAGAAAAGCTTTCGAATCTCAATGGTTTTATTTTAGATTTAACATTCTAAATTCCAACCTAGTAATTATGCATTATCTGTGAATTTACTTACGTTGCGCATTTCTTCAGCTGCTCTCTGCTGCATTTGATGTCTTTGGAAAACAGTTTTTATCTTTAATTTATGTGAATCAACTAAATCCGTTTCCGTTACTGGATCCAACGTTGTTGAGGTTATTGAAGTCAGTTCTGGATTTTCTTCGTTCTTCAGTAAACACATATCATTTAAATTGCCATTTGAGTTAATTGTACGATTACGACTATTTCGATTGGGGATTTTACGATTTCGCATCAAGCGGTCACGCCGTTCCAACAACGCATTGACTTTCATATTATGCAATTTTTCTAGCAAATCTGGATGACGTCTCTACAAAAATATACTACATCGTATGAATGTACCGTAACTATATGAATATAGGTACATATGTACATACATATGTGTGGATATATGCACTAATATATTATTTTAGATATGTAGATGCATATAAACAACATATGCATGTACATACACATACATATATATATATAAATATAAATACGAAACTGTATATACATACATATGTACATAATTGCATGTTTGTATATACATATGTAGGTATTTTGAGTATTAACATTTGGTACAGAACAAAAAACATGTCACGGCTTAGTGTCAACTTTTAATTCAGTCTTTGATAGATATCCATGTATTCGTATTAATAGAATTTTTATAGGTACATACCCACATTAAATATGTATGCGTATATAGTAGTTGAGCTTAGGCAATATGGAAGTTGATAATTGTTACACGGAATGTTAACGTTGGGTTGTACCTACATACTTACATATGTACACATGTATGTGGCTAAATTTTTAATTTAATCGATAAATAAAACTAACCTTTATATGCATGTGAAAATTTCCAGTTGATCTAACACTGCCTCTATAAACACGATCTGGCGGACAGTGGCAACATTTAACGGTTACATTTTCTCCATCTTGTGTTTGGATTTGATACAACTCACCATTTAATATATATGGAATGTGTACATGACGAATGTGCATTTTATTTACATTTTCCATACCTGCAAACCGCTGAGAGTTAAATAAATCTGCACTTTCGTCACTGCAATTTCGTTGCATAGAAACTATTAAATTTTGTTGTGTTGCGCTGCACAATGTTGAAGGCATATCAGAATTGTTGGACACTATTTGCATATCACACTTTTGTTCCAAGGGCGTCTTCTGAATACTGATGTTAATTGTAGAATCAGTTGAAGATGGGATTGCTTCAGCTGAGTTAAATAATTCTGATATTACAGTCGCATCATCGTTTGATGCGTCCTCCGGTTCAGTGTTATTCATAATTGCCTGTGCTCTAAATTAAGCCGAGTGCACATTGAACGACAATTTTAAAACCATTTCAGTTGCTAACTTTCTGCTCAACAATCTCATTTATTTTATGCCCTTGATAATGAGAAGCAAAGAACTATTCACTCTAGTTAAATTTTATTTACTTTGTCATTCTTCCTTAATGTTGTTTTTGTTGTCTCAAAATATTTCTCATTTCATCCAGTAGCGAGTTTTTTTAGTATGTACTCACGCAATGCATCCAATAGAACATGTATAAAAAACTTTGCAAACCGTTAACTTCTGTTCAGAAACTTAGGGTTACCAATAATAATAAAAAACATCCAATAATCGAATATTTTTATTTATTGGTAATTATTTCCTGATTGGGATTTGTGAGAATCTGCAGCACATTGGGCTTGATTTCAAATCATTTTCAATACATGCAGCCTATTGGCCAGTAAAAATTTTAGTTTTATGACAGAAACATACAAAACTACCATAATTCGTTTTCACCCGTTTTGTCCCTTTAGAATTTTAAGATATTTAAAAAACCTGTATGAGCTTTCTGCGAATTTTGCGACAACCACTTTAGGTTCAATGACATAGAGTTATCGAGTTTACCACTTTTAGGCCCAAAAAGTTCGAAAAAAAAAAATGGAAAAATTTTCAAATCTTTCTATTTAAAATTTACTAAAGATTGTAGAAATTAAAGTAAAATCATTTTTTTGTTATTACTTTTATTTCATTTTAACGACTTTAACCACACGACGAAAACATACAATATCATGAAATCGACGTTAATCGAGATACATTTACTTGTAAAATCAAATAATTTTTGAAAATCGCTTAAACAGTTGTGCTTTGGAAAACACTAATATTGACAGTACTTTCGAAGCGTCAACATTACTGCTTATCAGTGACAGTTGACTGACAGTCTTGGTTAGGTTCACGTAAGTTTAAATGGTGTACATGTTTTAGAAAGAAAAAAAAAAAAATTAATTAATATAATTTTAGAAACACAATGGCTTTTGGTGACTATCCAGCTGAGTACAACCCTAAGGTGCACGGTCCTTATGACCCCGCTCGCTATTATGGCAAAGGTAATATTTGAAGTAAACTTTTGTCTCACCAAAGAGTTATGTAATAATAAAACACTGTTTGCAGCTGATGTTCCATTTGGACAAGTTAAAGTTGGAGAATTGGGTGCTTGGTTTGCACGACGCAACAAGACTCCCAGCGCCATAGCAGGTGCTATGAGCCGTGCCTGGTGGCGCTGGCAACACAAATATGTGCAACCAAAACGCGCTGGTATTGCTCCATTTTTCCAATTCACAGTTGTGGCTATGGCTTTCTTCTATACAATCAATTATGGCAAGATGAGACACCATAGGAACTATAAATATCATTAAACTTTAGGTCTATGCGTTTGGCTTGAATGCACTTGCTTGTCTTCTTTGATATTGTTAGTGTTTTAGAGAATAAAATCAAATTCTGCTTTTGTAGGAAGATATATATATGCCAGCCAACCAATTTCTCATTAAATAAAATTCAATTTACAAAAATCTAACCTGAAAAATTGTGAATCAAAAAGGTACATATTGATTTCACCATCACAAAGTACTTTGTGAAGGATGTGACCGAAATGAGGGTAATTTATGGGAAAGTTCTATAATTGAGGGAATATTCGAAGAAAAGCATTTCTGAAGTGCGTGGCGAATTCGCTATGCGGGGGTTTAGATTTCGCCGCGTTTATGTTAATTCGCCTTGGTTTAGTTAATATGAATTCGCTTCGCGACTCGAAAATTTTATGTACGTATTGCATATGATTTGAACGCGTAATTTCAATTTTATTAAATTACACTAAAGTCGGCTAATGCTCAGTCCTCACGAAATTTTGGATTTGTTGCAAAGTTGTCCAAAGGGATATCTTGAACCGCATCATGACTTATTCGTGAAAACTGATTTGAATCTTTTTCAAAAGTTTAAGAAACTTGGAACGTTAAGCTACAAAAAAGATGAAAGTTTACAGGAATCTAACAGTGAACTTAAAACCATATTTTGCAATGTGTTTGGTTGCAGCGCTACTTTTGATAACCCATCTTCTTATCAGAGTCACTATAATGCAATGCACCGTTTCATATGTGAAGTATGTAAAAAATCTTTTCCAACAGACCACTTCTTGGATATACATATATCAGAGAAGCATGATTCGTACTTTATGGCAAGAATTGAAAGAGGCGAACGTTTGTTTAAATGCTATTTAGAAGAATGTCCAGACGTGTTTGGAAACCCGCAAGAACGCAATGAGCATTGTTTAAATCAACACAAATTTCCCAGCAATTTTAGGTTCGAGAAAATAAGCGATAAAACTTGCTCAAAGAAACGCAATTCATCCAAAAAGGAAACAGAAGAGTCCAAGATGGATGTTGATGGAGAATCCGACACAAGAAACCTTACAGCAGGTCTCAAATTCGAATTCATTTCATTTGGTAAACAAAAAGAGAAAACTTTTTGTCGTGTAAATGATCCCAATAAAAAAAGGGATGCTGGGAAGACTTTAGATAATATGAATGACTTAAAGCATGCTTTAGAGATTTGATATTTCACAATATTTTCTTCATTTATTAAATAAACATAAAAAAATTTACAGCGTCCTGGTTTCACTTATTCTTGGAGCTTATTCTGAAAAAAAAGTTAATACATTTATTTACTCGTAATACGGTATGGTGATTGCTTGGCATTGTCTTACTTGCTGTTGGAGTTGGCGTTGATATAGTGATACAAAACCACTAGAAGAAATAAAAACACTCCTAAAACATTGGAGAATATTGCCAATTGCACATCAGTAATCATATTTAATGCTGCTCACTGAAATTAAGAAATACCACGTCATTAGCTGTGATAAAAAACACTACTTGTAATAATTCTAAAGAACTTAGAAATAACGTGTAGACAATTTAGACATCTGTATATTTACAGATATCATTAAACGTTTCCGTTTGTTTTAGAACACGTACATTTTAATATAAAAATTAATTAATTTGAGGAAATTTGCGGCCGGCCTGTTTTTTGGTTTTTGTTTTGTTATATTAAAGGCGAATCTATGCTTTCGCTTTGGTGGTATTATATATTCGCCTTTATTAGGGCGAATTAAATTTAATTCGCTTGGATTTTCAACAAGGCGAATTTACGAATTCAACTTGATTCTTTTAACCCCACCAAGGCCTATATTAGGTCAATGCATGATACAACTAGTAAGATAACCTTTTCCCTACAATAAAAACAACTTCAAAAACATGGATTTTGTTTTTGTACTTCTTCTGAAAACTGTTAAAAAGACACCACTTCTATATTTACAGAAGAGAGATGAACAGATCTTATACCATGTTCATACATGCGCCTTTATTGAGGTAATCGCAATAAAGTCCATTATTGAGCTCAATATTCCATACAAAAAGTCAATAAAGTTATTGCTTAATAAACTCAAAATTGCTTTAAATATTGAGAAAAAGATGGAACACAACACTGTAAAAGATGTGTTTAATAAGCAAAAGTATACAATGCGAAATGAATGACGTGATAAATGTAAACAAAAGCAAACAAAACAAAATAATAAAAAATAAAAATAAATACAATAAAAATAAAAACATTGCAGCATTTCCAAATTTTTATTTCAATTTCTTTTTGTTATTGCCGTATTGGAGTCATAACATGAACGCACTACTTGTACAAGTTCCATATTTTTATTGTACAACACTAACATCTTTTTAATAAAAGGCAGTTTTTCTTCCATTTTTCTTATTGGAAAATATTTTTCACTTTTTTTTCTCACTACCAAAACAACAACTTTTTTTCAGCTGTCAGATACTAATTGAGTTAGCTCAATATTTGTATGTATGAACGCAAAAAATATTATGTCAATAAACTGAATATTATCTCAATTAGAAATTCATGTGTGAACAAGGTATTACGCTATCTCGTTTTGGCTGCTTTTCATCGCTGTATTCTCTTGGCAGTTTTAAGCAGTCAGATGATTAAGGGTTTAGCAGATGAGGCTGCCTTATTAGTTATTTGAGCCCATTAACAAAATAAAAGAATTCGACTTGTGAAAATGTGTTTTGACAGCATTTCATATATGATGAGGACGCGAGGTAATACACATAAGAGTAAAAAATATACGACTTTGGGCGGGATAAAAAATCGTTGTGAAAATATTATGTGCTTGCATATGTCGAAAAGTTTAGAGCTGCTTTCTGTCTATTTTTTTAGAAACATGATCAGTAAATGCAGTCATTAGCGCCTAACCATCCCTGGAGAGCAATATATGCATTTTGTTTGGTATGGCAGCATTATGAAAATTATTTTGGCTATTGAATATTTGTTTACAAATAAATAATTGAAAATTGTGATAAAAATGGTTTGTTTTGTTTGCACAGAAAACTCAACTGAAACATTAGCTATATTTAAAGATGATAATTGTAAAATTGCAGCGATGATAGAAAAGCATCTGGGTCTTAAGGTAAGCAACAATATAATCTGGTTATTTTACACATATGTATGTACTAAAATTAGTTTTACCTTTCCAGCCTCATATGAAAGATCAAAGTGATACATTGGAAATATGTTCAAAATGTTTCGAAAAGCTTAGAGATTTTAATGAATTTTTCGAGTTTGTGGCCCAGGTTCATAATGAACAAAGGATATGTTTACAAGAATTACTTTTGGAAGACACTGGCGGCAGGCAAGATGACAAAGACATCTGGGACACTAATATAAAGACAGAAAATTTGGAAGAAAGCAATAGTGTGGAATTGCATTTCCTTGAGACTGACGATGTCTTTACAACTAAAAATCCACTTTTAGACGTAGAACCTGAAGACGATAATGAAGTGGAAAAAGCAAATGAAGTTATTGAGAGAAAAATAAAATCTAAAACTAACAAATCGAGAGCCAGTCTAAAAAAATCCACAAAACGAGATAAGACACCTGAGTCAAGCGATAACGACGATGAAAATGAACAATCATTAGCCAGCCTTTTAGATGACATTAAGAACGAAGACAGTGATAAAAGTGATTCTGACAATGGTAAGAAAAAACAAAAAAGAAAAATTAGCAGTAAGCGTTCAAAAAAATTGGAAAAACCGAACGAGACGAAACGTCGAAAAGGTCATGTGTTGTTGGAGGAAAACGATGGTTTAATTAAAAAGCACATAAAAATGTTGTGTCAAATGTGTTCTTACATTGGTGAAGATTTTTCGATTCTAATTAAGCACTATAAGGAAGATCATGCGGGCGTTAAACCTTTTATAAAATGCTGTGAGCGCAAATTGGATTGTCCTTCGGATATTTTACAACATGCGTATTTCCATGAAAATCCTGAACATTTCAAGTGTCAAGAATGTGGTAAAACTTTTATAAATAATTCTGGACTGAAAGATCATTTTATGAAACACCATGAACCCGAAGAAAATCTTCCATATGGGTGTGATGAATGTCCGCGTCGATTTTCAAGGAAAAATTTACTGGCGCATCATAAAGCTAAGCATATACCAAAAACGGAAAGGTCGCATTTTTGTAAAATATGTAATCCACCCAAAGCGTAAGTTTTTGTTTCATATTCCAAGACAACTGAGTAATAAGTTTTGTTTCTACTTTGCAGATTCGCCAGCGAGTATATACTGCAAATTCATATTAAATCACGTCATACGAAAGCATCCAATATATGTCATGTATGCGCTAAAGAAATACGTGACAAGCAGGCCTTTGAAAAACATGTAAGACTACACTTTGAAAAAAGCGGACCTCGCATCAAATGTACTCGAGAAGGTTGCGAAAGTTGGCTTAAAGACGAGGACAATCTAAAACAGCATTTAAGGCGCTTCCACAATCAGTCGAAATATGAGTGCCCTGAATGTAACAGAATTTGCAAGAATAAGCATTCGTTAACCTGCCACTTAAGAAATACACATTCCACGCAAATCTTTACATGCGAAGAGTGTCAAAAGGGCTTTAAAAGTGCTTTATCCTTGAAGGTATTTTTAAATTGAGTCAAAACTATGTTTTCTTTCCTCACAAATCTTTGCTTTTAGGAACATATGGCTGGTCACACAGGAGAACCTTTGTACAGTTGCCCGTTTTGTACGCGAACATTCAACTCCAAGGCAAATATGTATTCACATAAGAAAAAAGTGCACCCAATAGAATGGGATTTAGTAAACAAATCCAAAATGGGCTTTGTATAAATATTAAATAGTACATATGTATGTAAAAAATATATATATTTTCTTTTGTTAAAAATTAGCGATTGTGTAAATAATTTATTGAGAACAAATAATGAATGCTATATGTTAGGCGATTGATTTTGCAAGGGTGCTGCTGAAGTCGAACATCTTTTACTTTCCGCATAAAAGAATTGCCATTTTCTGTTATGATCAGGGTTGTATAATTTCTGAGTATTCTATGTGCTTTATTTAGTTTTTTATATGCAATTTATAAACTACTGCATGGGCGCTAATAAGAGGCGTTGTGGCATCGAAATAGCTGTCCCCCAGCATCAGTCTTAACACGATTTCATTCCAAATTACTTTCTGGAGAATGTAAATGAGCAGCAACCTCCACCAACAACATTTTGCACAAATTGTAAAACTTAAACGAACGAACAACACACATAAAATCTTGCCCGCGTACTTTTTCGCTTGTTTTTTTTTTTGTGTCACAAAACTGCTGCTAATATAAGCAAACATATCTAATCATTTAACGAAATTCTACTTGGGGCCAAAGCGAATTGATAACAGGTAAACTTGACAATTTACGTAGATTTGGGGAATGTCAAAAACAATTGAAACTTTGAAATGCACTGACACTTATCAGCTGCGTTGTCAATCCCACCTGTTTTAAATTCCGTTTGTTTGGGGACTTTCGCCCTGCTGTGTTGTTGTATTGACGCATTGTCATTGTTTGTGTAAAAGCTGCTCGCAAACTTGGCTGGAGTCGGAGAACATTTTTTGCTCCCTTGAATCAGTGAAGAGTCAGTCAGACTTTATTGTTTACAAACAAAAAAAGTTTAAATAATCTATAAACATTATTATGTTATGTTGCATTTGTCTGCAGCAAAACTCAAACACATTTGATGTTTTCGATGAGACATCGAAAATAAATACTACTATTTCCGAAATTATAAATCAACATTTTTCGTTTAAGGTATTGTTATATTTTAATAACATTTTTTTATTTTAATCCTGATGTAAGGTTTTGGTTGTTTGGCAAGGTGACACAGAATAATGAAGAGCCGACTCAAATTTGCTTTCCATGTTGGGAAAAAATCAAAGACTTTCACGAATTTTATGAAGGTGTCGAAAAATCGCACAAACTTTTACAACAGGATGTGGTGGCTGTTAAATATGAAGAAAAAACCTGCACGAGTGCTATAAAAGAAGAAAAAGAGTCATTTGAGGAAAATCTAATGCAAGTTGAGTTTGAAATCGATGTAAATATCAATGAAACCAATAACTCGGAAGTGGTGAAAGAAAATCCTTTGGAAGCTGAACGCATAAATTATGAGACTGAGCTTGGCCTAGAATCGGATATGGAACATAATGATGAAAGTTCCTCAAGTGAATATGAGCTTTCAGCGGCAAGCGAGCAAAGTTACTCGGAAGAATCAAAAAGAAAAGATAAGAAAGAAAACGAAAGGAGTTGTATAAGTAAGAAATTCAAAGGTGCAGCAACAAAGGGCACCAAAAAGACGGACTCACACAAAAAGGTTGCGAATAAGAGCAGCACTAAAACTAAAAAGAAGTGGACGGACAAATTTCTAGATCCAATTTTAACGGAGAAGATGATTAAGAAACATATAACTATGATTTGTGACTTGTGCGTTTACAATGGTTCCTCCTTCCCAGATATGGTCAATCATTTCAAAGAGTACCATCCAAAAGTACGCCCTTACATAATGTGTTGTGATAGAAAATTTACTAAACGTTACTACGTTGCACAGCATGCTCTTAAGCATGAAGACCCAAACTACTTCAGGTTAAATCGAAAAAAGGAAACAATTTATACGTATATATAAAATTTTCTTTTCTATTTTAGATGCGAGGAATGCAATAAGTCCTTTACAACAACTTGCAGTCTTCGGACTCATAACTTATCGTATCATGCGCCAGAAGAAGAATTATTACATCCGTGCGATTTGTGCCCAAGAAAATTTGCGAGACGAAATTTGTTAGAGCTGCATCGACCCGTTCACATACCAAAAGAAGAATGGACCTTCATTTGCACCAAATGTTCAACACAGAAATTGTGAGTGCCATAAGTTGAACAGCTCTTACAAAAATTATTTTAATAACTGTTTTCTATGTAGATTTGCTACTGCATATTTGTTAAATATTCATAATGGCATGAACCATAAGAAGGCGGCTAATATTTGTCATGTGTGTGCAAAAGAAATAAAAGATAAACATGCTTTTGAGAAGCATGTCCGATTACATTTTGAAGACAGTGGGCCCCGCGTCAAATGCCCATATCCCGACTGTGATAGCTGGCTCAAAGATGAAGACAATTTGAAGTCACATTTACAAAGACATAATCCTGAGGGAAAAATATATAAATGCCCAGATTGCAATAAGTTGTGTAAGAATCGTGGTGCACTTACAAATCATAAGCGTTACAGTCACTCCAACGAAGTGTTCCAGTGTGAGCAATGTGAGAAAACATTTAAGAAAGCAATATCATTGAGAGTAAGTAGTTTTCACAAGTTTAAATGAGAAAAAAAAAACTCATTCATTCGCTCACACAATTAAATTGAGAACAGAAACTAAATTTGGAATGTTGAGTATTGTGTTGCTTTGCCGGTTCAGCTTATAAGGCCAAATTGTGTTTTATAATTAAAACAAAGTTTTAGTATCGGCTTTTGTAAAACTCACACAAGTTTTCATTCTTGAATTTATGTATATTCAAAGCAATAACAAAATGATAAATTTTTATTTGAAATTTTTCTTATATTATATTCTTTTGTATTGTTTTAATGCAGGTCCAAAAATGAGACTTTTTCAAAAAATATTTGCTGTATGTTTCAGCTGTCTATATGCCGACGACATTTCGTTGGTGCTAATCAACTCATCAGTAGACTTGAAAAATTCTTAAAAGTTTGTTTGAAACTCAACCACTTATTCCATAATTCTCATGAACAGAATGAGAATCAGAAATATTCAAACAAACCTTTAATACAACAAACATTTCTTTTTTCGTTTTTGCAACACTTCTACTTTTCTTTTTTTTTTGAAAAAGGTTCATTTTTGGACCTGCATTAATACATTTCAATTGGCTCTTAAAGCAAATAAATAAATAAGTTCATATTTTGTATTGTTGTATATTATTTTTGTAATTGTCTTGTTTAATTAATATTATTCACAAAAAAAAAAAAAAATATATATAGAATGAACTTAAGCCTGATAAACGCAATGCAAAATAATATACGATAATAAAATATGAAAATTTGTTTTTGTCTCCAACACAAAATTTTTTATGGTACAAAAAACAACAGCAGTTAATTATTTTTGCACCCAACGTTTCGTCGGATTTTTGTCGACATTTGCAAGGGTTTTATCTATTTATTGAAACATTAAGGGCCATCATTACAACTTGTCTTTAGTTAAAGGTAGTATTTTATTGGCCGAATAAATCATTTTTCGTTATTACAACTTGCCTTTAACCAAAAAGTTGAGTAGTAAGTTATCGCGAGGATCATCTTACTGGCAATTTTAACGAGAGGTTTAGCTTTGGCAATTATCACATTTTGTTGTGTCGTTGCTACATCAAACTGAAATTATTAATTAATTGGAAATATTTCCCTGAAAAAATTAGTTTTTCATGCATTTACTCTTCTGTCAGAATTTAACCTTTCAAAATTATTGCCACAAACTAACAAAAAAAATCGAAATTTTCTTACCAGTAAGTTGTAAAAATGACAATTGCTTACCAGCCAGTTTATCGCTCACTTGAATTAAAAGTAACTTTAGCTAACGCCAAGTCGTACGCTAAATTTTGATTATAATATAGAATGGAATGCTTTTTGGTTTTCAATGTACTAATTGTATGAACGAATGAAAAATGTTCGATTTTACAATTATCGGTTTCGTTTCTTCTGTGAAATTTTTGCCGTTTTCGAAAACAGTTTTTATGTAATTGAAAATTTATTAGCTTTGATTTGTTGAAAATTATTTTATTTTTTGTTTATTTCAGTAAAGTAATATATGGAATTTAGCTAAATTGTTTTTTGTTTGTTTTACATTACATTTTTTATAACCTGTTCTTTTTTTTTTAGGAACACATGACTCAACATACCGGAGAAACTTTATATAAATGCCCATTTTGTACTAGAACTTTTAATTCAAATGCAAATATGCATTCACACAAAAAGAAAAAACATCCAGCAGAATGGAATGAGTGGCGAAAAAACAAGAAAGGAAGTGCTCAAAGTTTCATCAATAATACTAATCCCCTAATTTAAAGTAGATGTCGAAAATAGGGCTCGATAAATTATTATTGAGTTGTTTCTAGTTAACTGTCAAAGCTATTTGAACTTTCTCATAAATACATTTAAAACAAAAACAAATTTTGTTGTGAATGTTATTATGCGAACGTTGTTTACAATAAATAGTTTTTATTTTATGACGTGCAATAGTAATTTTCCAAGACACATATACTTATGTTGCTCTGTTCTGTTCTGTTACCGACCTAATGGTTCATGTAAATTGTTCAACCTTGGATAGAGCTAGATGACGATTTATTGGCAAGTAGAAGGTTCAAGAGCAGGTAACATCAATTATTTTAAATATCAATAAATTTTTATAGGCAAAAAAGAAAAATTATAAAATAAATTAATTGGATTTGATTACATGAACAATAGGTGTGTATATTTACTTTTCCAGCAATATTTTTTTCATTTCATTTCATTTCTTTATTTGACAATTAATCGAGCCCATAGGGCCATAAATGATTAAAGTAGTAACAATCGTAGTAATGTAAAAATAATATAAAAAATAATAATACTAATAGTAAACAATTTCAAATTAAAAATGGGATCCGAAGAGAGAAAAAAGCGTGATCCTTGTAGTTGGATATGTATCTTGGCCAGATAGTTATATATACATATATAAAGAGAACAAAAGTTTATTCTGTTAATAAGTAATGTTGTTGCAGGGCATGTTTAAAACTGATTATAGATCGGTCGAAACGTTTTAATGTTCTAGGCAACTCATTATATAGCCTACAGACTCTTACTAAAAATGATCTTTCGAAAACTTGGTTATTTATTTGAGGAATAATTAATTGAGGATTACGTGTGGATCTCGAATTAATTTATTTATTTATTTAAATTTTTGTAGACATAATAAATTATGAATACAAATAGCGTTAAAGGTACTAACAACTAAGGTTTTCGACCTAAACATTTTATTTATGTATATGCGATTATAGATATTGCAATATTTCAAAAGGGCGCACACGTTTTTAATGTTGTTGTGGTTAATCCAGCAATATTTATCCAGCAGCTTTGTGATAGAAAAATACTATATAATAATTTACGCTCAATTGCTGCCACAATTGTGAAAACTTGCAAAAAGTAAGGAAGGTGACTAATAGGCTATATCTAGCCCTTAGGTCTAGAAGATGTGAAATGTCCGCAAAGAAGCTAGAAGCGTCAATTGGCGTCTTATGAAAACAATAATTATAATGTATACTTAAAAGTGCACAAAATTTGTATGGAAATTTTTTCTAACCTGTACTTCTAATAAATATTTTTTTTTTTTTTGCATAAGCGCATTAATTTTTGTTTATTTAAATAATCAAACAAACCTAATAAATATAATTTTATATAAATAATTTGACACTAACCCGTTTCCTATGCCAGTTGTTGCAACTGAGCGCCTCTATGGATGAATTGGTAGAGGCTGTGGGTGCTTCGCAGTTTTGTTGTGAAAAAAACTGTACCTTCGTCTGCTATTAAAAATCCAAATTTACAAAAAAAATCTTGCTAGTTTTTGGAAAGAAAAAAAAATTAAAGAAATGTTTGCACCTCAAGTTTCTACTCTTTTTTAATTTTGTCCCCCTGGAAATTTGTTGTGTTAACAACTTGTTGCAAATTTGTAGAAAATAAAGACAACGAACCGAACTACATATTAATAGAGTTTAAAATCAGCTGTTCTGCTAATTTCACATGTTCCCTGGAGCTCACCTGTTATGATACGATTGTGTTGGGCAGCTCTCTCATACCATGTTATTAACGCGCAGTGCATTTAAAGTGCAATTAAAAATTTTAGAAAAATTTATAATTCCAAATGTTATTAAAGTTTAACAAGTGGATCACTACGCACAACTCTATCACAGAGTAGAAGAAACTCAAAATTCAAAGAACAAAATGTTGTGTTGTGTGTGTTTGTTGGAGTGTCCAACATTCCTGGATATTTTTGATGAGCGAGGAAAGTGTCTTAAAATAGCTGATATCTTGGATAAACATTTCTGGTTTAAGGTAATATAATCAGAGTTTGCTTAGAAATCCTTCCAAAATACATATCTTTAATAAACTTTAGGGACTCCTAAATTTTAGGTTTATCCAAACGATTCAGCGACATCCCATATTTGTGTAAATTGTTGGAATAAAATCGAAAACTTCCACGAGTTCTACGCGAACGTCGAAAGAAAGCACAGGTCTTTACGGAAGATCATAATAGATGAGGAGTTAGACGACATTAAACAGGAGGAGGAGCAAGATGAAAAAACGTTCGAAGAAAATCTGGTGCAAATCGATCACGGTGCAGAGAACACCACAGAAAGTACAGAAACTGCAGAGATAAACCCTCTTGAAAGTAAACAGTATTCAAAATTTGTTAACGATGTGGCAGACTCTGAAATTGCTTACAGCAATACATCGGAAGAATATGAACCCTCCGAAAATAGTGAGTTGGAAGATAGAACGACTGAATATATTAAGAAAAATATTAGAAAGGGCAAACATATAAAGAGAAACTCTGAACGAAAATGTTTAAGCAAGTTTCGGGAAAAGACTGATACACTCAAAAAACGAAAAAGTTCACATCGATTAGATCCAAAAGTCACGGAGCATCTAATAAGAAAACACATATCAATGTTATGCGATTTGTGTGTGTTTTCAGGCAACACATTCTCCGACATTGTGGGCCACTTTAAAGTGCACCACTCAGAAGTTCAACCCTATATAATGTGTTGCAATAGAAAATTTACTAGAAGTTATTGCATCGATCAACATGCTGTTATACATGAAAATCCAGATTCGTTTAGGTAGCTTCAATTTTTTACACCCAATAGAATTTTAATTATCGTAAATTCTGCAGATGCGATGAGTGCAATAGATCATTTACAACAACATATGGGTTGCGGACGCATAATTTAAATCACCATGATCCAGAAGAAAAACGAATTCATGCTTGCGAATTTTGTCCGAGGCGTTTTGGTAGGAGACAGTTGCTCGAAGTACACAGGCAAACGCATATACCTAAGGAAGATTGGACATTTATCTGCCCCAAATGCACAACTCGAACAGTTAAGTAAGTAAAAAAATAAAATAAAAGCTCTTCCTGCTCCAAAATACAAAACTGTTAAATCCTGCTATCATGTGTGTATTTCTGATTTTCTTTAAAGATTTGTTTCTCAGTATCTACTCAATATACACAATAGCATGTTCCACAGAAGAGAAGCAAACATTTGTCATGTATGTGCAAAAGAAATAAAAGATAAAAAAGCTTTTGAAAAACATGTTCGCGCTCATTTTGAGGAAAGTGGGCCACGCGTCAAATGCACATACCCCAATTGTGGCCGATGGCTGAAAGATGAAGATAATTTGAAAACTCACATGCAACTCCATAATTTGGCAGGGAAAACATACAAATGCTCGGAGTGTGATAAAGAGTGCCCAAATCGTAGAGCCCTAACAAACCATAGACGTTACGTTCATTCAAATCCTAATTTCCGTTGTGAAGAATGCGATAAAACTTTTAAAAAGGCTATTTCGTTAAAGGTTTGATTTGATTATTTTTCATTTATTTATTTATTTCAGTTTTAAAATATTTCCTTTTAGGAACATATGACCCAGCATACGGGCGAGACGTTGTATAATTGTCCCTTTTGTAGTAGAACTTTCAATTCAAATGCCAATATGCATGCTCATAAAAAGAAGCAACATCCAATCGAGTGGAAAGAACTGAGGAGAAAAAATATTGGCCCATTACCCGAGTAATTATGTTTTGTTTTTAAATATGGGTTTTCTCGAAAATTAATGTGAGAAGACCTACATACATATGTATATATTACAATAGAATTAATAAAGAACTTTAAGAGATAACAATTCATTATAAAACTACAATGTTTCGAAATTCGAATGTAGAGAGAGCCAAAGTGGAAAAATCTGTAATATTAGGTATGTCCACGAAAAGCGTTCCCGTACTTTGAATTTGTGCATACTAGCACGAAGTGCAAATAGTTAACCAATTATTCATTCGCTAAGCAGTTGATAACGCCTGTTATAATATTAAGCTCGTTTTGTTATATATCAGGGATGATAAATGAGAGAACTGATTTCGTAACGAGCCTTTAAGATAGTACCACGAAATTACAAATGTACCATCTTTATCATCCTTGGCATGCATCGATATAAACTTTACATAGGGTTTGGTATGCACATCCCTGTATTGCACTGTTTACAGTTAAACGAATGATGAGGTGTTGTGTATGTTTGTTGGAAACTCATAGAAACGAAATAAACATTTTTGATGACTTCGGCAATAATTTGAATGTTGCGGAAATAGTAAATAAACACTTGTGGTTTAAGGTATAGGTATTTTTGAAAATTCAATTAAAAATTGCAACTTAAAAAGCAAATGTTTCTTAATATTCCTATTAAGCCATTGTTGAATGATGATCTATCTATACAAATCTGTACCGAATGCTGGCAAAAAATCTACGAATTTCATCAATTCTATGTGGCAGTGGAGAGAGCCCACAACGAATTTGATAGGAAGGTGAAGACAAATATCAAAGAAGAAGGTAGTGCAGATGCCCTAGACACCATAAAGCAAGAGGAGGAAGACAAACACGAGAATGCAGCACAAATTGAAATAGAAATCGATCGTAGAATTGCTGGTAATTTCGACTTGCCCTCAAATTCAAAGAATCCTTTAGATGATGGCATTGTTAGTGACAATTCGCAAGACTGTGCAACTTCAGGGATAAGTGCTAATGAAGACTATGAGCCTCAAGAAAAAAAGAGAAAATGTAATCAAATTAAGGAGAAAAAGAAAAAAATAGGAATAACTTCAGGCTCTAAAGTCATTAAAAATGTTAAGTCTTCAAAGAAAAAGAGGACATCACATCGTTTAGATCCTAAAACTTCAGAGGAAGTAATAAAGAAACATATACAAATGGCCTGCAATTTATGTTTGTATGTCGGAAATGTGTTTGCAGATATTGTCGAACATTTCAAAGATCAGCATAAGAATGTTAAACCATTTATTATGTGTTGTGATAAAAAATTGTCCCGAAGTTATTGCATAGCTCAACATGCTTACATTCATGAAAATCCGAATTCTTTCAGGTGGGTAAAATTATTAAGTTTAACCTTTTTCTTTTAAAACTATAATTAATGATTCTTATACAGTTGCACTGAGTGCAACAAATCATTTACAACCAGTTATGGCTTACGGGTTCATAATATTTCCTATCATGCATCTGAAGACGAACGGTCACATGCCTGTGAACATTGTCCACGTAAATTTGGAAGACGAAATTTGCTTGAGCTTCACAAACAAACTCATATCCCAAAGGATCAATGGAATATTGTGTGTACAAAGTGTACTAATCGTACTGCAAAGTAAGTTTTCTTTTTTGTTAAGAATAGATAAAAGTGAGATCAATTATGAATAGAGCGGTAAGATTTGATTCCGATTTGTGAAGCAGTATTTAAATAAAAAATTTGAAGACTGCCTTAAATTTCGGTATTGTTAATTGTTTTAAATTGCGAAACGATAGAATTTTTTCTGTATTAAAGGTTTGTTTCAACATTTGTAATTCTCGTTATGTTCATGGGTATAATAGAATATGTAGTAGAGTTTCAAACATTTTTTAAAATTTTTTCGAGGCTAATATATTTATTGATTTTTTATTTTGAAAATGCTTCGTCATTTAAACATTTTAACATTTTCGTGAATATGTTTGTGTATTTGCAATTGAAAAGGAAATTGAGTAATTTAAAAAAAAAAAATCTTTAAATTTCAAATACCTATCACTTGTGGCTTTTTATAATTTCTCCTTCATTTTTCTTATAGATTTGCAACACAATATATGCTCAATATTCACACTAGCATGTACCATAGACGCGAAAAAAACATCTGCCAAGTATGCGCCAAAGAGATTAAAGATAAAAAGTCATTTGAAAAGCATGTTCGCTCTCACTTTGAAAATAGTGGTCCTCGTCTCAAATGTCCCATTGAAAACTGCGAGAGTTGGCTCAAAGATGAGGATAATTTAAAAACCCACATACAAAGATATCATCTGGACGATAAAACGTACAAGTGTCCAGACTGCGACAGAGTTTGCCCCAATCGGAGATCATTGTCCAGCCACAAGCATTACTTTCACTCTAAAGAAGTATTTCGCTGTGAGCAATGTGATAAAAGTTTTAAAAAGGCTCTTACATTAAAGGTGAATTAATGCTTTATTTTAACATAACTATGAGCTTATGCATTCTAATTTTAATCTATGTATATATTTAGGAACACATGACTCAACATACTGGAGAAATATTGTACAATTGCCCATTTTGTACGAAAACTTTTAATTCAAATGCAAACATGCACTCTCATAAGAAGAAACAACATCCTGTGGAATGGGAAGAGTTAAGAAGAAAAAAACAGGGGCCTGCTCCTAATTAAGAACGTTTAAATACATGCATAGTTATAAATAGAGTTAATTGAGTATAAAGTAACTCCCAGTCCATCGATGTCGGGCTTCAAAACAAAATTTTGAAATTTTTTTTTTTTGCTCTATATGTTGTATGAGAGAACAAACGGAACAAACCAGCGTGTAGATGAAAGTGAAAATGTTTCCATTAAAAATTACATATGTACATAAATATATGTATATTAGAGTGAGTCAATTATATTTCTCGGTCATGGGGCTGTCGAAATCGTAATATCTAATGTATATTCTAAAGAAGTCACTTGTTTTCATATAAGTTTATAATAAAAGGAATAAAAAGTAAAATTCTACGGTAAACTGCTGTAGGTATGAATGAAACCTTAATTTGTTTGCCATCCGTCTGTGATAAACACATAAAATTGCTTTTAACCAAGGCGTTTTAGCAGACTCATCAAGTTACCCTAACGTACCTATATTTTCGACCCAGCCGTGTTTTTACAAGTATTTAATGTCACCAATTCTACGTGATTTAAAAAAAAAACAAAAACTGCTTTAGTTTACAAAAATTTGTGTAAAAAGTTATTTTTCTGCTGGTAGAAATTTCTGAAATAGTCACGTTCAGTTAGAAATTGCTGAAATAGTCACGAAATATTTTATTTGGCGATTTTTTTTAGATAACTGTATCACTGTTTCGATGAGTTTTCGCTGCAAACTTTATCTGGCCACTACGGCTACTCTATTGTGAATAACTCTCAATCAAAACAAAATCTAATCATCAATAACAAATTTTGTCTTGCTTAATTTTTGAAGAATATTTTTCTTTTTTTAATAGAATGTTGTGCCGTATATGTTTATTACAGAACCGACGTTACATTGAAATATTTGATGATATTGGAGAAAAAATGAACATTGCTGAAGTCGTACAGAAGCATTTATGGTTCAAAGTAAGGCCTGTTAACTTGAACGGTTTCTGTAATGAATAATCTTTTCATTTATTTAAATCTCTTATGCATGTATTTTGGACAGCCCCAGCCTAATGATGAGTTAACCACTAAAATTTGCACAATTTGCTGGCATAAAATTGATGATTTTAACAATTTTTACCGAACGGTAGAGGCAGCCCACAAAGAGTATGAGCAAAATTCTACAACAGATATTAAACTGGAAGTTCAATGTCCTAGTCCAATAAAATTTGAGCATGACAGCGAAGAGCCTATGAATAATAATGATAATGCTATCATCGAGCCCAAATGTGAATTTCAAATAAAAAATCCATTAGAGGAAAATTGTGCTGAAGCATTAATCGACGAGGAATCTGATGATCAAGAGAGTAGGTCTTCTGATGATTACGAGCCTTCTAATTCCAGTCAAGAGGAGACATCAACAGATGAGGAGTTGACAAATAAAACTGGCGAAGTTATTAAGGAAAATATACCTGCCAAAAAGAAGGGAAAACTGACACAAAAACGCCAAAAAACTTCACAAAAAAATCAAGAAGTTACCAAAAAGAAGAAACGAGTTGTTCAACGTTTAGATCAAAAAAAGTCAGAGGAAATGATTAAAAAGCACATACCTATGGGTTGTAATTTATGTGTTTTTGTTGGTACCGAATTTTCGGACATTGTACAACATTTTAAAACCGCTCACCCAAAAGTAAGACCGTACATCATGTGTTGCGATAAAAAACTATCGAAGCGCTTTTTTGTAGCACAACATGCCATGAAACACGAAGATCCAAACTGCTTTAGGTAAGAAATAAATGATCGTGAGTGACCATTTTTAGGAAAACGTAATTTTTTCTTTAATAAATCTTTACAGTTGTAAGGAATGTAACAAGTCATTCAGTGGAATAATTGGCTTGCGATCACATAACTTAAATTATCATGCACGCAACGAAGATCTTATTTATGCTTGTGATAGTTGTCCGAAAAAATTTGCTCGCAGTAATTTATTAGAATTACACAAACCCTCACACATACCCAGAGATCAATGGCAATATATTTGCAACAAATGTCCAGACAAAAGGAAGTAAGTTTTGAAGAAGAAAAAATTAGAAATTCATATAATGCAAAAACTCTCTTATTACAGATTTGCCAGTAATTATTTATTAAATGTTCACATCAGTATGAGACACAACAGGGAAGTCAACATTTGCCCAGTATGTGCCAAAGTAATAAGAGACAAAAAATCTTATGAGAAGCATGTACGTTTACATTATGAAGACAGTGGCCCGCGCATAAAATGTCCCTACCCCGATTGTGACAGTTGGCTTAAAGATGAAGATAATTTAAAGCAGCATTTGACAAGACATAATCCAGAAGGTAAAATATACAAATGCGATGAATGTGACAAAGAGTGTAAAAACCGTCGTGCTGTAACCAATCATAAACGTTATGCGCATACAAATCAAGTCTTTCAATGCGACCAGTGTGACAAAACATTTAAGAAAGCTATTTCTTTGAGAGTAGGTACCTATAAATATTTTCATTAACACATTCTTTCACCTATTTCTTTTCCTTTGACGCTGTTTAAGGAGCATTTAACTCAACACACGGGCGAAACGTTGTACAAGTGCCCCTTTTGCACGAGAACATTTAATTCAAATGCGAATATGCACGCGCACAAAAAGAAACAACATCCAGTTGAATGGGAAGAATGGCGTAGAAATAAGCGAGGTAGTGCCCAAAAATTGATAAACAGCAGTAATGCTTTAGAGCAAATTGGCGACACGGACTTAAATGATACTTTAAGTTTTTTAACTAAATAAAAAAAATTTACAATTGTTAATTAACTTTTCTCAATTCCCGAAGGAATAAATAATTCATGGGTTGCTGAAAACATGCAAGCATGTTTAGAATTTAGAACTACAGTTTTCTGCACATATGGTAGAATGTAGCGGCACAATTGAATTTTGCTTGAAAAATCAAACTATGCAGCACAGTTTAATTAAAAAATAAATTTTTTAAGAAAAAGTTTTTATTGAAAGTAATTTTGTAAAATTACTCAGTAATTACTGTTACTGGAAAGTACTCGAACGGGCCTAATATATTTTTTTCCTCCAGCTGTGAACTATCAATTCTACGTGAGTTACAAAAAAATAAATAAAATATGTTTTTGTTTATACCTACTTATACAGATATTAACAAATTAGTTTTCTGGAATTAGTTACTTATCAAGTTTTTTTGTTCCAGTAAAGTATAAAATGCTTTGCTGTGTTTGCCTCTTGGAAACTATAAATACAATTGGTATTTCTGAAGAAGAGGGGAAGCAGCTAAAAATTGCCGAAATTGTCTCAAAACACTTATGGTTAAAGGTATGTATTTACAAGTATGTACATATGTACATAAATTGGGATTTGTGCCATTGTTTATCGTATAAAATAATTACATACTCTTTAGCACGAAGAGATTTTATGCAGCCAGATTTGCACAATATGCTGGAATAAAATAGACGACTTCAATGTTTTTTATAAAACCATAGAAAAAGCTCATCAAGAGTTTCAAAATGTGCACCAAGATTTTACCGAAATTAAGGAAGAAAATTTGAAAACAAATACCATAAAACAAGAAGACATCGACGTAGAGGATTATGTTATCGTAAATGGGGAGCAACAATTAGATATAGACTTCGACAACGACGATTCAAATAGTACAAGAAATCCCTTAGACGAGAGTGAACTCAATGGATATCTTGAAGAGCAGTCTAGTGAGAAGGAAAGCGACAATAGTTTTACGCCAAATGGAACCAAAAGTAATAAAAAAGTTAAGAGAAAGGTGCACGTAAATTCAAAAAAGCCAAAATCCAAAGCAGTTTCCAAGATATGTAAAAAGAAATTGATTACAAAATCGGAGAACAACGTTAAACCTAAAAGGAAAAAAGCAATCTTCAATCGCTTGGATCCTCTGCACACAGAAGAAATGATACAAAAACACATACCTATGGGTTGTAATTTGTGTGTTTTTGTGGGTAAGACCTTTGCCGATATTGTGGCACATTTTAAAGTCGAACATCCAAATACAAGGGCTTATATAACATGTTGTGATAAGACGTTTACAAAAAGATTTTACGTTGCTCAACATGCCATGACTCATGAAAATCCCGATTGCTTCAGGTTTACATTTTAAATACTTATTAAAAATATATATATATTTTTACACCCATTCTTATTCTTAGTTGTGTGGTGTGCAATAAATCATTTACTACGACTGGAGGATTGCAAAAACATAATTTGAAATATCATGCTCCAGACGAGGAGCTTACATTTGCCTGTGAATTATGCCCTCAAAAATTTGCTAGACAGCATTTACTACAACTGCATAAACCTTCTCATATACCACGCCAGGAATGGAACTTTTTTTGCACCAAATGTCCTACGACAAAAGCGTAAGCGTTGAAGTCATGTGTTCCATTCGGTACCTGTATTAAAAAAGGTTTATTTTTCAGCTTTGCAAGTGCTTATTTATTAAATATTCACGACAACAAATTGCACAAGAGGGAAAGAAATATATGTAATGTATGTGCTAAAGAAATTAAAGATAAGAAGTCGTTTGAAAAACATGTGAAGGAACACTATGAGGGCAGTGGACCCAGACTGAAATGCCCTGTTACGAATTGTGACAGTTGGCTTAAAGATGAAGATAATCTTAAACTACATTTGCGGAGACACAAAACAGCTGGAGAGGTTTGCAAATGCCCTTTATGCGGTAAGGCTTGTCCCAATCGCAGGGCTTTATCCAGTCATAAAGTCTATGTACATACTAAGGAAGTTTTCAAATGTGAATATTGTGATAAGAGTTTTAAGAGGGCTATAACTTTAAGAGTAAGCATTTAGTGTTTTAAGTTTGAAGATTCCATTATTTATTCAAGTTTTTGTTTAGGAACATATGACACAACATACCGGAGAAGTTCTATACAACTGTCCTTTCTGTACAAGAACATTCAACTCGAATGCTAATATGCATTCACACAAGAAGAAACAGCATCCTATAGAATGGGAAGCTTTGAGAAAGCAAAAAATGGGCAATAATTCAGCTGAAACATTAATAGACATAAGTAGAATATTTTAAAGTACTTGTAAATGGAAATTTTATTTAGCCAATATGCGAGAAGATGGAAAATTTTATAAATAAATACCTTCGCTAGCGTAACACAGTGACCAAATCGTCGCATTCGATGTCGTATGAACTATCGAGTAAACATAATACAACAAAAAAAAAACAAAAGCAAATTAAACAACAAACACACAGCGTAACCGACGGAATTCGCTCGATCTCGAATGCGACGATTTGACCCCTGATCTTTTTATAACGTCAACACGTCGATACACGAATGTATGTACATATGTATGGATACGTGCATGCATGCGTTTGCAGAGGATTCATACACACGTACATATACATATTATACTAATTTTCACTTACCAGATGCATAGTATCTGAGGAAGACATCAGTAATACTATTTCTATATTCCGAAACGAATCGTTTCAAGAATTAAAGCACATTTTAATCAATTATAGCACACCTTTGTTTTTCCGTATATTTTGTAGTTCTTCTTTTCCGCGGGTAACGCTTTCTATTTGAAGTTGATACGTAAATAATTTTATAGTTGTTTTCTTTCGTACTATGTGTAGGGCATCCAGTTATATTTCAAAGAATGGTCGCAGTTTTCAAGGGCGAGTCGCTTACGAAAATTGTTCAGTTTATTGAGCATAAGAGTATTAAATGATCGAAGCGAAGGAAATCTTGTATATACTTTCTTTTTGATCCCTCATTCATGCTTGGGAATTCGTTTTGTATTGCCAATCGCAATGTTGAAAAAAAGCCTGCTTTGTGCTAGCACGAAGTTCGTGACGAAGGATCACTTAGGTAATTTAAAGACTGGCATATTTTTGAATTGTGTTTTGTTCGGTAAGCTTACACATTTGGGATACAACCGCACACATAGAGCTTACAACATGAAAATGACAGCGGCATTACATAATTCAGCAGTCTTTTTATATATCAAAGTGAAATCCCACTATTTTAGTGTGAAAGGGGACTAAGAGCTAAAAACTTCCTCTGTCTGTCTTTAACTGTCCCAAGTGTAAAACACTACTAATGAAATGAACTAGATCGCTTATGACCTACAACACTCTATTGTGAATGTTTCGCAACAGAAGTTTTAATAACACACTTTGTGTTTATTTTTGCAAAGAATTACTTTTTTTTTATAAAATGTTGTGTCGCGTATGCTTGTTACAAAATTCAAGTTGTATTGAAATGTTTGATGAGACTGGCAAACAATTAAATATTGCAAAAATTGTCGAGAAGCATCTATGGTTCAAAGTAAGACTAATCTAAAGCAATATCACTGGGACATACATATTTACATAGATTCTTTTGAAATAGCCTCAACCTAATGATGACTTGGCCACTAAGATTTGTAGGAATTGCTGGCATAAAATAGATGACTTTAACAATTTTTACCTAACGGTAGAAGCAGCCCACAAAGAGTACGAGCAAAATTTCACAGCAAATATTAAAGTGGAGGTTCAAGGTTCTACTCTAATCAAATTTGAGTATGACAGTGAAGAGCTCATTAACAATAATGATAATGCTGTTAACGATTCCAAATGTGAACTGCAAGTAAAAAATCCGTTAGAAGAAAATTGTTCTGGCGACCTTATCGAACAGGAATCTGATGAAGAAAGTAGGTCTTCTGATGATTACGAGCCTTCTTCCAGTCCAGAGGAGACATCAACAGATGAGGAATTGACATATAAAACTAGCGAGGCTATTGAGAAAAATATACCTGCTAAAACCAAAGAAAAACCGACACAAAAACGCCAAAAAGTGTTGCAAAAAAATCCACAAGCTACCAAAAAGAAACGAGTTGTCCAACGTTTAGATCAGAAAAATTCGGGAGAAATGATTAAGAAGCACATACCTATGGGTTGTAATTTATGTGTTTTTCTTGGTAACGAATTTTCGGACATTGTACAACATTTTAATGCCGTTCATCCAAAAGTAAGACCGTACATCAGGTGCTGTGATAAAAAATTGTCCAAACAGTCTCTTATAGTGCAACATGCTATGAAACATGAAGATCCAAATTGCTTTAGGTAAGATAAAAATTGACAATGGGCTCTATTTTATACAACGCCGTTAATACTATGTTCGGCGTCCTGCTCGGGTGCTGCTCGTTATTAGTATTGACGTCGTTTGAATTTGATAGGCATCGGTATTATACTGGGTACCGTTAAAAACTCGGCACGCCACACAGTACTGCGAGAAATTTATTGCAATTTAAATGAAATATGTCGGTTTTTATGTATTTATGGCCGTCTATTCTCCGACATTTCGTAGTTTTCTTTAGCTTTACAAAAATAGCAAATTAAATTGAAAAACAGCTATAAATTATATTTGTATACTTTACATATCAGTAGAGCCGCTATGGCGTCGTTTTAAAAATTTTGTTAAATCAAATAAAAAAAATTTTGACTAGAGTTAAAATAGCGTATATTAATTAAATTACAGTTTGAAGTTATTGCCACTGTTGTTGTTAACGAATTTTTGTTTGAGTTGTAGGTAATGACGGGACTAGAAATATGGTTAGAAAGGTTAATCTGAACATTGAAGATTTCTGATTCTCATTTTGTTCATGGGAATTTCGGAATAAGTAGTTGGCTTTCAAACATTCTTTCAAGATTTTTCGTGTCTACTGATTAGTTGATTAGCATCAACGAAATGTCGGCGGCTATATACATACATATAGACGGCTGAAAAAGAGAGACAATATTAATAAGGTATATTTTTAGACCTAAAATAATATACATATGTACATAAATTTTAACTTGATATTATTTCAAACTATTAAAAGAGCCACAGCAACAGTGATCACATCAGTTAGTATATATGTACATATGTATATGTATGTATGTATGTATTTTTAAAAAATATTCACAGTTGTAAGGAATGTAACAAGTCATTCAGCGAATTAAAAGGTTTGCGATCGCACAACTCAAATTATCATGCACGAACCGAAGACCTAATTTATGCCTGTGATAGTTGTCCGAAAAAGTTTGCCCGCAGTAATTTATTAGAATTGCACAAACCCTCACACATACCCAGAGATCAATGGCAATATATTTGCAACAAATGTCCAGACAAAAGGAAGTAAGTTTTGAAGAAGAAAAAATTAGAAATTCATATAATGCAAAAACTCTCTTATTACAGATTTGCCAGCAATTATTTATTAAATGTTCACATCAGTATGAGACACAACAGGGAAGCAAACATTTGCCCCGTATGTGCCAAAGTAATTAAAGACAAAAAATCCTACGAAAAACATGTACGTTTACATTATGAAGACAGTGGACCGCGCTTAAAATGTCCCCACCCTGATTGCGATAGATGGCTTAAAGATGAGGAAAATTTAAAGAAGCATTTAACTATGTTGCATAATGGTGAAAATAAAATATACAAGTGCGATGAATGTAACAAAGAGTATAAAAGCCGTATTGCTGTAAACAATCATAAACGTTACACGCATACAAATGAAGTTTTTCCATGCGATCATTGTGACAAAACATTTAAAAGAGCTATTTCCTTAAGAGTAGGTACAACAATTTTTATTATTACATTCTTTAACCTATTTCTTCTCCTTTGGCGGCGCTGTTCAAGGAGCACTTGACTCAACACACGGGCGAAAGATTGTACAAGTGCCCCTTTTGTACGAGAACCTTTAATTCAAATGCGAATATGCATGCGCACAAAAAGAAACAACATCCGGTTGAATGGGAAGAATGGCGTAGAAATAAGCGAGGTAGTGCCCAAAAATTGATAAACAGCAGTAATGCTTTAGAGCAAATTGGCGACACGGACTTAAATGATTTAAATTTTTTTAAATAAAAAGAATCTTTTAACATCTTTTGCTATTTATAATTAACTCAAGGGACTGACTAGTGCAGCTCAAATCAAATTGGTAAACACTTGTAAACGTAAGAACGCTCTCTCGAGGGCATGCCTGACTCATATTCATTTATCTTTCCCAGTATATTTTCAACCCACTTTTTTAGAAATATTTACGATATCGTCAATATTTAAAGACTTATGGCCATTTAAAGATATTTTAAAATATTTTGAAAATTTTTGCCCGGAGACCAAATTTTGCTTATTTTTGCGATATCGTGAATATTTAAGGAGTTATGGCAATTTAAAGATTTTTAAAATTTTTTTTATATTATTTGATCTCTAGATTGTTAAATTAATTATTCAAACTTTTGCACCGGTATTCATAAAAAATAAAACAATGTTGAAACACATTTTACGACAAATTTTTCATATAAAATTTTTTCTAAAATGTATTTGAGCAACGTTTTATTTTTTATGAATACCGGTGTTGATCTTTGGTTTTTTATAAAAAAATAGTTTTAAACATTTATTTATTTATTTCCAATATTTCGCCAACAATTTGTTGGCATCTTCAGGAAAATAATTGGCATGAAGATGCGAACAAATTGTTGGCGAAATATTGAAAATAAATAAGTAATTGTTTAAAATTATTTTTTATAAATAACTAAAGATTAAAAATCAAAATAATTGATTTTTTTAATGTTTTTGAAACTTTTGACCTGAGACCAAATTTTGCTACGAGAGCTCGTAGAGAGTCGCGAAGAGAGGGCATGCATCGATAATAGGAAGACTGGGTGACTTTCCAGATCGAATAGACTACTGCTCACCGGCCCCAATGGTCGAAAGGGATTTCGGCGTAGATCTGTCGGGTGCGTCCTTAGATAGTGTCGGATTAGATCAATCAGAGGATGTATTCCTGGTCTTTACGGATGGTTCCAAGTCGAGCACTGTGGTTGGGGGTGGTATTTTCATTCCCCGATTTCAAAGGAGGAGCTATTTTAGGCTACGGAATGAGTGTAGCGTCTTTCAGGCCGAAGTTGCGGCGATAAGAAGGGCAGTAAACTAGATGAGGTACTATAGGATATACGGGGAGCATATTATTATCTGTACCGACAGTAAGGCCGCCATTAACACGCTTGCGGGTGTTTACTCAACATCTCGGTTGGTTCAGGAATGCCGGGTATCTCTAAACGAGATAGCGAGACATTCTGATCTGGAGCTTCGCTGGGTACCTGGACACAATGGTGTGTCCGGAAATGAGATAGCGGATGAACTGGCAAGATCCGGTTCCCGCCTTCATCGGGAGGATATTGACGAATTCGTAGCTATTCCTCTCAATAGCTGCAAGCAGCTAGTACAACGACAGCTGCTAGGAATCGCGCAGGATAGGTCTTACATGGCCCAGGTATGAGCATAGGAGGAATATGGCCTTGCTGGTCTTTCCGAGGCATAGGCTCCATACCCTTGTGGCTGTTCCAACAGGACATTGCCACATGAGAGCACACGCGAGAAGACTGAATCTTCCATACAATGATTTCTGCAGAGGTTGCAGAGATGAGGAAGAGGAGGAGAGTGTTGAACACTTCCTCTTCCGATGTCCGGCCCTCTCTAACAGGAGAGCGAATTGCTTGGGCAGACCGACACTAGTGGGATTACCGGAAGTGTCGGAATGCGGATTGGACAGGGTGGAATCATTCATCCGTTCATCGGGCTGGTTCAGGGTGGAACCGGTGGAGCTTGTGTAGGGAGAACTCCCTACAGCCTTTTTCGGGTAACACAACGGGACCTTTTCTAGGACCCAAGCGAGTCGGTCTCAGGACCGGCGGCCTTCGTAACATAACATAACAAATTTTGCTTATTTTTGTGTTATCGTCAATATTTAAGGAATTATGGTAATATAAAGATTTTTTTAAATTTTTGTTTTTAAATATTTTCCGAGACCAAATTTTGCTTGTTTGCCTGGAGCGAGCTATAGTTATAAAGATTTTTTAAATTTTTTTTGAAAAATTTTTTTCTGAAACGAAGTTTTGTTTATTTTGGCAATATTATCAATATGGAGCCATTATGGCCATTAAAAGATTTAAACTTTTTTTCTTATTTTTTTGAAAAATTTATTTTTGTGATATCGTCAACATTTAAGGAACTATGGCCATTTAAAGATTTTTTTGGAAATTCTTGCCCTGAGACCAAATTTTGCGATATTAATGCCCATTTAAAGATTTCTTAAAATTTTTTTTAAACGTTTTTCCTGAGACTGAATTTTGCTTATTTTTGCGATATCAATATTAAATAATTTGGCTATTTAAAGATTGTTTTTTAATTTTCATGAAGGGCAAAAGCCCTGAGACCAAATTTTTTCGTTGTTTCAAATACAAATTAATCGTCTTATTAGAAATTAATACACATATCAACAAAACTTAAAATTCATCTTATAAGTACACAATGGAAAAAAGTACTAAATTTAGTACGAAAAGTGGTAAGATGGCATCTCTGGTTTATGGTCAAAACACACGCAACAGGTTGCACGAAACAATCCATAAAATACTTAGTCAAGAAAAAGATGGCCAACATGAAGACCAGCATGAAAAATAATACTGCCATGGAAACGGGTTTTCTAAATAAAACAGAAAACAATGTTACCTGTCGGACGAAGCATTTAAGCAGCTGCATGAAAAAAATAAAATATAAGAAATCTTTTCGTTGGCTTACAAACATACAATAAGAAAAAATATCTAAAGTAAAATGTTTGTTTATTTGAGCAAAAAGGTAGTAATGATTTAACACTTAATGTAAAGAGGTTTAAATGATGGTATTTATTTGCAGATTGGTATGCCCAACAATGTAAATCTAAATTGCATAGCCTGCCACAAAGAACAAGGCTACATAGCAGCGGCAGGCTCAGAAGGTTTACTCAAAGTATTGAAATTAGAGCAAGGTAAGTAAACAAAGCAAGTATAAAGCGTATTGAAATGTATAAAAATATATAGATGAATTATTTTCTTATTATTAGCTGCCAATAGTCAAAGTATTGGTGGCTTAGCAGCACCTTCCAATTTGTCTATGAACCATACACTCGAAGGTCACAAGGAAGACGTAAAACTTGTTGTATGGAATAACGTGCAACACAAGTTGACATCGTCTGATGCTAATGGCACCATTATGGTTTGGATGTTGTACAAAGGCTCTTGGTATGAAGAAATGACCAACGATCGCAAAAAATCAACAGTTAATGGCATGCAGTGGACTTCGGATGGTTCGAAAATATGTATTGTCTATGAAGATGGTGCAATTATAGTTGGTACGATATGATTTTGAATTGCTTTCAGCTTTGAATATTTAATACAATTGTTATTTTATAAGGTTCTGTGGATGGCAACCGTATTTGGGGCAAAGAATTGAAAAATACCCATTTGCATGGAGTCCAATGGAGTCCCGATAACCGTTTGCTGCTTTTCAGTTTGGCTAATGGAGAATGTCACCTGTATGACAATCAAGGAAATTTCGCGGTAATTATGTGTAGCAGTACTTTGTAGAGTGTCAGCAATTTTATAAAAATTGTGGTTTGATTACGAATTCTCCAATTTTGTGTATTCGTTGCCTGGCAAATTTAGCGATTCTAGTGTTATTTGTGAGTGTTTGTATTTGTAACCAAAAAAAAAAAAAAAAAAAGAAGAAAAGAAATTAATAAATAATAAAAAAAATATAAACAAATATAAAATAAAAAATATAAATAAACATAAAATAAAAAAAATAATAAAAAATATAAAAAAAAATAAATAAAAAAAAACATTAATAATAATAAAATATCAAAAAGAAAGTCATAAAAATAAAATAATAATAAAAAATAATGACAAAATAATAAAAACAATTAAATAATAAAAAATAAAAAAATAAAACAAAAATATGTAATAGAAAAAAATTTTAAAAATAAAAAAATTTTAAAAATAAAAGAAATAAGAATATAATGACAAAAAATAAAATAATGGAGACACATTACATGACAAAAATTAAATAACAAAAACAATAAAATAATAAAAACAATTAAATGAAAAAAAATAAAATAAAAATAGAAAAAAATTTAAAAATAAAAAAATTTTAAAATAAAAAAATTTTATAAAAAAGTGAAAAAGAAAAACCAAAAAATAATAACGTAATAAAATAATAAAAACAATTAAATAGTAATTTTTTTATTTTTTACTATGTAATTGTTTTTATTATTTTATTATTTTTATTATTTTTATAAATAATAATGTAAACAAAATTTAAAATATAAAAAAATTTTAAAAATAAAAGAAATAAGAAAATAATGAAAAAATAAAATAACAAAAAATAAAATGACAAAAATTAAATAACAAAAACAATAAAATAATAAAAACAATTAAACAATAAAAAATAAAATAAAAATAATAGAACAAAAATTTAAAAATAAAAAAAAAATTATATAAAAAAGTGAAAAAGAAAAACCAAAAAATAATAACGTAATAAAAATAATAAAATAATAAAAACAATTAAATAATAAAAAATAACATAAATAATAATTAAAAAAAAAAATTTTAAAAATAAAAGAAATAAGAAAATAATGAAAAAAATAAAATAATGGAGAAACATGACATGACAAAAATTAAATAACAAAAACAATAAAATAATAAAAACAATTAAATAATAAAAAATAAAATAAAAATAATAGAAAAATAAATTTAAAAAAAAATTATATAAAAAAGTGAAAAAGAAAAACCAAAAAATAATTACATAATTTTAAAGTAAATTTTTAAAATAATAAAATAAAGTATAAAAGTTATAAAGTGAGGAATACAAAATAAATAGGAGAAAGAAAGAATCTAAAAAATAAGTAAATAAAAACAGGGTGTCTGGTGAAAATGTACTACTTTGTTTTGCCGCCATTTTAGGTAAACATTGTATCAGTAACATTGGATCCTATGGTATCAGTAATAACAACGTTTTCAAAATTTGTGCCAGACTTTTTAAGCATTAACTTATAAATAGTCGAGCTACATACGTACATATGTATATGAAATGTCTCAATTGAAAATTGGCGCATACATGATTAATTGATTTGTCTCAACTATCTGTATTGTTTTGGAAATTTTTTTATTTAAGATGAAATTAAACATAAAATGTATTAGCTTGAATGCCAATCGTCACAATACCATTGCGGCTCTGAGTTGGTTTAGTGGCAAAACTCCTGCAAATCAACCGGTATTGGCCATTTGTTATGAAGCGGGAAAAATTCAAATAATGGTCGATGAAAATGATGAAGGTACTTATCTACTACGCAACGCTATAATAATGTATGTATTTTATGGTATGTGTTCTTGTTTTCAGCACCTGTAATCGTAAATACTCACATGCACGTGATAGATGCCAAATGGAGTCACGATGGCTCCATCATAGCCATATGTGGAAGTCTGCACGAAACTTTAAACACAAAAGAACTAAATCAAGTTAACTTCTACTCCCCATTTGGTCATTTATATCGTGTACTCAAGGTACCGGGTAATCGCATGAAATCAATTTCTTGGGAAGGAAACTCGTTGCGTATCGCCATGGCAATAGATTATTTTATCTATTTTGCCAATGTTCGGCCCAGTTATTTGTGGTGCTATTTTGAAAAGACTGTAGTCTTTTTAAGTGTCAAAAGTAATGACAAAGGCAATGGTGTTATAAATTTTTGGAATACTACCTCAAATCAGGTAATTTCTACTACATATTAAGATAAAATTGATAGTTCATGACTTTGAAATGGTTTCTTCAGAGTTTTCTTAAAGAAGTTGAGCCTTGCTTGGCCATGGCGGCGGGAAATGAGTATTGCGTTTTGGCAGTACAGTGCGGTAATGGTAACATCAAGGATTTAGCTTTAACTGCAGTGGAACGTATAAGTGACGATGACAAATTGTATCAATTATTGTTGTGCAATTCGATTGGCACTACAGTAGATTGTAAGTATGATTTTTCTTTCGTTTTCTTTATTAAAATAATTTTATAATTTTATCCTACAAAATGATAAAACCGGTTATAAATGTATTTGGTGTTTTACGGTGTTTGTGTGAATGCAAAAGAAAAGATAATGCAGTCAAACGAAATGATAGCGGGTAACAAAATGGTAAAACCGATCACAACTGTATTTTGTTGTTTTTCTCTTGATGTCAATCAGAAATTTGTGGTTACCAGACTTCATATGTATTTATATGCATATGTATTTATATGCTAAAGCCCGTATGACACTACATTTTTCTTGCATTGTTCAAATTTTGGAGAACAGTGGAAATATAATGTAATAGTAGAATTTAGTATGTGCAACGCGTTCAGCTATATTAAGATAAATGCAAAACTATCAACATTTTTGTTGAAGTTATCGATAAAAAATGAGATTATGTAAAAAAAAAATTTTAAATTGACATTTCAAAGAATGTTGCTGTGTCAGCGGTTTATGGACAATTTTTGCGATTTAACGCTTCTTTTTTGGAAAATTTTTATTTATTAGCGCTTTCTTGAATAAAAAGAATACAACACTTACAAAAAAGATGCCAGTTTTGTTTACGTTTTGTATATTTGGTCCTTTCTAGCAATTGCTGTTTCTTTCTATCAATTCTATACCAATTAATGAAAGAAAAATGAAGTATCATACGGGCTTAAGCATTGCATGTTTTTTTTCCTAAAATATAGTGAAGGTAACACGGCTGTCATCGGCCTGAATGTTAATTCTCTAGAAAAAATAAATTCTATGAACGTTATTGGTCCTAGATAATACCAAATCTGCAAATCATTTTAGGCTAACTCTCGAAATTTAGGATAATAAATGCTGTTTTTTTTTTGCTATCCTAAATGTAAAATATGTGAAATTTTGTATTTATGTACATATGTATATGTATTTATATGAAATTTTCACTTTAATTGCTTTTCTTCAGCAACAGCGTTGATGAAATTTAAAAAATGTAAATTTCATTCGAAACACAGAACACGCTGTAATATTAATTTTTTTTATTGTTTTTTAAGCAAAACATACAGAGGTATGTCCCAATTTTATTGGCATTAATTCGAGTTATGTGGCTATAGCGTCGAAAGATGAAATCTTATTGTGGCATTACCACACTCCCAAGGTAGACATTTGTTGCTTTAGTATTTTTGTGTATTTTATACGAATCTCTAATTTTAATATTTATTTTAAGAATGCATTTCAATTACATAATGTGAAGTCACGCAAAGAGAAACGTTTTCATATTGATGATAATCCAACTGGCATCGATTTAGCAACAGATCTGATAGTATCAAGATCCAGTCAAGAGCATGCCAAAAGCAATATGGATAATATATGTTGTTTGGCGCTGTCGGAGAAAATCTTATTGGTGGCCAGAGAAAACGGCATCATAAACGAATACAGCGTACCGAATGTGGTGCTAAGAAATCGCCATAAAGTTGGCAGCAAAATTATTAGAATGTCTATTAACTGCAACTCATCGTAAGTTTATTCGCTTTCGAAATTTCAGGGTGTCTAGATAGTAATATTTTACATACATATGTAAAATCACAGAGAAAATATTATGAAATTCCATCTGCATTTTAAAACATAAGAGTAAAAGTCATACGATAAATTTTTTCGAGTTGTCATGATTCGTAAAAAAACAAAGTAAAACGAATGCATCTCTGTTCTAATGGTGTGTGAAATTGTTTTGAAAATTGTCAAAAAACAAATCGAGTCGTCGTATGTCAAGTTTTCATCTGTATTTTCTCTCAATTTCTTTTCGTTTCATTACATACTGAGCTTACACGATCTCATACTTTCTCTTCTGTGAAAAAATTGAGCACGTCGTTCGTAAATTTTACCGTCTAAACCACCCTTTATAAAACTATGTAAAAGAACAAAATACACAGAATTGCATGGGGTTTAATTCCTTATGTAGATGTGGCGAAAATATTAGATGCAGTTACTTAGACACATTTTTTATCTTTTCATATTCTCACTCTTTTTTTCGCTACAAATTACAGACGAGCAGCTTTGATTGACCACAAATGCATTATGAGCCTTCTAGATCTAGACGATAACCGTGAAACTCAGCTTAACTTTAGTCGTGTAGAGCGTAAAGATGTATGGGATATTTGTTGGGCAAAGGACAATGTTCAGCTGTTGGCTTTAATGGAAAAATCTCGAATGTACATATTCAGAGGCAACGATCCCGAAGAACCAATCGCTTGTTCTGGTTATATTTGTGCTTTCGAGGACTTGGAGATCACTAGCGTTTTGTTGGACGATATTATAAGTGGCGGGGAAATGCCGAATTCTCTCAGCCACATATTACAATTAAAGGTCAAGTCTTTGCGAGATACAGACGATTTATTGCAACATGTGGGCTTAGAAGATGCCAAACAGTTTATCGAAGATAATCCACATCCTCGCTTGTGGCGTCTGTTGGCCGAAGCAGCCTTGAAGAAATTGGACTTGGATACAGCGGAGAATGCTTTTGTCAGGTGTTCGAACTATCAGGGTATACAATTAGTGAAACGTTTGCGCAACATACCATCGGAAATGTTGCAAAAGGCTGAAATCGCCGCATTTTATGGCGAGTTTGAAGAAGCGGAAAAATTATATATTGATGGTGATCGTCGCGACTTGGCTATAAATCTACGTGTAAGCCTTTGCGATTGGTTCCGTGTTGTGCAGTTGTATAGAATGGGTTCTGGGGTGTCGGACCAACAGTTGGAGACTGCATGGCGTCAAATAGGTCATCATTTTGCCAGCTCCTGGGAAAGTGCCAAGGAATACTATGAGAAATCTCATGACATAGAAGGGTTGATGGAGTCATTGTACCATTTGGAGCAATTTGAGGAACTTGAAAGATGTATTGATAAACTACCAGAAAAAAGCCCCTTACTTTCAAAAATTGCAGAAATGTTGGCATCAGTTGGTAAATATGAATGAAGTAAAAAACACACGGCTTTCATTAATAAGCATCCAATTTTCTTATGTTCAGGCATGTGCTCAGAAGCTGTTGGAGCTTATTTAAAATTGGGTGATGCCGAACTGGCTGTTAATACCTGTGTTAATCTCAGACAATGGGGTCAAGCAGTGGACTTGGCGCAAAAATATAAAATGCCGCAAGTGAATGTTTTGCTAAGCAAGCATGCGGCACAACTCTTAAAAGATGGCCGGTTGGCAGAAGCTATTGAACTGCAAAAGAAAGCTGGTCGTTACTTGGATGCAGCACGTCTTATGACCAAGTTGGCAGAAAGAGAAATTGAAAAACGTTCCAGCTTGCTGCGCATTAAAAAACTTTATGTCTTAGCAGGCCTTTTGGCTGAACAGCATTTGAAAAGTTTATCTTTAAGTTCTTCGGCAGAAAACCCATCATACAATATTGATCGTATAAGTATAATGGACACAGTGCCACCGGAAGATGCCGCAACCATAGAAAGTATTTGGCATTGTGCTGAAGCCTTTCACTTTATGCTATTGGCCCAAAGACAATTGCGTTTTGGTATTGTTCACAGCGCAGTTATAACGGCTCTACGTTTAAGAGAATATGAAGATGTTTTGGCGGCTGAAGATATCTATGGTCTGCTAGCCTTAGCTAGTTGTGCTGACAGATCCTTTGGTACCTGTTCCAAAGCTTTTATAAAGCTTGAATCCTTAGACAGTTTGCCAGAGAAAAATCAAAGGGAATACGAAGAATTGGCTGTAAATATTTTTTCAAAAAATGAACCTGTTGACGACAAAGTTGATTTCATTACCTGTTATTCATGTACGAATGCTGTAACAGATTGGTAAGTAATGACAAGTACCGAAAGTAATAATCAAGTAAAGTGATATCAGAGGTAAAGTAATGGGTAATGCAGATTCGAGTTTGTTGTACTGCACTGTATTGGTAACAAATGGTAATGCAGGTTATAACTTTAGTTGTTGCTTAAGTCTGTCTGGTAACCGGCGTTGGCAGCTTGGTGCTTTTTAAAAATTTGGACTCGAAAAAATCTGATGTTGCTGCGCAGTGCACTTTGATAAAATTTTTGGTGTTTTTTTTTCATTCAACTGTGCCATGAAATAATATTGGTTCAACATTAGAGTTTTGAATGGAAGTAAAATGTTACGGGGATGCTGTAAATATAAAATAAAACTTGTTTTATTGCCTGATGATAACAATAACGACGAAAAGATCAGTTGTATTAGTTTTGAACCGTGATAATAGTGTATGAACTGTTGTTAAGAACGTTTGTACAAAAATATTTACTGCAAAAAACATTGCTACAGCTCACACTGAATTTTATATAAGTTTTCTTGGTAAAATGGGAAATTTTTTTATACATACACATATGTACATATGTTATTTAAACTGTACGGAAAATTTCCCCATTTTAAAAAGAAGTGTGTTTTTGTCCATTTTGGTACGTTTTGAAATTTCAAAGTTGACAGGGCTGGCTGGTGGCTTGCAACCGAACAGAATTTCGATGGCTTTCCATAGTAGAGTTATGTAACTTATTGGTGGCCATATAATGTATATGTAAATGTATATGAGCATTTTGGTTGCTAAAACCTTTTTTATCATTTTAAAAGCCAATGTAATTTTTAATAATTATAATGTATAGCTCTTTCTTCAATTTTCGTTTCTTTAGAGCAATTGAATTTTTCGTAGATAAATAAATAAAAATTTAATGTGTACATATCACGCACTTCTTTTCAGCTTACCTGCCTGCAATACTTGTGGTGCCCGTTTTCCACCCTGCGTATCTTCGGGAAAACCAATAACACAACCAACCGCTAATATTTGGATATGTGGTACTTGTCAACATTGTGCTTCTCCAATGGAAATCACACGTCACCGCACTTGTCCTCTTTGTCATAGCTTAATTATGACAATGACCTTGGAAGTTTAAAGTACTAAAAAAATACTTGTGTATGCACTAGATGGTCTCATTAGATTATACATATATTAAATTATAAGTAAATAAACATTATCTTTAAACATTTTTAAAGCTCCAAATGCCTGCTAGTTGAGAATAAAACAGCCCGATTTTGGATATCAATGCCCGAATTCGGGCGTTCGTGATCGAATGAACTCGATAGCACAAATAATGTAGAGCAAAAACAAAATAAGCAACAAACAAAAACGAAACTCGACTCTGGTGAGGATACGAAATAATTTCGCTTATGAGAAATTTTTAATATCAGACCAATGGTAGTTTTTTTTCCAGGAAAAATTCAAAGAATCAAAATGTCAAATATTTTCAAAAACATATTTTAAAAATATATAATACAGTCAAAGCCCGGTATAGCGAATACTTAGTTTAACGAATATCGGATATAACGAATGGCTAAATTTTTACATTAACTGTCTTATGTAGCGAATGACAAAAAAAAAAAATAAATCTCGATTTAACGAACGGCAAAGCAAAATACATTTAAAAAATTGTTACAAACCGGCACTTTCCCGAATAAGTTGTAATTTGACAAATATTCAAAACCAAAAAACTGTATAGAAAACCCCTCCCCGCGGAGGCACAACTTGTTTCTACTGTATTTTCTAAAATACTTCTTCCTCACAAAATTTGAAAACGGAAATATTTAGAGAAGAAGACCACAAAACGACCTGCATTTGCAGATTTGCCGGCACTTTCCCGAATAAGTTGTAATTTGACAAATATTCAAAACCAAAAAACTGTATAGAAAACCCCTCCCCGCGGAGATACAACTTGTTTCTACTGTATTTTCTAAAATACTTCTTCCTCACAAAATTTGAAAACGGAAATATTTAGAGAAGAAGACCACAAAACGACCTGCATTTGCAGATTTGCCGGCACTTTCCCGAATAAGTTGTAATTTGACAAATATTCAAAACCAAAAAACTGTATAGAAAACCCCTCCCCGCGGAGGCACAACTTGTTTCTACTGTATTTTCTAAAATACTTCTTCCTCACAAAATTTGAAAACGGAAATATTTAGAGAAGAAGACCACAAAACGACCTGCATTTGCAGATTTGCCGGCACTTTCCCGAATAAGTTGTAATTTGACAAATATTCAAAACCAAAAAACTGTATAGAAAACCCCTCCCCACGGAGGCACAACTTGTTTCTACTGTATTTTCTAAAATACTTCTTCCTCACAAAATTTGAAAACGGAAATATTTAGAGAAGAAGACCACAAAACGACCTGCATTTGCAGATTTGCCGGCACTTTCCCGAATAAGTTGTAATTTGACAAATATTCAAAACCAAAAAACTGTATAGAAAACCCCTCCCCGCGGAGGCACAACTTGTTTCTACTGTATTTTCTAAAATACTTCTTCCTCACAAAATTTGAAAACGGAAATATTTAGAGAAGAAGACCACAAAACGACCTGCATTTGCAGATTTGCCGGCACTTTCCCGAATAAGTTGTAATTTGACAAATATTCAAAACCAAAAAACTGTATAGAAAACCCCTCCCCGCGGAGGCACAACTTGTTTCTACTGTATTTTCTAAAATACTTCTTCCTCACAAAATTTGAAAACGGAAATATTTAGAGAAGAAGACCACAAAACGACCTGCATTTGCAGATTTGCCGGCACTTTCCCGAATAAGTTGTAATTTGACAAATATTCAAAACCAAAAAACTGTATAGAAAACCCCTCCCCGCGGAGGCACAACTTGTTTCTACTGTATTTTCTAAAATACTTCTTCCTCACAAAATTTGAAAACGGAAATATTTAGAGAAGAAGACCACAAAACGACCTGCATTTGCAGATTTGCCGGCACTTTCCCGAATAAGTTGTAATTTGACAAATATTCAAAACCAAAAAACTGTATAGAAAACCCCTCCCCGCGGAGGCACAACTTGTTTCTACTGTATTTTCTAAAATACTTCTTCCTCACAAAATTTGAAAACGGAAATATTTAGAGAAGAAGACCACAAAACGACCTGCATTTGCAGATTTGCCGGCACTTTCCCGAATAAGTTGTAATTTGACAAATATTCAAAACCAAAAAACTGTATAGAAAACCCCTCCCCGCGGAGGCACAACTTGTTTCTACTGTATTTTCTAAAATACTTCTTCCTCACAAAATTTGAAAACGGAAATATTTAGAGAAGAAGACCACAAAACGACCTGCATTTGCAGATTTGCCGGCACTTTCCCGAATAAGTTGTAATTTGACAAATATTCAAAACCAAAAAACTGTATAGAAAACCCCTCCCCGCGGAGGCACAACTTGTTTCTACTGTATTTTCTAAAATACTTCTTCCTCACAAAATTTGAAAACGGAAATATTTAGAGAAGAAGACCACAAAACGACCTGCATTTGCAGATTTGCCGGCACTTTCCCGAATAAGTTGTAATTTGACAAATATTCAAAACCAAAAAACTGTATAGAAAACCCCTCCCCGCGGAGGCACAACTTGTTTCTACTGTATTTTCTAAAATACTTCTTCCTCACAAAATTTGAAAACGGAAATATTTTGAGAAGAAGACCACAAAACGACCTGCATTTGCAGATTTGCCGGCACTTTCCCGTATAAGTTGTAATTTGACAAATATTCGAAACCATATATGCAAATACCGTTGGATTGTGTGTGTTTTTGGCTTCTTTCTTTTTATTGAAAGAACACGTGTGATGCGTTGCTTTTTTCGTTAAAATTTTAGTAGTTTTATTTGGTTCATTGTGAAAACGAGATGTCGATTTCTTAAGAAATGAATAATATGAATGAAATGTAATGATAAACCTATGTTATATGTTTGGATGCTATTCACATGTTAATAGCATCCAAACATAGCTAAATATGTTGTATATGCCTCTATGTACATTTATGATTTTTAATGAATTTACATATTAGAAATAAAAACAATTCTTAAATGAACGTTAAAATATCAATTAAAGTTTTATTTCTACACTGAGTTGTCATTACAATTAAATTTTGATGTTTTTAAAACTGCGGACCACCGTCTTTTATAATATTTTAAGATAAAAATTTACTGTTCGATATAACGAATATCTCGGAATAACGAAAGGTCTGAACATTATATCATTCGTTAAACCGGGCTTTGACTGTACATATGTAAGTACGTATTTTTTTCTAACGACAAAATTTTGTGTCAAAGAAGTTTATGTCACAGCAAAATCCAATTTTTTCCCACCACTGACAAATTCTCCCGCCAAATTTTAATCTATTTTCTGTGGGAACCCAAAGTACAAAAAACACGCTATTATCGCCACGTTGCAACACTGCAATTGTTAACTATAAACAGCTGTTTTTCTAGCTATTTTCAGGTGCAGAAAATTAAGTTTACAAAAAATTATGAAAAAGTTTTAATAAAAAATGAAGGTAAGTCTGTAAATTATGTTTAGATATAGTGAATTTTAAAGTTAACTTAAATTTTAGCGCATAAGTGAGAAAAAACTAGAAGCCTTTGCTGTGGGTACCATGGGCAAAAGGCAATTGTCCAAAAAGGAATTGGAAGAACAAAAGAAAAAAGACGACGAAGCTGCTGCTGCCCATGTAAGTTTAATAAAACTGAATTATTGGAGATGGTTTTTCTATTATAACAAATAACTTTTAAACAGGTGTTTAAAGAGTTTGTAGAGACATTTCAAGATACTCCCTCAGCTTCATCTAAAATTTGGGTAAAAGCCGGTACTTACGATGCCGGTTCAAGAAGTAAGTTTATTTCTTAGTCGATTTTTTTCTTGTTTAATGTGTGTATGTGTGTGTGTTCGCTATTGAAAACATTTTACAGAGGAAGATAATCGAGAAAAGGGCAAGTTGTATAAACCCTCTTCAAAGCTGGAAGACAAAACTGCAGCGGAAAAAGCTCAAGAATATGCAAAAATGTTGGCTTCCGACTTGAAAAAGGACGCCCTTAGCTTGAAAAAGAAAAATCAAGAGAAAAAGAAAAGTAATTTAGAACTTTTCAAGGAAGAGTTGAGACAAATCCAAGAAGAACGTGAGGAGCGTCATAAATACAAGCATATGGTGCAAACTGCTGTTGTGCAGCCAGCCGCCCAACCAACTCATGCAACTACTGAAAGTCAGCATCAACATCAAAATACCCCAGAAGGCAGAACTGGTGGTTCGCATGACACGGGAGACCCGAATACCACAAATTTATATTTGGCTAATTTATGTCCAAAGGTGAGTTGAGTGTAATTGTAATAGAAATGCATGGCGACATAAACGTTTTCTTTTTATTTTTTGTTAAGTTGTCAGAACAACAACTGATGGAAATATTTGGACGTTATGGTCCTTTAGCCAGCATTAAAATTATGTGGCCTCGATCAGAGGAGGAGAAGATGCGCGATAGGAATTGCGGTTTTGTGGCCTATATGAGCCGCAAGGATGCCGAAAGAGCTTTAAAAGCGCTCAATGGCCGCTTCGTAATGGGTTATGTAATGCGTTTGGGTTGGGGCAAAGCTGTGCCCATACTAAATCAGCCTATTTTTATACCACCACCACTATTGGAACTATCAATGCCGCCACCACCATCCGGCCTGCCGTTCAATGCTCAACCTCCACCAGCAGAGCTGGTTAATTTACCCAAGAAGAACTACAAAGAGTACACGACTGATGAGGAAAAAGAAAATATGGAAAAGGTGAGACAATATTTCAACTTTAAGCAATTTATATTCATTATCCAATATCTTTTCAAGGTTTTAAAGAAAAGCGTGGTGAAGGTCATAATACCAACGGAAAAGTAAGTTTTTTTTTTTGTTATTTATAAAGAAAATGAGTTTTGAATTAATTTTTCTTTTTAAAGATCTGTGCTTCACATTATACATCGCATGATAGAGTTTGTGATACGTGAAGGCCCCATGTTTGAGGCTTTAATAATGAGCAGTCAAATAGAAAATCCACTCTTTTCATTTTTATTCGACAACGAGAGTCCTGCCCATATATACTATCGTTGGAAATTATTTTCTTTACTGCAAGGCGATACGCCCAACGAGTGGAATGAAAAAGAATTTCGTATGTTTAAAGGTGGACCCATATGGAAACCACCTGTGGCCAACTTTTATACTCAAGGCATGCCCGCCGAATTAGTTATTGATCCCGACGCTCCAGAGGCCCATAAAGGAGCTTTGTCTACAGCGTGAGTAAACTTTGAAAGTTGTTAAAAACAAATGCAAATTATTTTTGTTGTATTATCCCTCAGTCAACGAGACCGTTTGGAAGATATAATACATTATTTAACTCCGGAACGCACAAAAATCGGTGATGCCATGATCTTTTGCATTGAACACGCTGATGCAGCCGATGAAATATGCGAATGTATTGCCGACTCTTTGGCCAATCCCGCCACCCTGGCTTCAAGAAAAATTGCACGCTTGTATTTAATATCAGATGTTCTGCACAACTGCGCTGTCAAAGTTTCAAATGTTTCCTTCTTTAGAAAAGCGTGAGTTCTTTCCAAAGTCTTCATTTTAGCTTATAATCATGTCTTTTTTCTTTTGAAAGCATCGAAAAGCATTTATTAGAGGTTTTTGAAAACCTCCATACATTCTATAACAACATCGAAAGCCGCCTAAAGGCTGAGGGCTTTAAGAGCAGAGTTTTAAATGTTTTTAAAGCCTGGGATGATTGGGCTGTATATTCCAAAGAATTTTTAGCCCAGCTACGAGCGGTGTTTTTGGGAAAACAAGTAAAGTTTTTAAATGCATTTGTTTTAGGATTTTGATTTTAATAAGAAATATTTTCAATAGTATCAGCCCCCCGCTACTCCACCACCAGTCGAGGAGGTCAAAGAGGCCGAAGAAGAGGAAGACATTGACGGTGCTCCCTTGTCGGCGGACGAAAAAGATGATGAGGATTTGGATGGAGTGCCCTTGGATGGTGCTGCTTTATTGAAAGGTGTCCTTATGCGTGGTTTGCCCGAAACACAAAAGACTACACCACATCGCAGCCAAGATGTTAGTCGTGATGCTGATTATAATGATGATATAGATGGCATACCAAGTTAATTTTTCCGTTGATTATAATTGTATTGGTATTAAATTATAAATTTCTATTTTTAGTGGATGATGACATTGATGGTGTGCCTTTGGGAAAGGATCAGCAAGACTTTGCCGATTTTGGTGGTAAAAATTCAGTGAAACCACGTGCTTTTATACCCTCCAAATGGGAAACCGTCGACCCGGAACAAGTAGAGGCCCAAGCCATCACCACTAGCAAATGGGATGCTCTTGATCCACCCGAGGCTCCGAAATTTTTCAATAACTCTAGCGATGAAGAAGACGACGACGACGACGACGCGCTTAGTTACGATGAAATTAAACGTAAAAAATTACGCGAAATTGAAGTGAAAGCTATGCAATATCAAGATGCATTAGAATCGGGCGACATCGAGTGTAAATTAGGTTTGACGGTGCCGGAACAAGTGGAACATTATCGTAAGCGTTTGCTAAAGAAAGTAAGTACATATACCTACGTAAAGAAAATTATGTTAAAGAGCAATAAATAAAAGCAAGATTATACTACATGTACGGTTGGTTACATTGACATACATATGTATATCAGTCCGCAAACAACCTGGCAAAATACCTGCAAACAATTAAAATTGTATATATACATACACAGATGTAACAACAAACTTTGACGAAAAAATAAAAGCAGGAAAAAAATTAATTTTACTAGGCCTATTTTAAGAGTTATGTTTGCCGAACCAGCAAATACAGAATTTAGAAAAACTTTTTCTGATATCACTGTAAATTTTTTGTTTGTTTGTTAGGCAAACATAACCTTTCTTTTACGTTCTTTTACGTTTTCCTGTTCTCTCTTTTTGTATCTGTGTGATGTTTATGCATTCACAGGCGAAAAATTTTCGTTTCACGAGAGCCTATTTTAAGGGTTATGTTTCACGGGCTGCCAGTCGTGGGACGGGTCCGGTTATGTTTGCCGAACGAGCAAATACAAAATTTAGAGTAAATTTTTTGTAGATTAAATAATTGCTGACTGTAAATTTTTGACTTGTTTTTTGAGCAAACATAACCTTAAAATAGGCTCTCTTAGTGCTGTGTTATCATTTCTGATAATTTTTAGTGATACCTAACCCCTTTGGTTTTTTTCTTTTCAAGGAGTCTTTAGCAGAAGCTGTTAACTCGCCCGCAAGTTTTAGGCACAGCAAAGAGTCTAGTCCAGACAGTCCCAAAAAGTCAAAGCATCGTAAACGTTCACCATCACCGGCTCAAAATTTTAGCAACAGTTCACGATCCAGTCCGGCACGCAGCTCACGCAAACGTTCTGTATCGCCCTACAAAAGTAGCAGTCGAAGGGAACGTTCGCCCACATCCAGCAGTCGCGATAGCAGTAAATATAGCAAAAGACATCGTTCTCGCAGTCTGTCCGCTTCACCGCCTCATCCATTAGAGAGAACAGCCTACATTTCAAAGTCGACAGCGCGCTACGACAGTCCACATTCGTCATCATCCAGATCGAAAAGGTGCGTTATTGAAACTAAAATATGCATAAAATATTGTTTTGATGTTTCTTGCTTTGCCTCTTAGATCACCCTCACCCACTTACACACGTTCTTCCAAACGTGACATGGAACGAGAGGGCTATTCCGGCAGTAGTGGTCGCAGTGAGAAGCATAAACACAAGCATAAACATTAAGCTGCCATTCTTTTTTAGCGACACTTTTTTCCATCAAATAAAATTAAGAAAACAAAACATGTTTTAAATCTCTCCTCTTTCTGATAAACCGAAAGCCAGAATTTATTTTTGTATGTGCGCATATAATTATTATATATGTATGTATGTATGTCTGTAATTCTTCTTTAGGAAAGAAAACTCATGTAAAAAAAATATATATGTTATCAGGAAAATTATTAAAATTGTTAATTATAATGCATTATTTACGGCGCGATTGCGAATAAATATCCAGCGAACTTTAGTTGCGTTGCCTGCTTACATTAACAACCATAATTTTGCAAAAAAAAAAAAAAAAACATATTTGCCAAAAGAAAATATATTTGTAAAATTTATGATAAAAAGTAAAAATTATAGTACTTTTAACCAGAATTGAGCGCCTTAATGGAGGCATGAGTAGACTGCCCTATTGAGTCCCGTGGCCGCAGGCTCTGGGTGTTTCTGCAGACAAGCAAAATTCTTTCCAGTTTTGTTAAAAATCGTTTTTTTACATTCATTTATTTTTTTGTTTGCCATAAGAGGCAATTGAAAATGTATTATTTTAGGTCCAAAAATAGACCTTAATAATTGTTTTCTGTCTTTTTCAGCAAGACGATAAAATTGTGTCAAAGATTTGTTTGAACACTTGTGATTCGAATTGTATTCATGGGAATATGAGAAAGTTTCAAACATTCTTTTAAGTTTTCTCGAGTCTACGGATGAGTTGAGTGGCATCAACGAAATGTCGGCTGAAAAGGGCAGAAAACAATAAGTATTATTTTTCAAATTCAATTAACTTTATTCAAAAAAGAAAATAATAGCCACTGGGCTTGCAGACTGCAGTAGCCAGATGGCCATCCTGGCATCTGGCGACGCAACTGAAGTTCGCTGGCTATCTATAATCGAGCGATTAGTCTTGTCTTATATCTATCACATCATTCACATGCTCTTAAAAATACATTTTACACTTTCAATTCAATGCAAAACTTGAAGTATGTAATTAAATTAAATCAATGGAAATTATTGATTTCTGTTTCTTGCTTATAAACTTCTATGATATCTTCAATGATTTCCCAATGTTTTTCCTTGCTGATATCCGACACAAATGGCTGGAAGAGAATTGAAAAATTATTTACAAAAAGGTAAATTATTGCAATATTTTTTGTTGTTGTTGTTGTTTTCAACTTACTGTATACCACATAGATTGATCGTCAGATTCGTCAGTCAGTGGCACCTGAATGCCGTAGGTTTGAAGAGCCAAAGACAGACAACAAATGGCAATATGGGTTGGTTTGTGGTTGAGAATTTTTGTAGAATGATGAAAGTCCTGTAAAAATGATGCTGCTGTTTTAGCTATGGGTATGGATGACCACACATCACTACCCAACCAGTCTTGCAATGTTTTCATGTAGTAAAGTAAAAACTGGCAAACAGAAAAGATGAAAGGAGAAGGTAATGTAAATTTTCATTCTTTTTAATATATGTATAAATTTTATTTTTTTAACAAATTAGAATACAGGCCAATCATGAATATTTTCAAGGAATATGCTCTCCGTATGTTCTATAGTATCTTATCCAGTTTATCGCTCTCCTTATCGCCGCAACTTCGGCCTAAATGACGCTATACTCATTACATAGCCTAAAACTTAGTCTGCGTTGAAGTCGGTGGATAGGCATATATAGCCCCACCAAACCCTGCGCTCGACTTGGAACCATTCGTAAAAACCAAGATCGTGCCCCCTGATTGATCTATTTCGACACTAGCTAAGTACGCATTCGATAGATTTACGCTGAACGCCTTATCGGTCATTGGGACCGATGAGCAATAGTCAATGCAATTCGAAAGGTCAAGTATCCTTCCACGTGGAAGGATGCATGCCCTGAGAAAAAGTTTGCAATAAAAATTTCACCCCTTTTAATGAAAGTGGCGATAACGTGACCACTATCTATCAAAACGCTATTTTTACCAATAAAACATTCTTGTTCAAAAATAATCAACTATAACTTTTTAAATACGATTTGCTTACGCAATACCAGTTAAGGTTTAATCATGTTTGCATACGAACAAACCACTTTAAAAACTTTGATAAAAATATCTTTTATGATCGAAAATAAAGTCTACAATTTTGCATGGAGATATAATTAGATCTACCAGACTAAAACAAAGGAAATACGTTTTCGTAAAAATTTTCTAGATAAGACATTTTATAATTTTGATGACAAACTCAATAAATACATATCCCAATAAACATTTACTATTTTTATAAAATGCTGACAGTTGTCCTGTAGAAGTATGGATTTTCGTAGTCACATCACACACACACACACTATGTGGTCGAAGCCAAAATGACGTTTCGAAACTAGTAGATAGACAATTGTGGAATGGGCTGACTTTGAGACGTGACCACTATTTTCCTATAAGCTATTAAAAATGCCCACTGGCATGGCCTGGCTACAACAACAAAGAGAAAAAAAAAAACGGTTAAGGTTATGTATGCTCAACGAGCAAACGCAACACTTAGGGCAAACTTGTATTTGCTCTAAGATAAAATAATTCCTTCTTGTAAATTTTGTATGTGCACGTTGAGCAGATATAACCTTAAAAATGCTCTTGTAAAACTCAAGTTTGCTTTTACGTTTTCTTGCTGCTGTTTTATTATCATTGGTGTTTGTTTATGTATACATACATACATATATATGTATGTATAGTAGCGTGGGTCGATTTAGCATTCGATACTAAGCCATCGACTTTTTGATGGCATGAGGAAAAAAAAGTTTCACTATGACATATCAAAAAAATCATTTTCGTATTTGCCGAATTTAAATTTTTTGCCTCGAAGTCTCCCTAAGGAGGTGTGCTACGGGGTCGGTGTGTTCGAAAAAAAAATACTGGAGAATAAAATTATTGGGTGTTGATCATACATTTGACTTCTCTACGAGCGCCGTGGGAATGATTAGTACTAAAAGCCTTAACTCATATTTTCTTTAATCTCATATATTGTGGTCTAATATTTACCAATGTGTGTCTGTCTATCTTAATTTTAATTTCAGAAAGGCAATTACGATTTCTTAAAGGTACAGGTTCCTACTTAAAGGCTTATGCTGTATTGCGGTGCAATATACAAAGCAAAATACATAATTGGTGTTCTATGTTACGATGTTGGCAATATACTCTTAATTCGCATTTAAATGTGATGAATATCAAAATCACAAAATTTATTCAAGGCAAAACAGCATTCGCGAAGACCAAAGATGTAAGTCAGAAATAATTATTAATTTATTTATATAACTATTTATTATTTAAATTATACAATACATTTTTCTATGGAAGCAATAGCAAATAGTAGCGAAAGGAACAAATAGGGAAAAAACGTAAAAATATTAAATTTCACAAGAGTATATTTTAAGGTTATATTTGCTCAACGGGCAAAAACAAAGTCTACAGGCAACAATTATTTGATATTGCAAAAACAATTTTGTAAGATCAAATATAAATTTCCTTTAAATGTTGTAATAAAAGCGTTTGCTTTTATGATCCTAGGAAAATTTAATATTTTTAGCGGTTTTTTGTTGTTGTTGTCGTGCCCATATCAATGTGTATGCATTTTTAGTCGTACGCTAGCTTTCGACGTGAGGAAAAAAAGTTCCAATACGATATAAAAAAAAAAATTTGTGGAGTCCGAATTTCAATTTCTTTTTGTATGGCATCCCTCTAGGGGGTGTATTTAATAAAATATATATATTGGGGAGAAACGATTATTGAGATTCGGTCACACATTCATTCGCCTACGGGCACTAATTAGTGCCAGGAGTCCCTCTCTGGACGCTTCGAAAATGAAATTTTATTACATGGCATTAACTTCCCCCAGAATGCTTGTAGAACAAAAACATGAATGCCAACCCCCAATAATTTGTTGTGCTCAATATTTCTTTTTTTTTTTCTAGCTAGCCGACTCTGTATCACACTTCCCATGCAAAAATAAATAAAAATCGGACGCTTGGAGAATATTTTTTCTCTAGATATTTTACACTACAATATTATTACTTACTTTGTGGGGATGTTCAATGTTCAAATCAAACTTTAAAGTACGAGCAATCAATAGTTCTGCTTGAACAATGGCATCACGCATTGACCAATATTCATCGCCCAGCTCCAACGGAGATGCTCCACGATTTAGTGTACTATGAGCAACATTTATAACGTCGCGAATTTTTACAGGATCATCTTTTATTTTGCCAGCCAAATAAAGGGACGAAGCAGCAATGAGCTTAAATACAATGTACATACATATATAAAATTATTAATTATTTGCTCATGAAATAGGTATTTTCGTTTCGTTTTCCCTCAAATAAATAACCAAGTTTTCGAAAGATCATTTTTAGTAAGAGCCTGTAGGCTATATAATGAGTTGCCTAGAACATTAAAACGTTTCGACCGATCTATAATCAGTTTTAAACATGCCCTGCAACAACATTACTTATTAACAGAATAAACTTTTGTTCTCTGCATATATGTATATATAACTATCTGGCCAAGATACATATCCAACTACAAGGATCACGCTTTTTTCTCTCTTCGGATCCCATTTTTAATTTGAAATTGTTTACTATTAGTATTATTATTTTTTATATTATTTTTACATTACTACGATTGTTACTACTTTAATCATTTATGGCCCTATGGGCTCGATTAATTGTCAAATAAAGAAATGAAAAAAAAAAAATGAAATGAAAAGAAAGGTGTACAAAAGTACATACACACCATAATTTATGTAAATACTACAATTAAGAAAGAAAGTCTGTGCTTACATATTCATCATAATCAGCGCCATCAACCTCTCTAAAAAATCGATGATATATTATGGCAGCACCAGCTGAAGTTAATGGTTTAATTTGCAATTTAATAGCACATTCAAACAGAAACCGTGCCACAACACCAGGTTTATCATTCTTTCTGCAATCAATTTAATTACCACCAAATTAGAAAGTGTCTTAAACAAATTTCACATCTTATTAACCTGTAGTCTGTTGGCTTAACTTTTTGTAGTTTGTTTTCCTGTACACGACTTTGTAAGGACATGACATCAACAATATTTTTCATGGTATTTGAATTCTTCATTTTTCTGTTTGGTATGTGCGGAGCTCAAACAGTTTTAAGGAGCCTCTGCTATGGGTTTTAAAGGCTTCCACACAAGTGCAGCTTTTTCATGAAAATTATAAACAAGTAGACACCAATAGTATTTTCAGGCAATGTTTCTTAAAAAACTCAGGCCGATTTTATTAACAATTTAATAATAGGTATATGTACGTACCTATGTATATTTATTTTAACTTCTTAACTAAATAGTATGTATTTACGCAAGAAGTATTTAATGAATAAACCAGACAGAATTTATATAAACTTACATTCAGCTTTCTCCAAAAAATTATATGCAAATTTTCTACTATAAAAACCGACCGAATAAAATAGTACGTATGTATATGGAGTAAATAAATAAATATGTATGCTAAAAAGTTGTTTTAAAACAGCAATGTTGTTATTGGCTTACGATTAGACACTACCAGCAAGCAAGTATTGTTTAATGTTGCTTTGCAACAACTTTTTGTTATTTTTATTGCAGAAATTTATTTAAAAAAAAATAATTCACACCAAACTGAATTGGTTATTCGAAAAACAATGCAATTATTTTTTTCGCTGGCGTTGCCGGCGTATCAATAAATTAAAAGCGTTGCCGTTTTGTGGAATTTTTCCCCTAATTTACTTTGGTGGAATTTTTCGCTTAGTCGAATAATATTAGACCAACACCTGTTCGATTAATTTAAAATAGATAATTTCATTCAAAGAACTAAGCCAAAAAATTATTCCAATCAAACGAAAATATAGTTTTTCTGTTGAAAATGTGTATATGTATAGTATATGAAGCTGTTGATATCGGATACATAACATTATCGTTTTTGATAAAATGTTTTTTGTTTTCATAGTGGTTAAAGTACAAAGATAACTCTTAAAGTGGTTAGCAATTATTCAGACCGTGACAACTGAAATCACTTTACACTTACAAAATGCATGTGTTAGTTTGTGTATATTACGCGGCGAATTCTAGTGCACCCAACTGATAACAAAATCGCCTTGTTTTAAAAATATACATAATTTTTTATTGGCAGGTAGAGTGGTTTTCGTTGTTTTGCATAAAAAAATGGTACTTTTAGTATGTATGTATATCGGATCCGAAGCCGAACTCATACTTTCAGAATAAATGCCAAAATATTACTCTTCTATCCAGAAGTGTGCAACGAAACCTTCAATAATTAATATTGATAATGAAATACTGAGTTTGATGAATAATCACTTACTTCGATTATGCGTTAAATTGATTTAAATCAGAAAATTGTCTATTTGAATTGTGTAAAATTTTTATGTTTAATTTTGAAATCCTTTTTTTTATGTCTCTTTGAAAATTTTAAACGATAACGCTGTAAACAAATGATTGGCGCCACTATTCTGCAACTCGATATAATCAAAGCTGTCGCTAAAAATCTCTAAGCTCAACTAAGCGAATTTTAGTGACGGCTGGACTTGTATAAACTGTATGCGTGAAAATTTAATTTAGTGCCATTGCTAAAATTTTTATTACTTGTTCAGAACAATTAAATTTTTAGCTTAAAAAAACTAAAATTTTTGTTCACAAAATTTTTGTTGCTAAAAAGTTAACTTTCCTTGAAAAAAAATTAACTTCGGTATTCATAAAAATTTAAATGTTGCTCAGATAAATTTTATATTTTTGGAATATCTATAATTCGTACACAGCTTATACACGTCTGTCTAGTCGTCGGTAAAAATCGCTTAACTGAGCTTAGAGATTTTTAGCAAGAGCTCTAATTGTAGCGAGTTACAGAATAGGCCCGTAGATTTATAGAATTTATGTTTCACATTGTGTAATTTTTTCCAAACTGTAAAATAACACTTTAACGGAAAATAAGGTTTAGGCGGTTTTACAGTCGTTTTAACTTTTACTGATATTATATTAGACTGAAAATTATTTAAACATTTCTTGCAGTATATCTTTTTTTGCTCACAATAGCTATTTGAATATTTTTCTGTCATGGCTTTCATATTTATTTCTACTGCTCTATTTCTAAGCGAAATTTAGGTGTGAGATTTTCAAAATCATACTTTACAGAAATTATTATAAATGGGCATAATAAAAAATTTATTTCCATCACTAGAATATTTTAGCACATTTATCGATAAATTTATTCTTCATTGTTTGCCAACAAAACAGGGTGGCAATATTTTAAACAGGATATTGTTGTATACCGCAAAATAAAGAAAGTTTTGTTATTAAAAGTCGACAATAACAGAAAGTGTGGACAAAAACAACAACTAACATACACATACATAAGTAGATATTGATTTTTCTGGCAAGTGTTGCAACATTTATTTCGGATAACGCAGGGAAAGTTAACAGAACTGTATTAATAATAACAAAATTTATCTCAATAATAAAAAAATGCTGCAAGGAAATATAAAATAGAGTGTAAGTTTTGGAAATTTGTTGCAAAACAATATTGATCTCTTCAAATAAATACGCAATACTGGGTATTTATTTGGATGCATGTACAATGTGTACGCATGCACACATACATAGGTACATGTGTATACATATGTATGTTTTTTCTGCAAGTAAAAATATTTGAAAACAAAATTTCAAACATAAAATTTACATATTTTCGTGAATTTAAAGAAAAATTTGAATGATCACAAGCTTCTGCAGATAAAAAAGTATGTAAGTACATGTTTAATTTGTTCCGATGGCAAAAAAAAAACAAACAACAAAAAACTAGCAGACTTGTACTGATGTACCAACCTTAAAAGAATTAATTCACAAGCAGAAATGAAAGTGCTTAACAATCAGTACATATCGTACATGTTAAGCAGTCACAATAATTAAAAAATATTTTTCATAAAATGCAAACCAAAACTGCGTCATATAAGATTTAACATAAGCCACAAATCGAAAGAAAAAACAACTCAATGCTAAAAATCGTACACCCAGTATGCACAAATAAAAGTAACCTGAACATGTGTGTTGAGGAATCTTCCCACAAACTCATCACTGTAGCGTTTACAGAAACTCATCAAACAAACTACTAACACAAACTACTCACACTCATATATACTATCCACATTTACATAAACATACACACACACATCAACATTCTTTTTATTCACTCACTAGAAAATCAGTCTTACTCAAGTATACAGTCCATTCAGATCGCCACACGGAAAGCAAGGCACAAATAAACAATTTAATTTTCAAATACAAACAAGAAAAACAGAGTTTTCATTACAAACGGAAGAGTCTTGGACACAGGGGTCCAAGAAGCGTGAGTAAACCATAAAATAGAAACAGTTCCTCACCATAAATTGGTCCTTCGAGCCGGATTTGGACATAGTGACTATAGTGAAGTGTTAGCTCCTCTGGAACACAAGGGTTCCATTGGACACTAGTTAGAGTGAAGTGTTAGCTCCTCTGGAACACAAGGGTTCCATTGGACACAGGTTAAGTTGTAGGAAAACGTACCTACATAGTTTCATGTGCATTGGAGACAAAACGGTCGTCTTAAAGTTTGCAAATCAAGGGTTGTTGTAAGAACAAAACAACAACAACAAACAGTGGCAAAAATTCGTTAATTTGAAAAGTAAAGTGGCGTGGTCTGTTCAAACAGCAACAACAACAAACGAAACGTTTAAACAGAAAAAGCACGGAGTGCAGAAAGCTATTATAACATACGGGTAATAAATAGTAAGCAACGTCAAGATTAAACAAAGTTTTTGAAGTTGTGAAAAATCAACAACAAACAGAAAAAAGTGAACAGAAAGTAATAGCAACAAAAAAAGAAGATCACGAATATTGAATAAAGTGCGCGTGTGTGTTTGTAGCAAATTAAACGCCGACACAACAAAAACATAGAATTGATTTGAGTGTGTGTTGTGGCAAATTTTGATGCTGTCACTATAGGCAGAAAGTAAATCAGCGCAGCTACCGAAAATAAGCAATATTCATATAAAGCAAAAACCAAACGCAAGCGTGCTCTAAGTAAATACATACGTACATTTTAAAGTGTTTGTGACGCTGTCAATATATAGAGCAGAAAGTAAATAGTAGCGCGGCTGCTGTGAAAAGAGTAAAACAAATTGAAGAAAGAATCGTTGTATGTACATATGTACGCAATTTAGTGAGAATATTGAAAGTGAAAATAAAGCTTTGTTGTTGCAAAACTTGTATTCGGGATAATTTAATGTAAACGTATGTAATAAACACTGTTCGCGTACAGGGTAGAATAAACATAAACGATCAAACTTAGAGAAAAAACTGTTGCGGTTGTGAATCAAAACAAATTAGCAAACGAAATTTTACTACACTAAAGTGTAAGTACAACAAGGCAGAATTATAGCTACAGCGGCTAGCGAAAAACGACAATCGACGGAAATTGATAAGCAGTAAGTACACACTTTTTATTACATTGTATTTTGAAACAATATGAAGGCGATTCAATCCAAACGCCGACTAGAAAAAGGCACGATTACTCGAGTACATACATTCGTCACGAATCCTCCGGACAATGTAGATGCGGAGCAATTGCAGGCTCGACTTAATCGTCTAGATCAGGCCTGGAAGGAGTTTGAAACTCTGACAGCACAATTATACAATCATGAGGGTGAAGAAGGGTTTATTGATCCGGAACAGGAAATGTGCACCTACGAAGAGAAATATTTCCACTGCACTGCATTGCTTCAACGTTGGCTGAAAGCCTGTCAGCCTAACGTATCGACGCCTGACCCACAGTTTGATTTATTTTCGCGCTTGGCAGAGCAACATTCAACGCTGCTGCAACGCTTAGACGCACCATCTAGTTCACGTAATGAGGAATTGCCAAAAATACGAATTGAACCATTTGGTGGAAGTTACAAAGAATGGCCGTCATTTAAAGACCTATTTGTTAGCGCTGTCGATTCGAAGCCTAATTTATCGAACGTGCAAAAATTTCAATATTTAAAATCTCTCTTGAAAGACGACGCTGCAACTCTTATTAAACATATTCAGATGGCAGAAGGCTCGTATGCTACAGCATGGGATCGACTCAAAGAACGCTTTGATCGGCCTCGTCATATAGTAACGTCTTATATTGAAACTTTCATGGGGCTTCCTTCGTTAAAGGAAGAAAATGGTAGCATACTGAGAAGAATCGCTGATACTTCGAATGAGGTTTTGAGGGGCTTAGATGCTATTGGCAGCAATGAGCGCGATCATTGGCTCATACATATTTTGCAAAACAAGGTAGACTCAGATTCCCGTCGTAAATGGGTTGAAAGGTCTCGCGATAAAGATAAACCAACAGTTGGTGAGTTTTTGGAGTTTCTCGAACAACGCTGCGAGGAGCTAGAGTTAGGAGCGAAATTGACTTCAAAATCGGCAAATCCAAAGCGAAGTACTTCCACATTCCTATCATCGACAACAACTGCGGAAAATTGCGCCAATTGTAATTCGATAGACCATCAGATCTATAAATGTAAAGATTTTTTATCCCTGGCTGTTGATCAACGTCGCTTAGTTATAAAAAAGAACAATCTTTGCTTTAATTGCCTACGAAAAGGACATTCGGCGCTTAAGTGTAGCTCACAACACAAATGCCATTCATGTCGACGCAATCACCATACATTACTGCATTTTGATCAGTCAAATCAAAAACAAATGTCAACGCGGTTTACACCGCGTCCCACACAGCCTGCTGATTCACATGGTTCTAAACCAGTATCACTCAACGCAATTGTAGGTCATTCGGGCGCTGCATCAGCCATCGCCAAAAATATTATACATATTCTTCCTACAGCTTTGGTTGAGGTAAAAAATAGTCTAGGTCATTTCACTACATGTAGACTTTTACTTGATACGGCGTCAGAGTTGTCGTATATCACAGAGGATTGTATGCAACGCTTGGGCCTCACTCGCTATAGGTCCAAAATTTCACTTTCTGGCATATCATCGGTAAAGGCAGAATCGACACGTGGTCATACTGCTTTATATATTAAATCAAGAAACTCTCATTTTACATTAAACGTTCAGGCACACGTACTAGGACGTATAACTTCATCGCTTCCGAGAAGTACAATCACGCTTTTACACCGTCAGAACTTAGACAAGATTAGCCTTGCTGATCCAACATTTTATGAATCAAATCCTATCGACATTTTACTAGGTGCAGACTATGTCTGGAGCGTGTTTACACAAAACAAAATGCTGGACAATCAGGGTAACACAATGGCAGTTTCGACAGTTTTTGGGTGGGTAGTTACCTCGATTATTTCATCACAAAATCAGGCATCACTTGCTGTACATCAATCAACAGAATCTTTGCTCACAGTGGCAGACATCGATAAATCTCTTCAAAAATTTTGGGAAATTGAAGAAACACAAACGCATGCACAGCAAGATGACGAATTCGTTGCGATTGAAAAATATTTTCAAAATAATCATAGCCGACATGTAGACGGGCGCTACATTGTTAAACTTCCATTTAAGGAGCAAGAACCAGTTTTTAATAACACATATCAAGGGGCACTGTCCAGGTTTAAGTCGACAGAAACAAGACTCTCAAAAAATCTTGCTTTGAAAGAAAGTTACACAAAATTTATGAGGGAGTATCTTACTTTGGGACACATGCGAGAGCTGTCGCCAAAGGAAGTAGACGTAACTGAGGGACGTCTATTTTATTTGCCACATCATCCAATTATTGGCCCTAAACTTCGGGTTGTTTTTGATGGCTCATTTCGAGATACAAATAATAATTCGTTAAATGATAAATTACACATTGGGCCGGCAATTCAGCGCAATTTATTTGCCGTAACTTTTCGCTTTCGTTTACATAAATTTGTTTTTTCGGCGGATATTGTAAAGATGTTTCGACAAATTTGGGTGGCCGCAGATCATCAGAGGTATCAAAGGATAGTATGGAGAGAAAACCCAAGCGATAAGTTAAAGCATTATCAGTTATGTACCGTCACTTACGGAACAGCTTCCGCACCGTATCTTTCAGTACGGGTGTTGGAACAACTCGCACATGATTATAAAGAATCGCATCCTAATGCAGCAAAAATCATTCTCGAAGACTTTTACGTCGACGACGTGTTAACAGGAGCTTCAACTACAGACGGTATTCTAATGAAACAATCAGAACTCATTGACTTGCTTTCACAAGCGGGCCTTGAACTGAGCAAATGGGTGTCCAATTGCGACAATATATGCCCACCTGGTAGCGAAGATTATAGGTTGGGGCCAAATGACGAAGAAAATACGGCCAAGGTTTTGGGTTTATATTGGAGCCCAAATGAAGATATTATTAGGTACAAAATCAACTTGGAAGGCTGTGCGAACGCCACAAAAAGGAAATTAATATCAGATGTTGCTCGCATCTTTGACCCCCTGGGTTTGGTTTCGCCAGTCGTAGTAAAGTTTAAAATCTTATTTCAAGAACTTTGGTTACTAAATCTTCAATGGGACGAAGCGCTGCCAACGAATTTGGAAAAAGAATGGCTAAAGTATCGAGCGGACTTACAAAATCTCGCAAAATTGAAACTACCTCGCTACGTTCCGAACTTTAGTTCTAGCATACAACTCCATGGGTTTTGCGATGCTTCCCTCAAAGCTTACGCTGCAGTTGTTTACTGCCGAACTCAGAATGAAGAGGGGGATGTTTTGGTGAATATAATGGCATCGAAAACTCGTGTTGCGCCATTAAAGCAGATTTCTTTACCCAGGTTGGAGCTATGCGGAGCTCTACTATTGACACGCTTGATGAAGTCAATAATTTCAGCACTTTCCCACAAAAATACTACGGTATACGCCTGGTGTGATTCCACGGTGGTACTGTCATGGCTCTCAACGCAACCTTCTAAGCTTAAAACATTTGTAGGGAATCGTACATCGGAGATTTTGGAAACTCTACCTCGAAATGTCTGGCGGCATGTCAGCACTAAGCAAAACCCAGCGGACTGTGCATCGCGTGGTATAATGGCCGATCAACTGCTTGAACTGGAGATTTGGTGGTCAGGTCCAGCTTTCTTAGCAGCACGACAACAAATTGAACCGATTGAAAAGAAACCTTCCTCAGCTGACAGGGCCAACATAGAAGCCGAAATAAAAGCAGCACCAAAGTCTGTCAGCAACGTTGCAACTGCACTCAACTCAGTCGTTGATGACATAAACCCACTAGAATCAGCTCTATCAAATGTATCTCAATGGTACAAATTAATACGTGTTGCTGCATACGTTAAGCGTTTTATCAATCTTTACGTTTACAAAATCAAGAATCCATCTGGGAATTTAACTTTCGATGAAATTGAAAGCGGCAAAATTCTATGTATTAAATTAGCTCAGAAGGAATTACTTGCTGATGGAAATCCATCTAGTCAAAAAGGAAAAACCAGCAACGTTTCACTCCTGAAACTTTCACCATACATCGACAACAATGGACTTATGCGAGTCGGAGGTCGACTTTCGAATTCCGAGCTTTCAACTGAAGTTCAACATCCCATAATCCTGCCAAAGGATCATAAAATTACCAGACTCATCCTAGAAGAAGAACATAGAAAAAATATGCATCCTGGAGTTTCAGCACTTTTCGTCATTATCAGGCAACAATATTGGATAATTGGAGCTAGAAATTTAATACGCAAGCTCACCCATGAATGTTTAAAATGCTTTCGCCATGCACAACATAGCACAGAACAACGAATGGCGGATCTACCTAAAGTACGTGTGACACAGGCTTTTCCGTTTCAAAACACAGGTTGCGATTACGCAGGTCCCTTTACGTTGAAATTACATCGCGGACGTAATCCAAAAACATCGAAAGGGTATATATGTCTTTTCGTTTGCATGGCAACCACAGCTATCCATCTGGAACTAGCTACTGATTTGACGACGGATGGGTTCTTGGCAGCACTGCGGCGATTCACGGCTCGTCGTGGGAAATGCTCAACTATATACAGCGATAATGGTACTAATTTTGTAGGTGCTAAACGACAGCTTAATGAGATGTACCAGCAGCTACAATCGGAGACACACAACAATCTCATCACATCTACTTTAGCAAAAGAAGGCATCAAGTGGATTTTCATTCCGCCTTACTCACCACATTGGGGCGGCATTTGGGAGTCCGGCGTTCGCTCCGTAAAACTTCATTTACGTCGCGTCATCGGTTCGACTGTACTCACGTTCGAACAATTTCACACACTCCTCACACAAATAGAAGCAGTCATCAATTCCAGACCGCTTGGTTCAACTTCAGACACTGATGTCGAGTATTTGTCTCCATCACATTTTTTAATTGGTAGACCTACGGTTATGGTACCGGAAGGTGATCTAACTACAGTCGCAACAAACCGTCTTGACTACTGGCAACACATACAATGTATGTACCAAGGATTTTGGCACAAGTGGAGCAAAGAATATTTGACATCCCTACAGCAACGACCCAAGTGGCTCAAATCGAATCAAACTCTTGAAGTAGGTGACGTAGTTCTAATAAAAGAAGATAAGGTTCCACCTTCAACTTGGCTGTTAGGACGCATAGTCGAAACGTTCCCTGGCAAGGATGGCTTAGTTAGAGCTGTGCGACTAAAGACTGTTAGCGGTACTACAACAAGATCAATTTCCAGACTCGTGAAGCTTCCCAGATGCTGAAAATGTTGTTTCAGGGGCGCCCAGGATGTTGAGGAATCTTCCCACAAACTCATCACTGTAGCGTTTACAGAAACTCATCAAACAAACTACTAACACAAACTACTCACACTCATATATACTATCCACATTTACATAAACATACACACACACATCAACATTCTTTTTATTCACTCACTAGAAAATCAGTCTTACTCAAGTATACAGTCCATTCAGATCGCCACACGGAAAGCAAGGCACAAATAAACAATTTAATTTTCAAATACAAACAAGAAAAACAGAGTTTTCATTACAAACGGAAGAGTCTTGGACACAGGGGTCCAAGAAGCGTGAGTAAACCATAAAATAGAAACAGTTCCTCACCAATGTGAAACATTTATTTATATGATTCTTAACTGACTCAAGTTTAACCTCCCTTTCTTTTTCATTAATAATGTTACGTGCTTAATGTTGATGGTAGCACGCTAAAAACCAGACTGTCCCAAAAGCTTGCATCATGCCACTATTCATAGGAAGTTGCCGGATTCGAGAACCATCGATACACTTATGCTAATGACTTGAGCGCCATCCATGGTCAAATTGATCTCGAAAGTTCTAAGACAACAACCTTTGTGCTAAAGCTTAAGACGTGGCAACAAATTTTTTTGACAGTCAAATGTTTATGCAATGCAAGTATTGCATGTATGCTGGTCCCACTAATGCCTAAGATTGTCTCAATCTTATGATAGGTCACAATCTTATGACGATCGCACAGCACTAATGGTTTTCGCAACAATAACTGATTTCGAACGACCTTTGTAAAATTCAGCTTGGAGAGAGCTACGACCACGATTGAATTCCCAATACATACTATCGATAAGCAGTGGTCTTTGATGAAGCTTTATCGCCAAAAATTTAATTAAGTTCGTCCATGTACTGTTGCTGAATTAATCCACGTAAAAAGTTATAAAAAAATCGCACGATAACGATTTAGTTCTATGTTTGTGTCCAAATAGCGCACGTATGGCAAAGAGTTATGAGTACGTATAATCTGAAAAATGCCCAACATTATAATAGAACTGTCAGTGGCCAGACTGCAACACTTGGGTTGCCAAAAACAGCTGGCTGTCCACCTAACTATAAAATTTTACTTTTTTTTACTTCGCCTCGATGTATGAATTGGTAGAGTGCTCTACCAAGAGACTCCAAGGTTGCAGGTTCGATTCCTGCCAAAGGCTCTGGGTGTTTCTGTAGACAAGCAAAAGGCTTCGCAGTTTTGTGTTTGTTAAAAAAAAAAAAATGATATTGTTACGTTTTTTGCCTTTAATAAAAACGGTTTTTATTAAAGGGTAAAAATGTAACAATATCATTTTTTATGTTCAGTACTTTTTTATATACAGTACTTTCACTTCCGTTCACTCTTTATTAATTATTCAACTATGGTTGGATTCCACACAATTTATTAATCGCTCAAAAAAGGCTCGTGTCGATTGGTCGAAAGAAATGCTCAAAAAAAAAAAAAAGAAATGCGGTCGGGGGACCCCCGTTAGGAACGAAGTTCCTTACTTTTTTTTTCATCTTTGAATGTAATACAAGGTGAAATCTGTATGTTTTATTTTGTGTTGTTTTTGGAATTTTTAAATTTTATGATTCTTTAAATTTTTGGAACGTTTTATTTTTTACTTTAGACACATGCAGTATTTTTTTGTCAATCTGCTACAAAACGGTGTCTCCGCTGCTGTCAGCGGAGACACCGCCCATCATACACAATTGCTTGTCGACAGTACACCAATACATATAAACAGCTCACACGCTTTCGTGACGATTTCTACTAATTTCCACTACCAGCAAGCCGCGTTAAGGAACTTCGTTCCAAAAAAGAAAAATATGATCGCGGTGCTTCGTAACACGTCTATGACATCGTGGATATTTAGGTGTATGAGCCCGAAATTAAACAGCAGTTGACTGTATGGGTCGAAGCACTTCCAAGCAAATGGTCACCGGTTTTTTCGGAAAAACTGGATATTTTGCAAACAAACGTACCACTACTAGGAACTTGGTAAAGAAAAACAAACAAAAAACGAGTATAAAGCAATTTGAGGTTAAGAAAATTTTTGGAAGAAAACATGTTTTTGCACTTTAGTGTAAATTTATTTATTTTACTGCAAGCAGTTTCGACAAGTGTTTCAAAACTGCTTGTATTGAAAATTCTTCAGAATTATTAGATTTCCTGTTTTTGTTTCATTTTTAGCATCATCCAGCATCTTTTGGCTCATTATTACTTGTACAAAATAATAAAAACTTAATAAAAGCCATAAAATTTGGAATATATTTTCGAATTTTGTTTTTATAATGAAAACTTTAAGCACAATAAAGCGCCTGTATTGTTGTAGCATTGATATTTCGTAGGCATAAGGAATATTTGAATACAAATGTATGTGTACATAAATATGTTTAGTTATATCTATATGTACATACATATGTACCGATTTATGTCTGCACGCACATATGCACATATTTATGTATGTAGTCAATAAATTAAAGTTTATTATTAAAAGCTAATAAACTAAATAAGTTTAAAATGGAAAGAGATCATTCAATATGCATTATTGTTTTTGAAGAAAATCTATAGGAGATTTGTTTGCGAGATTGTTATACATACATACTTTTAAATTTGTTGTTCGTCTAAATGTTGATGTGTACGCTCGTAAGATTGTGGACACGCCGCCAAAAACTTGCAAGAGGAGGGAAAATACAAATGGAAATGACAACTAAACTCTAACACAGTGCGACTAGAAGAGGAATTTTATAAAACGATGTAGAACTGACGGATTGCAAATTGAATTACACGGTATTACAAAATGGAAGGAATTTTATGTATGCATGTATGTATGTATGTGCAGTAGAGTGGGCCAGGGACAACAATTTGTAGAGATTGTGCCATCGAGAATAAAAAAATCTACTACTACAAAGGAAAAAAATTATTTTCGAGGCGTTTGAAATTAAAATTTTTTTTTTAATTTTGTATGGAACGACACTAGGGGTCTGGAACACTCGAAAAAAATTTCTTAGCTTTGATGCCAAGAGGGCGGATCTCGCTCTTAAACTAAATAGAAAGAATCTAAGGACACTGTGTGGGGCGCTAATAGGCCACTATACCTGCAGGAAGCATCTACCCAAAATGAGCCTATCCAGTACGGCAACCTGCAGATTTGGCGGAGAAGAAGAGGAGACAATGGAATACTTGATAATTGAATGTGTGGCACTTGGCCACAGAAGACACAGGCTGTTGCAGGCCTGTAGATTGGGTTCACAGGGCTTGCAAGGGCTTCCACAGAAGAAGCTAATACTGTTTCTTGATGTATTAAACATGTGAGGGACAAAGGGTTGCACAATGGACCAACCTAGTAATATTACAATACAATACAATACAATGGGAGGCACCCGTACGGTGTTCTAGAAAATTTGTAGAGAAACCAATTATTGGGAATTGATCACATACATACATACATATATGTTGATTAGTTGAATAGTTTAGCGTTGCAAAAATTAACTATTAATATTAAGTTTATCTACTTGTGAAAACTTGATATAAATCACAATACAAGTAATAAGATAGTCTGTTGGCTGAGCCATGAATCAGCTGACTTAGTAAAATTTTCCGAATGAGTCTACAGAGATGATAGGCGAACAAACCGAGTTGAGAAAATTAATATTTGTTTGAAGTGTATTTATTATAAAAATTTTGTACGGAATATCCCTATTGAAATATGTACATTTGAAGTATTGATTTTTTGAAATGAAAAACTTTGTCTTCGGAAATTTGGCAACAACACATTTATATACATACATATTCAGCCCAATCACGAATATTCTCAAGGAATTTTATTCCTACGGAAAATACGTTTCTCGAGAAAAAATTCCTCCAATCATAAATTACACCTGAGAAACCAAAAAATAAAACTTGGTAATATCGAAATTTTTTATAGGAAAAAACAAAAAACATATGTTTTTAAAATACCTATTTTTACCCCCGCCGACTATTTTTCCCCTTCGATGTGGCTAAAACAGGGAAGGTAAAAAAAAAATTTCCGAAGGAATTTATCAACATAATAAGAGGAAGGGGAAAAGAGAAAAAACTCTCACGGAATTATCATTCATGATTGGCCACAAGCTTTCGCAGCATTGCATTAATTTTCTCTCTCACTATTATTTCCAAAGAGAAACACTGTGCGTCATTGTGTATATGTCATGGTTTTGTGAGCTCTCCAAGTAACCTCAACAACGCTGCTTGCTGATGATGTTTGTTACGAATGCTGAATGCTAAATGCTTCGTTTGGCTGGCTGGTCGAACGGACACAAAATTTATGACAATCTACACCAGATAAATATGATTGTAGTCGCTAAAATTCACTTGACTTGGTCACTTCGAACGGTTATATTTATTTTTTCTTGAAATTCTCCCGTGAAAATTCGAACAAAAAACGTTTTAATGCAAAAATGTTTGCGTAAGAGTTTGTTATCTTTTGCAAAACCTAAATTATTGAAAATATGTTATTGAAAATTCTGAGTTCAATAACAACAAACAAGTGTTGAAAAAGTGTCCCGAAAAAAAAACTAAAATCCATTAAAATCATTATTTTGTCTTATTCAATGGAAATTATGCCAACACACATTCTGACAACATACGTACATAAATTTTGCAAATTTTTGTTTTTGAGAAATTAAAAATCGTGTACTAAAAATAAATCCATACGGGACGGGACATCTATTTTTATGTAATACATTTTGCGTGTTTCGTTCTTTTTTTCTTTTAAACATACTAATACAATTTTTATTTGTTTTGTGCTCGTGGTGATTAATATTCTTTTTTTTTGTTTTTTGCTCGTGCGTTTTCAAATATGTAATTATTAAGAATTTTTATTTTTAAACAAATCAAGTGAATGTCGGCATAAGTTCTTACATAAATATTTATTTTAATTTTAAAACCAAAAAAAAAATAATTTTTTTTTGTTTATTAATTATTGAAAGGAAAAAATAAAAATTGCGACAAATGGTTGTCTTGCAAAATGTATTTTTAAGTGAAAATTGTTCACTGAAAATAATGTGTGTCCGTTTATATTAAATGATAAAGTCTCAGTTCTGTGTTTAAATATAATTTGCTCACATCGTTTTTCCTATCGACAATATCTGCAATTGTAGGAAAAAAAAAACTGTCAGTGAAAATTTTTGAAAATGCCGCAAATATTGCGCAGAGTTTCGACAAGTTCATACTGAAAATATGTTGAAAAATTGTATCTAAAATAATAATTAGAAAAGTTTACAAGCACATTGAGCTCAAATTGCCACTGAGAAGTGTAATTTATTTCAAATTAATATTTTAAAGCCTGTAAAATTTAGCAGGTACAACTAAATTAAAACTGCTAAAAAAAAATAAGCGTGAGAAAAAACTTCACAAAATAGAATAATAATGCAATAATTATTATGCAATAAACATTTTAAAGTTGTTTCAATTATATTTACATGTAAATCAAAACTCAAAACATTTTCGGCTGAGGCGAGAAACTGTGTGCTCAAAACGCAAACTAAAACCTGCGTATACGTGCTGCAGTATCATGCAATCAAGAGTTTGACACATCACTCATACGCATCAAACGTATGGACATCGGACAGTGAAAACAATAAAAATATTAACTTTAGCTTTTGTTTGAGCTGGAATTTTGGGTGGTACTTTTAATTTTTTTGGTTACAAAATGTTAAAATCTACCGAAAAATTGGAAATTTTAAAATACATTTACGTTTTCAGTGCCGATTTTAGAGAAACGCCTACAAATTTACATTCTTGAATTTATATTCAAAACAATAACACCGGTATTCATAAAAAATAAAACGTTGCTCAAATACATTTCAGAAAAAATTTTATATGAGAAATTTGTTGTAAAATGTGTTTCAACAATGTTTTATTTTTTATGAATACCGGTGTAAGAAAATATGAAAAATTGTTTTTGTTTCCAACTCTAATATACAAAATAAAATTTGTGCTCGTTTCAAAGAAACCGGTAGCTAGTGAAATTTTAACACAAAAGTGTTAAAAAGTGCTCAATAGATTTCGAAATCTAGAAAATAATGAAAGCCCAGTAAACAGTGCCAGCAATGCAAAACAAATTCTGACAAAAAAAATTATTATTATTTTTTTTTTGTTGAGAAAACAAAGAAAAAAAATTATTAAAACCCAGCCAAATTAAAAATATTAATAAATAGAAGTAATTTTTGTGTGAATACTAAAGAATCACAAAATAAAAAATACATAAAAATATTCTCAAAGGAAAAGAAGGTATTTATAGTATGTTTCCATTACCAGTTAAATCGCCCGCTTCGCTCTCAATTATATTTATGAATCACACTGTTTACACGACTTGTCTATGTGCTTCGATTTGAATTTTGTTTTTAATAAGCCAATATAAATATTCTACTGATTTCGTGAAGCAAATTTTTGTTGTAGCAAAAACAAAAAAACACATTCATAGGGAAACGTCTTCGGAGTTGGCATTGCAGGACATTAAATACAACACAGCACTTAACTTTTATTTTTATTTGAGGGACAATTACGTTTTCTTTGTTTCTTTTTTTATTTTTTTTATTTACAATATATGATTTTGATAGATAAAGCAGATAAGCTTGTGATATAAATTAGAGAAGACAGGAACTTTATGTGCTTCGCACCACGTAAGGTAGCTTGCTTCAATGTGAAGCAACTTCGTTTGCTCTCAAAATTTTGTATGGCGAAGCATATTACTTCGCTCCTGATAAGAGTGTTAAGCACAAATACATAGTGGGCGAAGCACATGTCATGGAAACATGCTGTTAAGCACAACGTATACAGAGGTGAAAGACGACCCAAACGAGACAGAAAAATAACGTAAACTCTGCACATCTCGTTTCTGGAAATGCTCCAGAATTTGTAATAAAATCAAGGTATCTTTATATCAGGTGGCCCTACAAGAGCAGCTGACTACTATTTCTATCCGTTGAACTGTCAAAGGTTTGTTTACAAACTAACTGCATAAATACACAACACAAACGCGAATGACAAATGACAAAATGTAGAGTAATTCTACCAACAAAATACGTGAACTGTTTGTTGGTTTTGTGTTTGTTGTAGTTCTGCGGCTTGAGGTAGCTTGAGCAAAACAAAAACAGAAAAAATGAAACGTTTCGTAGAGTTCTTTTAATGCGGCAAAGAAGTGTATGTAATGCATAGTATACAAATGTTCCATCAGTTGGTTTGGGCAAATTTTGTTTGCGATTAATAAAATATAATTAAACAAAAAAGGGTCGAATAAACTAACAGCCAAGGTAACTCGATACCAGATAGCCAGCCTTGCAATCCCACTGCTGCTTTAAGCCTGAGGAACTGTTAAAATGCACAACACAAACGCAAACAGAAAGCAGAATATAGAATAATTCTACCAACAAAATACATGAAGTGTTTGTTGAAGTTATGCGGCTAGCTGGTATCGAGGTAACGATATTTTTTATACTAGGTGCGTATTGAGTAGTTTTGATCTGCTAATGCATGGCTGAAAATGGTTGATTAAAATTATGCTAACCAGCTTACAAGCTGCCATTTTGTGCCACCACAATTAGTCTTGTGTAAATTGGCTCAATCATGAATAATCATTCCATGGGAAATTTCCTCCTTTCTTATTCCTGGCATTATGAACGAAATTTTCTTTTGGAAAAAAATTCCGATGGAAAGTAAATACATATGTATGTGATATAAATAAAAAATGAGATTGGAAGAAGAAGATACTGAAGAGAGCGTTTGCACCATTGCAAAAGCAGGAAAATAATTAGTAAAATCTGTTTTATTGATTAAAAAAAAAAAAAATAAAAATGCATATAAATTGTTAAAATTTGAAAGTAAATCCTACAATTTCTGGCGCACTAAAAAAATAGAAAAAAGTAAACAATCAAATAAGCACAAACAAAATGGATGCCGTCTTCCAAACAAAGAGATGCCACTCTGTCATGTTTTTTGTTCGCGCGAAATTTATGTTTATGATGATTGCAGGAATCTTTTCTCGTTGAAAAATAATTTTGTGAGAATATTTATAATTGTATTACGAAATTAAATACATTATTAAAAAAAATAATAATAAACTTAATAAAAACCAGGCAGTTTTTATGCAATGCTAATTTTTTAATATTTACTTTTGCTTTTAGGTTCTAACTAAGTTCTTATACAAGCGCAAAATTACGAAATGAAAGTGTTATGAAATTTACATAAAAGTAATAAAAAATTAAGAAAAAATATATTACTCAGTTCAACAAGAAATCAAATTACCCTGTAATTTATTAAAAACGACTTAAGAAAATAAAACCAAAGCAACATGCATACACAAGCTCAAACTCAGTCCACAAATAGACGGCAGCAACAGCAGCAGCCTTCACTGCCGATTTATGCCAGCGAGGGATTAAGTCCCAAAAAGACCGCCTTAATTATAATAACAGTTGTGGGTTGTATTGCAATTTTATGGCCAAAAATTTTTTATCCCATGATGTTTGCATCGTCACCATCCTCCGCCACAACAAAAACAAATATGAAAGAGGCTCAGAGGGGACCAGGAGGTGAGTATTTTTGTGCCAGCATCTAAAGCTGCATTTTCTTATCTTAAATTATTATTGTCAATTTGTTGTAATTATTATTTGTATGTCTGTATTACATGTTGGTTTAGGTTGTTGCGATGTCGTGCTTAATCGTGAAGAATTTTTTAATTCCACTTCGTTTCGTAAACCTCAAAACACTGAACCACCCATTGAACCATATGGGCCACAATTGTATCGTAAAAGCTTAAATATTTATACCGGCGAAATAAGTATGTCAGGGTTGATTTTAATCCCTCTCTCTCTCTCTCTATCTCTTCAAAAGCATGATGAAGTTTTCTCTAACATGTTGTTATTTGTGGTTCAGAATACTAATAACGAATGACTGATTAATACACCGCTCACAATGTGTGGCATACTACATATTTGACTCTTAACAGCAAATTTACTAAAACCCGATTTTTGTAGGCACACATATTTAGCCGTTAATGATGATTCTTATTCATTTTTTGTAGTTAACACAATCATATACACATTTTCTTTATTAAATTAACAAACTTTTAACATTCTATCGGCCTTATTCATAAAAAATATTTTTATTTTAATAAACTCTTATTTGACAAGTGTCCCATACAAATTTGTCAAATAAGATCTTCATAAACTTAAAGAAATTTTTATGAATACACCCTGTATTTATATAAAAATGAGTGGTGATAATCTTGGTTACTCTACTTCGGTAAACGCTTCGCTTTGACGACATTTTTAAAATGAACTTTCAATTTCATTTGAAAGTGAGCAAGAAATGCATATGAAAGTTGTAGATTTCATTGAAATTTTTATTCATTATTCACGTAAACAAATATTTCATGAAAGTACTTTTACGTCTAAATGCAGTGCTAATGCGACAACTTTGCATTTTTGTTTCATTTTACACGTATCAATCGAAAACCACTGTCTATACTCACAACATGAAAACATACGCCAAATTCGAAGTGGCAACACTTGTATTCTATTGCGGTAAAGCGGGATCTACTGTGTAGAATCGGCCGTATAGAACACAACTAAAACAAAAGTAAATTTATACTCACTACAATGGTCTTGTGCGAATAGATGCTAATTTCTTCAGAATTCATTACCGGAAACTGATTGTTTATGAAAAATTGTCTGTAAAAAAGTTTTTAACAATGGCTCATGTTGTATTTATTAACTAATCTATTGAAAAAATAACTTTGTGCTTCCACTAAAGACTGAAATTCAACAGCCTCTAACTCTGTTATAAAATTCGTTACGGTCTTGAGTTTGAATGCAGTTGCATTATACATAAATGCTAATTTATTTATGTATGTATGTCTGCCAACAAATTGTTTTGTACGTCATTAACAAATTGAAAGAAAGATTAAAAAAAAACGATTGCAAATTGTTCATTTTCTTTCTCTTATAAAAAATTTTCTTTTCTTACGTGTGTTAATTTCACTTTTAATTTAGTTTTTCTGTGCATTTTTTTTTCTTTCTTCTAATCACATTTCTTTTGTTAAACAATTTTTAAAGCTTTAATTGATTGCAAACTATAAATACACACTCACACTGCGTTTGCCAATGCTCATACAATGATTTCACAATGCACAGTGGGAATGTTTGCTCTACGATTTTAAAAATTTAGTGATTTTATTATAAATATTTCGTATAAATAAATTTACTTAATAGAAGTCAAATTGAACAGAAGTCATTTTGCGTAATGAAATACATACAAATGTTATAAAAATGTATTTAAATGTTATTATATGAAATATGTGCGTATGTGTATACATTAAGGCGGGTCGATTTAGCAATGGACCAGCCTTCAGGAAGCATCTAAAACGATGTTTCTGATATGTCATAGTGGAAGCGTGTTTTGCTACACTAAAAGCTATTGAAAAGTCTATGGCACAAATTTTTGTCCATACAAATCGACCCGGCCTAATATACACTATGTATGCTTATGTACTATGTATTTTTTTTTCTTTGCAAAATATAGATGAAACTGAAAGCAATTTTTTTGAATTTGTGCTTAGCAAATTTATTTCCTTTTTTCAAGAAACCGACTTTTTTTTTTAATTTTAAAATTTCCCACTGTGCAATGGTTACTTTCTAAATTAACTTTGCCTTCAATACAAATAAAATATTTACCATCAGGTATTCGTCAGGAACGACCATCACATTTACATCCGGATGCTGTTTATCAAGCGATGAGAGAACGTGGTCGTGCAATACCGGCCACGCCAACGATACCAATTGTGGAACGAAAACTATCGCCAAATAATCCACCACCTCGCATCGTTCAAGGGAAAGTAAGTACATGTGATTTTTAATTAAATTTTAGTTTACTGTACTAGGGTTGCAACCCCAGTGTTGCAACCTGGCAACATCGTAAATTTGGTCATCTTTGAGGTTATACGTACTCTGAACGTTTTGACATATGAGCGTACAAAACAGAACATGACCACTACTTACTAGTTGACTTTTTTCAGGACAAACACATGCATATGAAGAACTAAAACTTCACATATGTATGTACATATATTTCCATGGGTTGGTTATTAGAAACTTAAGCCACAAATAAATAAGCAACTTTTTCAAAGAGAAAAATGTAGAAACATAAAATTTTTGCAAAAGTATATTTTAAGGTTATGTTTGTATAAAAAAATAAAAGTATAAAAGCGCACCGCATAATTATGTATTGGAATAAAACTAAAGATTAAGGATACGTTTGGTGCTATCGGCAACTGATCAAAATCGTTCGTGAAACATAATTCCAAATTTATTTTTAAATAATAATGAAAAGCAAAGTGAAACTTAAATATTAACAGAGAATGATACAAATAAATGTAGTTGCTCTCATGTGGAAAGGCCCTAACTCACATTTTTTTTAATCTCGTGTGTTTAGCACATTTTGATTGCAGGATCTTATTTTGAAATATGCAAAAAAAAATTCGATTCAGGGCCTTTTCACCTGCTTTGTCATATCGACAAAGTGATAACTTGTTTTCCGGAAATTATTTTGAAGTATATTCTACTATACACACATACAAAACTGTTTTCGCTGTTTCAAAATTATGTTTTTTTTTTTTTGCAAAAGTTGAAATAATTAAATATACCAGTGTTTGTTTGAACATTAAATATAAAATATTTTGTTTTCTTTGGCTGCTGATCTCTGCCCGCCTACGATATAAAAACACACAGAAAGTCATTGCTAAAATAAAAAGAAAATTTTCATGATCAAAAAAAAAAAAAACAAAAGTCTTCAATAATTAAAATCAAAGAGAAGTTACCCAATAAACCAAAGAGCTGCCAGCAGCCACAAACACTGCAATAATTCAATAATTCAATAATTCAAATTTTCAATTCAAGATTAATTTGAATTGTCTTTGGACGTTTTATTTATCCTAAAACTATGACCAAACAAATAAAAGAGAAAATTGATTTGATGGAAATTGATTTGTAGGTAGCCTTACAAGACCAGCTGATCACCGCTTCTAACTTCAAGAACTGTCAAAATACACAACACAAACACGAACAACTGGGTGACAGAATTTATAGTATTCCTACGAACAAATTAGCTGAAGTGTTTGTTGTAGTTACTACCTGGTATTAAGGTAGCTTGGTACCATTTTTCACAAGGCAGTTCTTATTAGATTTTCTTTTGAACTTGCTTTCCTGTTCGCACACGGCAAGTTTCAGAGCAAATGCAGTTTTTTTTTTCAACATTACGAATGGCAAGACAAAACTAATTTTCAAGTACGAAGGAGAAATCAAAGCGAATGGCCAAGCACCACAGGCAAGTGCGTGACAGCTTTCGTTCCTCTCACTCTTTTTATCTCTTTTGCATCGTAAGCTCAAAAATGGCCGCAAATAACTTGGACTTGATGAAAATTCGTTGACAATAAAATGAAATAATTTGTTTCTTTATTAATCATTTATTATTGTTTTATTTCAGCCTGGACCAATACCTGGCATGCGCCCGCCCATGGGTGCTGGCTCAGTGCATCAACCTCAGGCCAGGGGCCATGGTGGTATTGGTATTATTATGCCATTGTATACCATTGGTATTGTTCTTTTCTTCGGTTACACTATCATGAAGGTATGTAAATTATTGTTTTATGTATGTACTTTAATATGTACATATTTAAGTTAGGGATGTGAGCGTGAGTGGTATTCCGATGCACGATGTGATGCACATTTTTGACATTTTGCTCCAATGCTTTTACGAAGAAAAGTTTTTTTTCAACATCAACTTTAACTTTTTTTTTTATAGTCGAACTTTATCATTTAATATTGTTGATTATTTTATAATTAAAAAAAAGTTCTTGTTGTTCGTAAATTTTATCAGGCTTGAGTTCGATTTTACTTCCTCAAAATGGAAAAAGATTTTTTTCGATAGCTCCACTCCACCGTATAAAAGTTAAGGTGGGATCACACGATTGCCGCAATGCACCAATTTTACACAATTTTTATTGGGCTGAATTGGAGCATAATAAAAAATTTGTCCCAATCAAATTCTCTGCAATCACATGATTGTCACATTTTACTAACATTTTATTGTCGCAAGACAATTTAATACCAATAATTGCCGCATTATAGTCACACGATTGTTATATTATACGGCAACTCTGAGAAACAGCTGTTGTAGCTGATAACAAACTTTGTTTTCCCAAAAAAAAAAAAAAATATAATTAAATGTTAAAAATATATGTAGTTTGTTCATTAAAAGGAAAGAAAATTGCTTCGGCTATTATTAATTAATGTTGTGCGGCCTGAATAAGCAAAAAATTAATAGTAACCACAGTTGAATTTTGCTGATTGAAAAGCAGAAATCATGTTTGGAAGACGCATTTAAACAATTTAGAAACTAAATAAATGTATACATATGTACATATGTATGTATGTATATTATTGGCGGGTATTGTCTTCTTTGGTTGCCGCATGAGAACACAATAAATATTGGTGCAGTTTTAGCATTTTTATTGGTGATTAGTTGTATGTCAAGTGTTCACTGGGTTGTCGCATCAGGGTTGTATTTTATTGGGACTAATAGGAACAACATTCGTTTTGGTTGCCGCATGAGCCAATAAATTGTGCTATCACACGATTGGCACGCAAAATGTAACAAAAATTGGTGCATTGCGGCAATCGTATGATCCCACCTTTAGCGATATCTTAATTTTTCCTATTAAAGTTATCGATAAATTTACTTTTCTTTAGAATAAGTTACTTTTTCATTAAAGGAATTCCGTTATCTTTTTCGTTATTGCTACTTTTTTTGCAGCACTGATCAATAACATATTGATTACTTTAGTTTCCTCTAGAAATCATATTTGTCTACAACTTAACTTGTTTGTAGATATTTTATTGATTACTTTACTTTGTTGCTTCACAAATTATCCATAAAGTCAGAAAAATAATCGATTGTGCTTCCTCAGAATTGAGAAAGATTTTGTTGTGATGAAATTGTAGTGATCAAGATTTTTAAAGAAGACAAATATAAATACGCAAGATAAAACTTCGTTCGCATTTAGAGGAACAGGCAGAAAGACTTTTAATGACTCGTTTAAATTTAGTGTCTGAATTGACTGTTAAGCAATAGACCTGTAAAACTATCGATAGTTGCATCATTCAATAGTATCGATATTTTTCCGTTAAAGTATAGTTTCTGGCCGCCGCTTTCTACCGAAGCCGTCAACAAAAAATATTTGTATTTATTTATTTAGCTGGTTGCAAAAATTCAAAAAGTCATGTTTAATATTGAGAAAAGTGAAAACTAAAAGACTTTTTGCAATATTTACTTACTTGATTAATTTTAGGGTGGCAATAATTTATTGGCGATGCAGTTCAAACATCCCTTTTTTAAATGTCCACCGTCGCCGCCACATCTATTTCATTGTCTTTGCTTTTACTGCCTATCGAGAAAAAGACATCGACAGTTCAATAAAAATAAAGCTATCGAGTCTATTCTAAAGTTCCATCGATTACTTTGCGGCTCTGTCAAGCAATTGGCAAGCAGTTTTGATGAATTTTTAATTTATGGCGTTTTCGTTTCTACAGCAAAGAGCAATACTCTTCATTTTGTATGGCAACCAAAATTCTGAAGGGCATTGGCTTATAAAATTTTTTTAATTATTTATGTTTGCTTTGATCTCAGTTTCACTAAAATCTTAAAATTTGCATTTTAGCAAAATAGTGCAAAAGAAATGCTTAATTTTGTGTAGAAACGAAAATATCATTTCTGTTATTTATCCTTCCAATTTTCTTAATGCAAATTTCCATGACTTCTTCAAAAAATATTTTCCTGATCAACCCCTTTTTACCACATGTCAAAAGGGTTCACTAAACCTGAAGGGTTTTACCACAATTCTGTGCTTGTCTGTTGTTGTAAAACATTTGAATTGAAATTTTTTTTTTATGTTTATGAAAGGGTTGAACTCTTATGTATTTTTTTTTTCTATTTTCACTTTACGATGTATTTCAGTTTAATTCTCATTTAGTTTCAATTTAATTTTATATACATAATTTGTTAAAGAAATCAAAAATTAATTACTCTAGTTTCTCTTCAGTTGTCGAATAAGTCTTTCGCCTTTTACTAAAGATTTCCGTGGAGAGGGACACTTAATGAGTCCATTTGAATTTTTTCAACAGCCTTCCCGTAAGAGAAGGCCATTAATTATACATTTAAAATAAACATAAAAGTTTTCATACATTTTTTTTTTTTTTTGAAAAACATTTTCAACGCAGCTGATCTCTTATGTACCATTCTGCGTTGACAATAGTTGGCAATATTTTAGATTGGATTCATTGAATAATTTTTAAATTAGTTGTGCTTACAGTGCCCCAGATTTCTACGCTATAGTTGTATGAGCAGTATGTGTTTTGAGTTGATAGCTTGGACTCACTTCCAAGCAGCCAATATAGTTGCCTGAACCTGTTGTTTAATTCGTTTTTCTTTTTCAATATGAGTTTGGTATTTCGATGATGGCAAAGCAGTGTCATCACCAAAGGTATCTATCATGTTGTCAGTTGATGCTGGAGTTGGAATATCAGCTGTAAAGAGTTTTTTTTTTTATTTTAACAAAAAAAAATTTAACACATAATTTAATAATAAGTTGTTGTATATGCAATGATAAATATAGACAAATAAAAATAGATATGGGTATTTCCATGAAATGGTCCACCGTTAGTTAAAAAATCAAAACGCTCGCACAATTTTTTTAAGCACAGAAAATTGAAAAAAAAACTATTGACATTTTATTATGTAAAAAAAAAAATTGTAACTTATAATAATTTTAAATGATGGTAAAAACTTCTGAAAATATGTGTATGTTAAATTACAAAAATATGTACATATGAAGGTAAAAAGTGTCACGTGCGTAATGTAACGTGCGTAATCAAAAAAATTTTGTTTTTCTTAGCCAACCCATGCACACTTCTTTTTGAATAAACCATGATTATAGAGGTCCATTAATAACCTTTATAAAAACATTTTTTCTGAAATAAAAATCTTCTACAATTCGCCTACTTTTGCAATATTTCATGCTGCTTTAAAAGGCACTTACGTTTTTTGTCACGTGCGTAAGTCAACTTTGATCGCATGGAACTTGGGTACCCAGTGCTCAATTTTCCAATATATATACTTTTTGGAAGGAACTCATCACATTAAATGTAACAATGGCAAAATTCCATTTAAAAATTCCAACCCATTTATATTTTTATAATATTCAAAACAATTAAACGTGTAAAAATGTCACGTGCGTAACCATGGAAACACCCATATGAATTTACACAGAAAATATACAATAACTTAGGTGGCTGAGTGGCATGGTTGTCGCTTTAGAAACATGAGCCCCTGAGTTGAAAGACGGGTGCTGACGAGAAAGTGTGGCGGCTTCGAAACAACTAGTTGTCCACCCTGCTAAATGTCTTTGATGTTTTCTTTGTCTAATTTAATTAATATCAATCAAAAAGATAATATAGAAAGAACTTGAGCCTGATAAACTTAATACAGAAATAATCTTAATATTATTTTCTATTGCTATAACCTTTAATTTGACACGAATGCTTTTTAAACTGTATGACAACATTGATCAGGGTTTTTTTTTAAATCAAGTTGTATTTTATTTTGAAATTCAGTTTAAATTTGTTTAAAAAGTGCAACTCTGAAAGTACTGAGTAACTACTTTTGAGTATCGAAAAAAGGCACAAATACTCAGTACCCGGTGTCCTGATATTCGATACTTCATCAGCACTATTTTAAATAGGTTTTTTGTGTAAGTTTTTTTTTTCTACGATACAAAGCCTTGATTTTATAACGGATGTAATTTCATTCAAATCGCTCATTTCATTCAATACCCTGCAGGCTTAAGCGTTGCCAACTTATTTATTTTGTAGTCTAAGATTTTAGGTTAGAATAATTTCAACATGCTCTTTTGTAATCACACATTCTCTCTCTCTCTCTTTGCGCATATAGATAGTTTTCAAGAAGCAAATGCCAAATGCACCCTACGGAGCGGCGCCTAATGATCCCAATTTCCGTAAAGAAGTTTTTGGCCAAGAAAATGGGCGTCATGTGGAAGACCTAAGGGGCTCTAAATTAGGTAAGCTGAAATTCTTTCTCCAACATAAAATAGTCGTTAAATTTTCAAGTAGCTTTTAAGTTTTTTTTTTTTTTTTTGCTTTCAAGTAGTATTTTAAAGAAATGTTTATACAAAATCCCTTTATATACATATGCAAATCTTATTCAATTTCTCAATTGTAAATTTAAATACGAAAAACCAAAAATATGAACATTTGTAAAAAAAAAAAAAATTGGTCAAATCCTGTGTGCAACAGGTTGGCGGGACCATCAAACAAGTAAGATGAACAAATCTTTTGCAACTTTTTTAACATCTTCTTTAAATAGTTCAATACTTGTATGTACTATACTCTTGATTTACTGTGATCAGTTCTTTATATTGCATACATTTATATTTCTTTTTATAATTTGGGGTTTTTTGAGCAATCATTTTTAAAAAATATGTCCTCTAAAAATGAAAATTGAAGCTGCTTCAATGTTTTTTTCTTTCTTCAAATTTTGTAACAACCCTCGTACATTGTAAATAAGTATACCCAATTGTAGCATTTTAGATGTTGTTTTATTTTCCTTTTCTTACACCAATAACAAACCAATTAATAATTGATTAATTTGACGCGTTGTACTTGATGTTGTAACTTTTGTTTTGTATAAAAAATACAAAAAAAAAACAATAAAAAAGATATTGCACCAATGTGCAAAAACCAACCAACTTGATAACAAATTTCTAGGCACTAATCTACAAAAACATCCCACAGATATTTTAACCCATCAACAGCAATCTTTGCGCGGCAGTGATTTGTATAATGCCACTCTATCTGCTCAGACGGCGGCTACTAATTTGTCCTCGTCCTTTAAACAGCATCAGTTGCAACAGCAACAACAACAACAGCAACAACAGACCCAACACCTGACCTCGAAGCTATTGAACAAGGAAAGCGATCCGTTGATGGAAATTGAAAAGTTGCGCAAAAAATTGGAGGACACAGAAAAGGCCATGGCCAAGTTGATTGCTGAAATGAATTCAGATCAGTATGAAGCGAAGGTTAGAAATTTTGGCAAATGGTTTCTTTCTTTCACCTTTCTTATTTCATTTTTCCTCTTCTTTTTTTTTTTTTTTTTTGCTTAAATATACAATATACTTTTAGTTTGTTACAAAGTTTTCCACTTGTGTTTTGTAAATATGACATTCAGACACACAGCTGCACTCACCACACATTATTTTTACTTTCACACAATATTACACATGTAGAAATTGAGATCGTAAACAGTTTTGAAGCGAAGTATAAACTTGTTCAGATTTTTAACATTCGACGGCTCCACCCACATCAACAGATTCGACAAAACACCTACAAAAAAAAAAAAAAATCTAAATGTCGTCGGCATATAGACAGCTGAAAAAGACAGCAAATGTTTTTTTTAAATGTTCATTTTTAGACCTAAATTGATACAAAAAAAAAAAAATTAACAAATTTCATAAAGTAAATTTATCATTTAAAATTTATTACTTTACTTTTCTCTTGAATAAAAGCCGCAAAATCACTTGCTTATTTTACTTTTTCTTCAATAACAGCTACAAAATCACTTGCACATTTCTTAGAAAGCAGAACACCACACTAAGCTGCTAATAAACAACAAACAGCTGTTTTAGTGATTTTACCTGGTAGATCTGCCCTGGTTTCGCGCATACTAAGCTTAACTCTCTTGCTCTTCAAGCCAGTGAGTTTGCTGCCCCGGCACCCATGCGATGCCCAGCTCCCCATAAGGCGAGCAACTGTTTGTTAATAGCGTTTTTGTAATACCAAACTGTTTGTGATTTAACTCGCATCAGCTGAGATCGTTTTAATGGCCATTAGACTATTCTTGAATATATTCACAGCTGCTGGCTTTCCCATTTCATTGAGCTCTCTAATACACTCCGTAATTGCCCCGAACTTCCGCCTACAATACTGTGCAATAGTCCTGCAGACGGAATAAGCGTTCCGTCTTATTTTCCATATAAATACCAAGTCCGATTTTTACCCTCGCCCTTAATCCATCCGTGTAGCAATAAAGTCCCTTGCAGATATGGTCCAAAGGTTCGGTCAACCAGGAATGGAAGTGAGGAATCAATGCTTCGCCACAAAAGTATACTTTCACTGTCATATTGTCATGTAATTTGTGGCAACACTTGTGTCTTTTCTGATCCGCTTTGACACACAACTTATTTTATACATACCTGTGATTCGACAAAAAACTGAACCAGAAACTCGTTCAAGCCAAAATTTGTCTTGATGAAATTATACACATTTTTTATAATCCTAGAACACGGTAGCAATCAAAGTATATTCAATAATTGAATACATAATAATAAACTCTCGCCCGGATGTTAAGAAAATTTTTGAATAAAAACCTAAAACACCATGGTACAATTAATAAGGTAGCCTTTTCGCTACAATAAGAACAACTTCAATGAAAATAACATGCATTTTGTTTTTGTACAACTTCTGTAAACTGTCAAAAAGACGCCACTTCTACATTTACAGAAGAGAGATGAACAAAACTTATGCGGGTTTGCTATCTTGTTTTGGCTGCCTTTCGTCTCGGCATTCTCTTGACAACCTAAAGTAGACAGATGATTAACGGTTTAGCTGACGAGGCTACCTTATTAGTTGTATCCATGATACAATTAACAAGGTAGCCTCGTCAGCTAAACCGTTAATCAACTGACTACTTTAGGTTGTCAAGAGATTGCAGAGATGAAAGGCAGCCAAAACGAGATAGCTAATCCGCGTAAGCTTAGTGCATCTCTCTTCTATAAATGTAGAAGTGGCGTCGTTTTGACAGTTTGCATAAGTTGTACAAAAACAAAATACATGTTATTTTTATTGAAGTTGTTCTTATTGTAGCGAAAAGGCTACCTTGTTAGTTGTATCATGGTTGTATCATTGTGTAAAACACTAGCAAAAATAAAAGCGTTTGAGACATTTAAATCAAAAATTAAACGAGAAAAAAAGCAATCAGCTGTCGCCTTGCACATACATACATATGTATGTGATTTATTTAATAGACTTTGTTCACCATAATTAAAAATTGTAGCTTTGTAGTTTTATTTCTAAAAAGCCTTGCACTTTTATTTCATTCACTTACATATGTACATATTTATTTCTTTTTTAATTTGAAGATGGTCGCAATTAATTTCCTAAAAAGTCAGCAACTTCATCCTTGAGAACAAAACAAAATTGTTTAGAAAGCAAAAATAAAACTCGTTTCAGTCATCTTTACCAATTAGAAAATAACCATTAAAGCATAAGTAAAGTCAACATTTATTATTTTTTTTTTTTAATTATTTTTACATCAATTGTGTTCAAAAAGAAAAACGTGAAATGAATGAGCCCTACCCCTGAATAATCAATCGCATGATTTTTGGTAAATTTGTCAAACTAACAATTTGTTTTTTTTTTTTTCTTTTCAATTTGGTCTGTTGTCATGTGGCATGTTCTTAAAATTTATCACCTCGTACTCTGCTCTTTTCTTACTGACTTACAAGTAAACTTTCTCTTTGGAGTGCGAGAATAATACTCGTAGTTTTACTCTCACGTGTTGTTCAACTAATAATCCAGCAGCATTTTTTCTTCACTCAATTAATTTGCTTCTAAGAACGAAAGTTTGAAATCAAAACATTTTTTTTTTCATTTTTCTGCCAAGCAGATAAAAAGAGGACATAATTTTAAAAATGATTTGTTTTTTGTATACATACATATGTATGTATTATTATTTTACATTTTTAATTTAAACATTATGGTAATTGAAAATGCACTAGATAAGTAAGTGTTCCAGCATTTTTACAACTTTATCATTTTTTATTATTTTTAATTTGTGTGTGTTTTTTTTTTGCATACCGGAGTGTTCTGAAAATCACTTTGCTTGAAATCACGCGATTTCTGAAACCAATTGCTTTTAAAAACCTGACTTGATGCATATCTTTTATATTGTTATAAATGTTATAGAAAACTTTATTAGGTTTTATAAATGAGCGTGAGGCGTTAGAAGATGCACAAAGGCGTATCGAAATATCGAAAAATTTATCAATAAATAGAAAATATATTTATTGAGAATTAAGTGACCTTACGCTCATTTATAAAACCTAATAAAGTTAAATAAAAAAGGTCGAATAACGAGTATCCAGAACATGTTATAGAAAACTTCAATGGTAATACTAAATTTTGTCTTATTGAAGTAGTGCTTATTTTGCACTTTGAAATCACGTGATTTGCAGAACAGGCCCGAATTTCGAAATTTGTGTGTGTGTGTTTTTTTTAACAGCCAAAACAAAACAGTTTTTTTTTTAACTCATTTTTTTATGTTCAACAATTTTCATTTTTCCATGAGTTTCTGTTAAATTATCTATTGAAAATTATTCGTAGTTGTAACAGCGATTCAAGGTTTAATTGATGCTGCTGATGAAGAACTAAAATTACGAGAGAATTTGACAAACGATCCCACAAAGGTTAGACAGCGTTTATCATAAGCTTTTAATAAGTCTTCTGTTCTGTACCAGTTCGAAACTTAATAAACTAAACATAAATAATTTGTTTTATTTCCTACAAATACCACAAAGTTACATACATACATATTTTAATATTTCTTTCGATTCCTTTTTAAGTTTAAGTTTTAACCGAATTTTGTTATCTACAATATTTTTTTTTATGTTTTGAAACTGTGTACTTATGTTTGTTTTTTATGAAATTGTTGCTGAGACTTGTTCGCTTTGTTTCTTTTTTTGTGTGTGTGTTTTTTTTAAATAATGATTTTGTTAAAACATTAAATTAATAAGAAAACATTTTAAAATTTAGACAAAATCCCACGAAAATTCGACCACCTCAAACCAAGAACAGCAAAAACAAGAAAATATTTCCAACGGGCATGCAGATGATAATTTGAGATTAAGTGATTTGGGAGCAACGGATGATAAACGCAAAAAGAGAGAAGGCAGCACTGACCGCACAGTATCGGTAAGTGGCTATGATCGGTAATTACATGCAGACATGCAGATGCATGTCATATATCACATTTATAATAGTATTTGCACACAACTACAACAACTAAAATTTAACCAATTGGTAACACTGTTCGTGCAAAATATACTTACATACATGCATGTGCCCCTTGTGGTAGTGGTGGGAGGTGCGCCAATGCAATGGAAACCATTTGAGTTTTATTTGCGAATAGTTTTTTTTTGTTCATTCAGTAATTATTTTCTTCAACTGTTTCGTTATTCGCAAATGAAAGTTTCAATTACGACTCAAAGGAGTTGTTACGGAAATTTATATGCCCACAAGAACATTCCGCAAAATACCGTTTACTGTTCGTTTTGAACTCTGTAGTACCGGTGTGCGGAAAGTTGCGTAACGGAAATGCTGTCAGTTTTATTTTTTACACACACACTCGTTTGGCAAAAAAACCCAAGTCTATACTGGTATGTCTGTATGTACGCATGATGAAAGTGTTTTCAATGATTAACCCCGATTTTTGACTTGAGATTTAAATACAAAATTAGTAAATTTTCCTTAACATTTAAGTTGGATTTAAAATAGCTTTCTGTTTTACAGTCTAAAATTATTTCTGGTAATTAATTGTAATAAAAGTACGGCAGCACAATGTGAGTGTCAAAAAATTATCGATAACTCAATAAAAAACAGCTGCTTAAACAAATTTGAAAGCAAGTGAAATTGTGAAAAATTTAGAAAATAATAATTTGTTTTGTAAAAATGATTAAAATGAGTAGCAAAAGTGATAAAAGGACTCCCAATTTCACTGCCACAGAAGTTGATTACCTTCTGGAAATAATAAAAAATCAAATTATGAAACAAACGAAAAAACAAGCAATTTTCTTAATTTGCAGAACAAAACCAAACTGTCAAAATCATATGGCAGTATGAAAAACTTAAATTGATTTTAAATGGGTGCGGCAGGCCGTTTAAGTTTGATTTAAATAGCAACTGTTTGACTCAATTTTGTATTTAAATCAAATTTAAATTGAAATGGCATTTAAAATCCAAGTCAAAAATTGGGGGTAACCATGTGGCACCCATCAACTCGAATTATGTACATATGTATGTGCGCCTGTATGAATTTCTGCTAAATTATTATACCCATCACAACACAGCGGACGTTATTATTTTAATAAAATTTTTGGTGCCAGGAGGGTTTTGCAATAATAAAATAATTGTACAAAACACAAAAACTTTCGATAACGATTTATATACATATGTAAGTACATCGGATCTGAGGGTCAGAAGTGGTGATTGTGAAGGGTATTCAATATCTTAATTGTCCTTTTTTTTTTTCTTTCTTAAAATTTATTTCTTAAGTTAAGTTCTTTTTTAATTTCATGCTTTTTATACTCATTATAATTTTGTTTTAAGGTTCTTGGCATGGAAATAACCGCCAGTTGCGAGGGTGGTCACAAATGGTCTGGCCGTCCTCCAACACCAGTGTTATTATCTCACCATGAACAAGTAAGTGTATTTTATTTTATGCCTTCAATCACTTAAACCCGTATGATACTACCAAGGCGAATCAAGTATAGGTGGTCGCAATTGAATTCGCTTCAACATTTTCTCTCGAAACGTCATAAGTTTTGTTGTCGTTTGCTATCAACTTTGACTACTCAGAAGATAAAATCATGGATACTACATTTTTCTTGTATTTTGTTTAAGTTTTGGAGAACAGTGCAAATATAATATAATGTAATAGTAGAATTTAGTATGTGCAAAGAGTTCAGCTATATTAAATGATAAATGCAAAACTGACATTTTTGTTCAAGTTATCGATAAAAAAATTAGGTTATGTCAAAAAAAAAAAAAATTTAAAATTTTTGAACTTAAAATTGACATTTCAAACTTGAATGTTGCTGTGTCAGCGGTTATGGACAATTTTTGCGACTTAACGCTTCCTTTTTTGAACATTTTTATTTCCTAGCACTTTCTTGAAAATAAAAAGAATACAACATTAAAAAAAAAGATGTCAGTTTTGTCTAAGTTTTGTATATTTGGTTCTTTCTAGCAATTGCTGTTTCTTTCTATCAATCCTATACCAACATTAACATATGCAATATCGATTGCTTTCTTTCTACTCCAAAAACAGCTCAAACACAATGAGACTGATGGGATGCCAGAACCCCAAGAAATCTATTTGGAGGGTTCTTTGGCTCATGATTCTCAAATTTTGGTGGCCGAGTCCGAAACAAAACAGGAACAAGTTTATGATGCTGAACTGAATGGCACAGCAGAAGAACCGGCTGTGAGTTTTGTTAAATATTTTTAAATTGTTTTGTAAAAAAATGTAATAATTTTGAAAATTTCAGGTTATTTTAAGTAGTAAAATGACCTTGTCTCTTATCAACTTGGACAATATTTTGGATAAAAAATCGCCAACTAAACAGCCAGACCTGGAAAGTCCTCTAGCCGATGATATAGAAATAATTGGTCATGATGAGCATTAAGAGAAACTGGATTAATAACGAACGAAATTGCACGATAATTTAAAATTCCCAGCGCGTTTCTCGCTTTTTTCGCCATACAAAATAAGTGGTTTGGACAGCAACAAACAAACAAAAAAAAAACGCTTGACGCGCTAATTCAGATTGAACTATTTTAAATGAAACAGAAAATTTTATAAAAGTATAAAGTTTTGTTATATTAATTATTCAAGCTATTGATCTTTGGTTTTTTATAAAAAATAATATTAAACAATTATTTATTTATTTTCAATATTTCGCCAACAATTTGTTGGCATCTTCAGGAAAATAATTATAAAATTCAAAAACAAAAACAAATTATTGAAAAAATTTTATTAATAAACATTCAAAAATTCAAAAATATTTTTCCCGCCTTAAAATGTATTAACAACATTCATGAACAACATAAATATAAAAACAAAATACAAATTAACATACAAGTTCTACGACCAACATATTCCATGTTAACTAACGTATACAACATGAAATATTGCAAATAAATAAATAATTGTTTAATATTATTTTTTATAAAAAACCAAAGATCAATAGCTTTAATAATTAATATAACAATATAAAGATCAAATAATATAAAGATAAAGTAAAAAGTTTTTTTCATGCATGACTAATTTGCTAAACAATTTTATTCGCCAAAATATTTTTTATTTTTCTAAATTGATAACACGAGCTTAAACATTATTAAGTGAGGACAAATATATAATAATAATAATAATACTGATGTATAACAAAATCCAGTACTTCCGTTGTAAGGAAACAATATTTTTTTTTTATCAAAACCGTTGCCAAATCGTTTTTTTCTTTTTCTTTCTGTTATTCGTTTTTAAATGTACTACATGCATACATACTCATTAGCATTTGTTTGTAGTTGTTAGTGCTCATACATAAATTCTTTATACTTAATTTTCAAATATTATTTTGTATGCTCAATATATGATTAATTTTTAGTATTCCAATTATGATAAAATTAATGCTAGTCTTGAATAACCTTTTGATTTTGCAGTTTTCCACCACGAAAAAAAAAATGTGAAAACTCTATATATTTTTTAGTTCACATTGTAATTCATACATATAGTGTTAAAAAATCATGTTGTAATTTACTTTGAAGGTGTTGTAACAGTTTTAATTTAAAATATGCCACGACAAATAATAAATAAATAAAATTATCCATTTAATCCTGTGTATTGAAGAAAAAACTTTAAAACAAAAAATTTGTGTGTGTGTATTTTATAAACAATATACATAAATATAAAACAAGTGCTTTTATTTTTTGTGATATTGGGGGCTCAGCAGTGATGCGAAGGAATGATAAAATTTGCAATTATTTTACAAGGATTTTCGGGAAGTTACAGTAAGTTATATGATTTATTAAGTTTTACCCCCCAATTCATAAAAATTATAACAGGCTTATGAGACTGTTATTTGACTTATTTGTATGGAAAATCTGTCAAATAAGAGCTTTATAAACCTGTTATAATTTTTATGAATTAGACGGTTAGTATTTAGAAATTTCTTAAATATATATTTTGAGGCCTAACAGAGCAATTTATTTCTGGCATTTCATTACAACATCTTAAGTTGAGCTTTAAAATTATTGCCAGAACCTGGGGCCGAATCACGGCATTCGTGATCGAATGAATTCGTGATCAAATGCTGTGTGTTTGTTGCTAACTTTGTTTTTGTTTTAAATATTGTAAAACACTCGACAGTTCGTTCGATCACGAATGCCGTAATTCGATCCCTGTTTGAGCGTTCGCATAAATACATTTGAAACATTATGCAAATTTCAAGGTTTTGATTTTATATTAATAACGATTTGTTGAGCTTGAGGTCACTGTTATCAGCTTTATTTTATTTGGCGTAATTTTCAATATTTCCTTTGGTACCCCTTTGTGTACCTTAGTCAGGAAAGGGGTACCGTAATATTGAAATTTTCCTGACAAGGGTACACAAAGGGGTACCAAAGGAAATATTGAAAATTACGCCATATAAAATAAAGCTGATAGCAGTGACCTCAAGCTCAACAAATCATTATTAATATTTAAACAAAATATTTTGTTTTTATTTAAAATCTATTTCTGCGAACTCTCATGAACAAAATGAGAATAAGAAACAAACTTTTTATATAGAAAACATTTTACGTACTACAACACCTTTACTTTAGGAAGTGCTAATAAAAGTAAAGGTGTTGCAAGACGTAAAATGTTTCCTGTATAAAAAGTTTGTTTGAACATTTTTGATTCTCATTTTGTTAATGAGAGTTTTGGAATAAGTTTCAAAACATTCTTTTTAGATTTTTCGAGTAGCGTCAACGAAATGTGGGCGCTATATACATACATGGTTGAAAAAACAGAAAACATTAAGGTTTTTCATATGAATTATAATAAGTATCAAATACACTTGAATTGTATTTTAATTTCAATCATGACATATTATTTTCATTTAAATAAGTATACATTTTAAAATATGATTTTTTGTTATAAAGATTTTGTTTTTTTTTTTAACTGAGAGAAATATTCATATTTGTGTTTATAAAACCTAATAAAGTTAAATAAAAAAAGGTCGAAGTACGAGTATCCAGAAAATTTGTGTTTTAAAAAAAAAATTGACCTTTTTTGGTTTGAAATGCCCTTTTCAAAACCAATTTTTTTTTTTTTTTTTGAAAATACCCAATTTGTAACACTTTCTTATATATCCGAAGGCAATGCTGCCTGTGTCGCTAAAAACGTTTATATACAAAAACAAATTTATTTGATGCATCTTGTTAATGTAATGTAATATTATAACATTTTGCCTCACCTTGTGATGAAAATTATCTGCCAGCTGTTTCACAATCGCCAAATTTGCTGTTTGCTGCTGAAATTACGTAAAATTTAACACAGGTTAGTGAATTATTGTTTAATTTATTTATTTAAATAAAGAATAAAACTATAAAACAAAAGTCCACTGAAAGAATGGCATGGACTTGTATAAAAATGCAATGAATGCACAGAGTATTAAAGTTTAATTCCAATGCTGCAAACAATATTGAATGAGTTCTTTGAAATCATTTTTTTTGGTGATAACTGTTGTTAAAAAACAAAATTTCAATTGATTTCAGGCCGAAATGTCCTTATTGAAGGTGAGTTACTATGACAAACCGGAAGGCCAAGATATTGTCGGCAAAATGATGGCCACCAATGCTTACGCTGGTACCGCCGGTTTCGCCTGGTCGACCATAGATGTTTTGATGTTGTCCCATCCCAAAGGTTATCTACCCACCATAGCACGTTTTGCCTATAATATGGGACCTATGATGGGCATGGCGTCGGCCTTTACACTAACAACTTATATGGCCACAAATCTTAGGGGAAAGGATGACAGGTGAGATATAATATTTTGAGCAGGATGCATGTACCTAGTATTTGAATATTTCCATTTGTTTCTAAATAGACTCAATTATTTCTTGGGTGGCCTGGCTGCTGGCAGCATTTATGGTGCTTGGAAACGTAGTCATATAGCTGGCCTTGTTATGGGTTTCGCATTCGGTACTTATTTATTTTTTATTTCGGCTTGTGCCTAAATTATTAATACTATTTGATTTCTTTTCTAGGTGTTGCTGGCATCGTCAAAAAGACCTCAATTATCGAAGGTTGGGAATTTTTCCCTCCACCTAAGTATCGCGCCTTTAGGGGTGTCCACAATGTTGATCTAACTCTAATGGCTGATCGTCCCAAAAATTGGACCGACGGCAAGGATTAGAGTGCCTTCGCAAATCTGTGTTGTAGTGCTTAGTTTAAAATATAAACAAATCCGGCGTAATGATATCATTTAACAGCTAAATAAACTAAAATAAGAAAAACCAGGAAATCTTAGCATTGATAACTAAATAAGAGCAAACAAATACCCAATAAAAAGAAACTAAACGAAAAAATTGTGAAAAACATTCCGCAGCAGGCAAAACCTTAGTGAACATAAGAACTCGAAATGGCAGATAAAAACGAAACAAGTGTAGCAAAAGCACAAAAAACTGAAATTAGTATCAAGACTTTGTAAAATTTATTCAAGAAGTACTTTTTGATTCCATCAACTCAAATTGGCTTCAAAATCAAGCAAGTTTTAGAATTTTACTACAATCAAGAATCAAGAAAAATCAAGATACCTCAAGACATCAGGTAAATTTTTCAATATTATTTTGTAGAAATGTTAGAAGCTCTTTACTGATATTCTAATGCCTGAAAAATAGATTAAGGTTAATACTCTAGTTTAACAAAACTTTTCTGTGATTTAATTACAGTTTAAACTTGACTATAGTAAATATGTAAGTGTATCATTTATTATTGAGTGTTTTTGGAATTAGAAATTCGGCAACATGGCAAAAGCTGTTAAACAGCTGATTATTTGCTTTGCTTAACGACTAAACTTTAAATTTTCTTCGTTTAAATATGGTTTAAGCATTCACTGATTTACATATTTACTAGCTTAAACGTAAATTAAGCGAAACTCTAAGATTAACTGGTACTGATTTATTTTTGGTATTATTGCTCAAAATTTAGGCCTAATTTTCAAACTAAAGTCTGCCATCTTCTATTAGACACCTTTTGAATTTTAAACTCTTTATTATTTTTGGGTATTTTTTAATGTACAGGCCAAACAACCAGATATACTGTGCAAATTTAAAGCCTTCATCTCATGCTTCAAAAGTTACAGCTAATTTTCACAGTTTCTTGTATGGGGGCTCCTTTTAGTTTTCAACTTTTTGTTGGTTTTAGTATTTGTTGTTGTATTAGGATGCCGCTGGTCAAACGACAACGTGCTATAGGGCCAGGATAACCGAGTTTTTTCTGCCACAATTGAACGAATTCGGTCTGGAGAACATGTGATTCTAACAGGACGGAGCCACGTCACACACTGCGCTAGCCACAGCCGATATTCTGAATGCCAAACAATATCGTATGACTTCTTTTGACCCACCTGTTACATGCACATTCACATGGTTAGAACAACAACAAAAAGAAATTTTACTAGAGCAAGGTTATGCTTGCTCAAAGAGCAAATAAAACATTTTAGAGCGAGCAATTATTTGATCTCACAAAAACTTTGCACGGGCCAGTACTGTACATTTTGTAATTGCTCTTTGAGCAAACATAACCTTAAATATGAGCAATTATTTGATCTCACAAAAACTTTGCACGGGCCAGTACTGTACATTTTGTAATTGCTCTTTGAGCAAACATAACCTTAAATATGATCTTGTGAAGTTTATTGTTTTTTCCTCATTTTTTTTTCTTTTTGCTGCTGGGCATGCTTGCCTTTGTCCAAAAATGCACCTTGTTTTTTCGGCAAAAATGCACAACTGCTTGTGCGTGCCTCTAATATAACCTTAAACTTAACCTAACATAACCTTAAATATGAGCAATTATTTGATCTCACAAAAACTTTGCACGGGCCAGTACTGTACATTTTGTAATTGCTCTTTGAGCAAACATAACCTTAAATATGATCTTGTGAAGTTTATTGTTTTTTCCTCATTTTTTTTTCTTTTTGCTGCTGGGCATGCTTGCCTTTGTCCAAAAATGCACCTTGTTTTTTCGGCAAAAATGCACAACTGCTTGTGCGTGCCTCTAGAAGCGTCAGTGTTTGTCACCAAACGAAATTATTGTATCCTTTGATCTTCAGTTTTTCACTTTTGTGTCATTGGTAAATCGATTTCTAAAACTCAAATTTGTGGAAGCTTAAGTTGTAACGAAAAACAACTTTTACCCAGTAAAAAATCTCCTAATTAAGCGTATTATCGCTACCATTTGTTAAGCATAATGCAACGCCTGAAACGAAGGGCATAAATTCCTGTACTTAACTAAAGGTAATCTTCTTCGCCACAACATAAAAAATTAAAAAAAAAAAAAATATGTGTTATTTTTTCATAAGAAATTTCTCAGCTGTTGTTTCCTTCGTTTTCTGCTTTAACTTTTTGCAGTTTTTTTCTTCTTTTTAATCATCATTGTTACCACAAACAGCAGCTGTGGCTTTGAAGTGTTTATAACAAAATTTTTTTTTTTCCTTTTTTCTACTTCTTGCAACATCAAAAAGAGAAAAAAGGTTTGCAAATCAAAGATGTTAAAGGTTTTCTGGTTATAATTTTTTTTTCTGTTCGTTTTGTTTTATTCTTGCGAACTTACTCATCTTTTTTTGTGTTCATTTATTTGCATACATCCATATGTACGTAAGTAGATACATACGGAATCCGCTTAACATGCAAATGCCGTCGTAGTTCATTGGCATTTCCTGTGTGCGTTTGCAAAAGATTTCGTACCAACTGTCGATTTTCTAAATGTCAAGAATTATGCAAGAATTTATTAAAAATTACTTGATACAAAATAATATTAATTTTTTGAATATTGTCGGTGGGTTTTGTAAGAATCTGCTAAAGAAAATTTATTAATAAATTGTGGAAAAAGTCACAAATTTTGTTTGAATATTTATTTACGTTTAACACTAAAAATGTTTGGGGCAACAGTTTATGGTCCTTCGCACCCAGTATCAGGGCCATCAGGGCATATTTTACTTCTCAAAGAGTTTCCGCTTTTAATATTGCACTTAGATTCCTCTTGTAAGATTTGTTTGTTGAGGCTGATTTCTATAGCTGGATCTACATGATATGTAGATCATACTGAATCGTTGGAACATTTGCTGAAAATAGTTTTAAATAAATTTTTAATTGCTCATTGAAAATGCGTTTAAGTTCAATTTTGCTCTCTCTAAATTGCGAAAATTTTTGTGTGATAAAAATTGTTGTGGTCAACATTTTCATAGAAGGCAAGAAAATTAGATTTAAACGCTTATTAGCTGGGGTACAACAAGTGCTTCTGGCACTTACCCATATACATACATACTTATCGATGGAGAAAACAACACTTTAAAAAGTTGCAAACAATTATTCTATCTTACAAATAAGCAGCAATAATCAATAGAAATTTGTATTAAAATGTTTTATTTACTGTTTACTCACACATCCACATCCACACTGTAATTTATTTACTGTTTACTCACACAGTACACATACTGTTTACCTCTTATCGCTAAAAATGCCTTCTCTTTTTTGCTGCTCCCTTCTCCCCTTTTCTTTTTTTCCTTTTTTTTCTTTTTTTTTTCTTTTTTTTCTTTTCGTTTCTTTTCTTCTCTTTTCCTTTTTTCACTATTATTTTCTTCTATATTTTTTTTTTCATTTTTCCTTTCTTCTCTTCCCCTCTCTTTTCTCCTCTCTTCTCTATTCTATTATTCTCTTGTCTTATCTCATCTTTTATTTTTTCTTCTCTATTATTTTCTTATTTTTTCCTCTCTTCTCTTGTCTTTACTTCGATTCTTTCATTTTTTTTCTTCTCTATCATTTTATTCTTTATGATTTTGTTCTCTTTTCTTTTCTTTTCTTTTCTTTTCTTTTCTTTTCTTTTCTTTTCTTTTCTTTTCTTTTCTTTTCTTTTCTTTTCTTTTCGTTTCGTTTCTTTTCTTCTCTTCTCTTCTCTTCTCTTCTCTTCTCTTCTCTTCTCTTCTCTTCTCTTCTCTTCTCTTCTCTTCTCTTCTCTTCTCTTCTCTTCTCTTCTCTTATCTCTTCTCTTTTCTCTTCTCTTCTTTTTTATTCTCTCCGCTTCTCTTCTCTTCTCTTCACATCTCATCTCTTCCCTTCCCTTTCCTTTCTCATTTCATTTCTTTTATTCTCTTCTCATCTCCTCCCGTAACAACGTCTTTCTTTCACTTCTCATATTAAGAAACAAAATAAATAAAATTTCCATTCACTTTCCTCTGGTTGCATCAAAAATTTCAGAGCAAAAGTTGCATTGGGTGGACGGGAACTGAATCATAACAACAAATCGTTTATTCAACAGAAAAATGCTTCCACCAGCATAATTTGTTGCTTTTGATGTTGACTATTTGCTGTTAACATTTTTTTTCTTTCGTTTGGTCCAGTTTTGGTGGTCATTTCAACTGTGAAAAGAACAATCAGTTTTAAAGGTTTTAGTTTTCATTTATTTTCTGGCTGTTGTGTACCCCTTTTTTAAATTTTTATTTATTTTTTTATTGTTTACTTATGTTGGCTCTGTCGCCGTTTAATATTCTTTTTTTTTTTATTAATTTTTCATGGAGGTTTAAGACATGTTGCAGTTGTGTTTTTTTTTTAATTTTTTATTTCACAACTTGGCTGGCATTCTTTACACGTGTGTATTTTCGCTGTGTCTTTGGCTTCCACTACACGTAAATGAGTCATTTTTAATGGAATGCCGGTTGCGACCGACCCAACAGCCAAGAAATGATTAATGCCCAGTAAATTAAGCACTATAAAAGAAAACATTACATGGAAATCAAAAGAGATTTAAAATAAAAACGAAAAAAAGATGGAGGCCCATTTTACAAGAAGAAAAAAAGAAGGGAAAAAACGAATTTTTGAAAACATTAAATGTTGGTTTTGATTGTTTTTGCAACATGATGAGCAAATTGTACCCGCCCGCATTAAACGAAGCCTCATGTGTGGGACATTTTGACCTGAACCGTCAGAGAATTATGTCAGAAAAAAAGTGATCACTATCAGGCCTGAAAAGTTATTTCAATTTCGAAATATGTGGTTTCTTTAGGAAATTAAAATCGAAAATTTTTTTTTGGAAATTAAATCACATAATTTTGTGTACTTTGGCAAATCTTCACTTACAGGCAACGTGATCATTACTCTCTAGTTGACCTTTGTTTTGCCCAAGTCATGTGAACAAACAAGTAAAAATGCACTCATGCCCACACACACTCATGGATACATCAACAATTACCAATGAAGAGAAACGTAAGAGCATAAATTTTTCTGCGAATATACATATATTAAGGTTATGTTTGCTCAACGAGCAAATAAAAAATTTGCAGCGAACAATTATTTTTTATTACAAAAACTTTGCACCAGCAAATACGAATTGGCTTTTTTTAATATTTTACGTTTTTTTCTATTTCTTTTTTTTTTTTTGTGGTTGTGGATACATGTGACCACAACGGGACTAATCAATAACCAAGTGAACTGGTCTAAATGACTGGCAGCCCAAGAAACATCCATGTGAATGTATTTAGGTTTTAGTTGCTTATATTCTTGTATTTTGCCCGAACTAAAGGTCAACAAAGAAAGTAGTGGTCACGTTTTTTTTTTGGCAAAACTAGGAAACTATTTATTCAGATGTGATCGTACATGTGCTAAAATATTTGAAGTTCTCATTAACTATTTGCAAACAGTAGAACAGAAGAACATGAATAGAATGTTTGAACATATTTTCATTAGTGTTTTCGAGTCTACTGACGAGTTGGTTGGCGAAAATGAAATGTCGTCGGCATGTAGACAGGATGAAAACTTAACGACATAAAACGGCTCTAAACTTTGTGGTTTTAAAATAAAATCTAATTTTTTTTAGTACAAGTACATATGAATAAATATTTAAATATTTGCCAATTTTTGTCCAAAAAAAAAAAAAAAACGTGACCACTACTTTCTTGTTGAAGTATGATGTAAGAACACAATTTCTGTTTTTCTGTGAAATTGTGTTCTTGCATATTTGGAGTTCTCTTTAATTATTTGCACACAGTACAGAATATGAAGGAGAATGTTTGACAACATATTCTCGTAAGTGTTTTTAAGTTGGCACCAACGAAATCTCACAGGCATGTAGACAGGTTTTTTTTTTTGAAAACTTAGTCTGTCTTTCGAGCAAGTAATAAACTATCATTTGAATTAGATTTTATCTTTTAAATAATTAAAAAAGATTTTTAAACGTTGAGTGAGTCGCTGTCCATACCCAACTCACAAAAGAAAGCTGAGTTTTAAATTATTTCATTTCTTAAAAAAAAAACACCAAAAAAATTTATGATTGACATAAAACTATACAAAATACTCGGATGTATGTGTTTTGTATAGTAAATAAAATTTACTAAAGGAAACTTTTGATTATATCAGCAGATTTTTGTCGTCTTAAAAATCAAAACATAAACGAGAAAAAAAATAATGTGTATTCAAATAAACGTTTTGAATAACAACAAGATATGAAGAGGACTGCAGTATAAACAACCAGCAGACACTTTTTTCAGAGTCATCAGAAATTTGTAAATATTTTTGAAAAATATGAAGCAGCATAAAACCGCTTTTAAAAATGCAAGCTTTTCGCTGCGAACAAAAACAATAAAACCAGTAACTTTTTTTTTAGAAATTTTTCAATGCCTTTGTATATTTTTAAATGTTTGTACAAACACTTACTCTACAAGTATGAAAAAATCTCAATTCTTTAAGCAATAAATTGTATTCGAAAATAATTGAAGAAGAAAAAAAAAAACATAAAAGTAATTAAAAAAATGTTTATATTTGATTTTAGTTCCATGCATATGTTACATATAAACAAACTCTTAAGACCGATCAAAATAGATATCATTTGGAATGTATGTATGTCTTCGATTGCGTAATTTCCATTCCGAAGAAATTTACTTTTGATTCTTCAAATCGTCATGATAGTGATTGAATGAATTCTATCTCATACACAACATGCTGTGTGTTTATTGTGTTTTTTGTTTCACACAATTTTCACTCGATAAATAATTCGATCACGAATGCGACGATTCAGCGCCAGATTTCTTAATTAACTCATTATTTGCAATATGTTGCATACTTTTAGGCGCTTTAAAATTATTTAAGTTTTCTATGCCAAATTTGGCTACAGTAGACTCGCGAAAACGTGAACATCCAGTTACGTGAACATTTTTATTTTAACATTGACTACTCTAAAACGTGAACAATTGATGATGGCTCTAAAATGTGAACTTTTTTCTGATGATTTTTTATTTTCTTAAGTCAGTTCTGTAGTTTTTAGAAATTTTCAGAATAGCGGTATTTTAATTTATTTACAGCTTAGTGACAAAAACATCTTTTAGAAATGTATACACATCTACATATATACGTATGTATACATATAATACTTAATTTCAGTTTTTATGTGGTGATTGCGGTGGAAACATCTCTACGCGGTACATAGAAACTAGAGAATTTAAACTCAGTTTCAAAGAAAAATGTCTGCCAAGAAACCAAAAGTTTTAACTCTTCAAGATGTGATATTATTGAACATTTAAGGAAATGTGCGTCAGTAACGGGGTTGTCAAAAATGTACAATATAGCTATAGTACAGTGTAAATTTAATTGATTGCTAAGTCGGAACAAATTTTCCACTTTTTCATAGCTTTACATCAACTGAAATGAAGTATTGTAATAAATTTATTAAATAAAATTAGTTATATATGATTTAACTTATTACACGGTTCTGCATACTGATTTTCAAATTATGTATTTTCATGTAAAAAAATCCAATCTAAAACGTGAAAACCTTAGTGAAAAAATTAGTTCACGTTTTCGCGAGTCTATTTGTTTTCAAAAAATAATATTAACAATGCTCTGCTTAAGGTACGGCCACATATGAACAAACAGTTACCAATTTTTGCCTCTTGTTGATCTTGATTTTGAACAAATACAAAAGCATATAAACAATTAAAAGTAAGAGCGTAAGACGCAACGTAATTTAGCGCCTTGCTTTTACGCTTTATTGAGTAACCTAAATAACGATGTGCCAACATTGTGCCAGAAAGAGTAGTGTTTACTTACATTTTTTTAATAAAACCACTAAATAGAAATAATAAATAAAGATAAAATGCCTAAATTGACTGGAATTGACTAAATTGACAAACACAATTTAGAAAAATTTTTTGCAGCCAACTTCACTCTTTACGCTCTCTCAGAATCAAATTTTCCAATTACAAAACTTCGACGCCGTGTTATTTCGGTTTGATTCATACATTTTGTATGGGCATGAGGGTTTTGGACAGATAAAAAGCACTCACTGTTAGGCAATATATTTATGCCACAATATCCTTAGCTACAACAACAAATAACAATAAAAAAAAATTACTAGAGAAAAAATTAACAATAAATTTCAAAAGAGCATATTTTAAGGTTATATTTGGCCCTCAACCAACAAATACAACATTTGGTAATATCTTGTGAAACATTTTTAGGAAAATCAAATTATTGTTCACTGTAGTTTATGTGTACGCTCATGGAGCAAACATAACCTCAAACTCCATGGTTCATAGTGTTGTAGAGTACATGCATACTACTAATGTTGCTGACACAATATTTCGAAATGTTTTTGTTTTTTGCTTGGAAGGCTGGTGCATTCGAAAGTCTCTGCTCACCCCATTACTGCAGCTTAAAGTGCAAATTTTTATTTCTTTTACAAGTTTCTTTTCGGAAGTTGTAAATTTTAAATATGAGTTTCTTCAGCAATAAATATCTATCTTAAGCCGCCAATGAATGCTAATGGCAAAGTTTTTGTTTTCATTTTACACATGAGAGCAAAGTTTTATGTGTTTTTTCTTTTCTCAAGTTTTTCCATTTTAAGTTTTCCATTAACTGCTGAAATGTTGCTCAACTGAAACTCTGCCATCGGTTTCAGTTTAATATACATACATGTGTATGTACATACTTACAAAGCTGCTGTGGTAATGAGCAGCACAGCTGGATTTAAAATAATATTTGACTTTGACTCTCTATTATGTTTTAGATTAATAATTCCAGTTGTTGCTGTTGCCATTGTGTGTGTATGTGTGTGTGTGCATTTTTTTTTTGTCGAACCCAATGAGCTTTTCATGCTCCACTCACCTTGATCTTTAGCAAAAACCACTATACAACAACAAATAACATTTGCATACTTGCTTGCATCCAGTTGTACACATGTGTTGGAATATCACAAGATTGTTTTTTACCGCTTGTCTTATTTTATTTACATATTTCTTACAAGCAATAGTTTTAAAACTTCTTGACTAATGACGTTTAATACACTACAGAATGTATTTTTGTTTTCTTTTGTTTGCATGTTTGGCAACCAAGCTCGAGTAGATGTACTCTACTCATGTGGTTCATTAGGGCAGTCTTAAGTAATAGGTTACGGAGGGAGGACGGCAGTATGATTCACTAGCGTAGGATTATTTCACAGAACTCTGTTTTACTCAAAAAGTCCTTTCAAAATGGTGGCACACCCTCAGATAGATATACTTTTTTTTTTTTTTGCTATTATTATTTTGTATTACGTTTATGGAGGTCGTTTTACATTATTTTTTGTTGTTGATATTAATTAAACAAGACCCAGAAAACATCAAAGATCTTTAGCTAGCTGGACAACTAGCTGTTTCGAGGCCGCTACACTTCTGATCAGCCCTCGTTCTTTTAATTCAGAGGCTCAGCCACCAAAGCTGTTGTATGTTTTCTGTCTAAATGATTGTCGCTTTAGAAACATGAGCCTGTGAATTCAACGAAGACATTCTTAAAAGAATGTTTAAAACTTTACTAAATGTTTCAATGAGGATCAAAACTGTTCAAACAAACCTTTAATATAGAAAACAATTTAATTCATTTCTGAATATTAAAAAAAAATGTTATTGTTTAAAAAATTTTTAAACAAAATAATAGGAAATAAAAACAATTAAAGATTCCTGACAATGTCAGCATTGTTTTGTTCATACAAAAAAAATGTTTTTCCTTGTTCGCGTGTTGCTTGTGAACAGTGACGAAAGAATTTTCCCTTCCTGGGAAATTTGAGCGATCCGGAAGCGTCACCGTGAAAAGTAATAGATGACAAGATATTTTATTACATACATACATATATATATTTTTTTTTTTTCAGTGAGTAGCACGTAACAAGAAAATGGCAAATTGTTAGCGAAATATCGAATAATAAAGAAAGAAAAATATAAAGACCTTTTCGCTTTAAAAACTAGTGTTGTCAGTTTTAACAATAAAGATCAAAAATTATAGATAAAATAATATAAAAAAGTATAAAGGCTGTATTAATTCAGATCCAAATATAGAGACCTTTCAAATGTTTTTCGAGTCTACTGATGAGTTGATTAGCATCAACGAAATGTTGGCGGCATATAGACGGCTGAAAAAGACAGCAAACTGCTGTGTGGTCTGCGGCACCGTGGCTCAGTTTATTGAGTTAAAAATATATACATATGTATTATATACTGTTGGACAAGTAAACAAGTGTAGTCTTATATTCTGTATAAATTTAGATAATTTTGTGAAACAAAAAACCTAAAAATTCTCTTTTTATACTCTTTTTTGTTTATGCAATTTATCTTTCAACCCTTTTCAACAATTAAAGACGATAGTGTTTTCTAATAAATCACAGAAATATAAAGAAATAAAAATTAAATTTAGTATAATTTTCAAGCAGGTAGATAAAATGCTCCTGAGAATTTGTCTATTTTTAATAAATCTGCTCTCCTGCCCACAGTTTTCAACGGGCGGATAACAAAAAAAAAATCAGGTTAAATTTTTTAAATATATCTAATATAATTTAGAAAAATTTTAAAAAATTCAATGGGCAATTTTTTGCTTTTGACCAATTAATTTAGTATTATTTTGGAAAAATTTTCCAAATTCGTCCAATGCTGGATGTAGCGTGCATTCTATTTTCAACTTAAAATTTAGAATCTAGTAAATTTCAAGGCTTCTACTTTGGCATTTTTATAATTATACATATATTATAATACAGTATTTTTTTTTTAGAAAAATTATCCAAATTCGCCCAATGCTGGATGTAGCGTGCATTCTATTTTCAACTTAAAATTTAAAATCTAGTACTTTGGTATTTTTATAATTATGTATTATAATTCAGTATTTTTTTTAGAAAAATTGTCAAAATTCGCCAATGCTGGATGTAGCGTGCATTTTTTTTTCAACTTAAAATTTAGAATCTAGTAAATTTCAAGGCTTCTACTTTGGCATTTTTATAATTATATATTATAATTCAGTATTTTTTTTAGAAAAATTATCCAAATTCGTGCAATGCTGGATGTAGCGTGCATTCTTTTTTCAACTTAAAATTTAGAATCTAGTAAATTTCAAGGCTTTGGCAGCTTAAATATTTTGGTATGATTGAATTTTTTTTTTAATTTTTTAGCAAAACATCAAACAATTAAACTTCATTTTTGTCAAAATTTTGTCATTTTTCACAAAATTTTCACAGACTTGACTTTGATAACTTTTCAGGAGCGCCCGCCTTAAAATAACACTGTACAACAGTGAAAATAGGTTTAAGAGAAAAATATGTGGGTTATATGTATTTTGGTGCTCTAAATCTAAATCTGCTTTCAGTTTTTCTCTATCATGTAAGGATTTTTTTTGAATGGGCCCCCTAAATTATAGAGTTACGCCCATATACATGTTATGTTACACGGGCCCACTTGGGTCCCATATACATACAAATTTCCCCATAATTCGAAAGACCCTTCTTCAGTTGTAGTGAATAGCACACTAAAAGATGCGCTATAAAATTTTATTTTAAATACTGGTGTACAATGTTGGCGGCATATAGACGACTGAAAAGAAATAGAAAACCATTAGGAAGGCCTGCTTGTGGACCTAAAATAATCCATACTAATTATTACATCTAGTTTTTATTTTAATTTAAGCAAACAATCAATTAAGAAATAAAAATATTTAGACTTGCTTCATGAAAGAAATTAATTTATTTAGCACAATTCAAAACTGGCTGGCCTTTTTAAGTGCGTGCGTCTTTCTTGTTTTACTCTCCATTTTATTGTTTTTTTTTTTTTGCCTGCAACAAGAATTACTCGCCACATTTTCTGCTGTCGTTGCGAATGAAAGTGAAGTTGCAGCCAAAAGAGTCGCTTTAATGCTGCTGCTTTCAATACATATTTAATTAACAAGGGCATAAATAATAACTTCAAAAAGTTAAAAAAGAAAAAGAAAAAATTAAATCACATTTTACAATAGAGCCGCCTTGTGAATACGAACGTAATTAAAACAATTAAAGCCAAACAATGCTTTTCTGTTTGCAAAAATATATTTTTTTCAAGTACAACTTTTTCCTTGGAGTGGTTTCTTTTGCAATACTTTTTTCTCCACACTCGTGTCTTTGTTTGCGTTTGCATTTGCTTCAGTCGCTTGAGCAGAAACCAGTTTTGACAACCACATTTTATTATTTCTATTTCCCACATTCCTTTCAACGGCCTCCACCCTTTTCTGATCGCAAGAAAAAAAGAGAGACAAAAAAACCCAATCATGGAGAAAAAAAAATAAATAAATATGAAACAAATAAATATATTAAGACTTTGAAAACTATAAAGCCTTAAAAAAATTTAAACTTTCAATGGTTGTGTGTTACTTCGATCGGTGGGCAGTGGGCGGTGGGCGCTGCAAAGGCATGTGGTGGGTTTGAGCGTGTGTGTGCATGTGTGGTGGTTTCAATAGAGATGATCTTGTTGTTATCCTGCTTTAGCATTGTTGTCACCACTTGTGTACTCTACCATCTGCAATACATTACACTTTGTTGTAAATTGAAAAAAATCTGTCGTATGACGTTTACTCTCATACTTTGAAATGCGAATGGAATTCCATAATATTTTCTCTATGTTATTTTGCGCATGTAAAGTATTGCGGCTATCCCAGCAACCAGTGAGTCCGTGTCGTTACATTTGGCCGCCTATAAAAGAGGCTTAAAAATTGAATATAAAATCGGGAAATATGAAATCGGGAAACAGCCCCGCTTGTTGCAGCAAAGTTTTCGTGCAGAATTTCTGCGTTCACATTGTCCATTGTTTGTGGTTTGCTCACGTAACTGCGGCGCTTATACGACCCGGGGCGGCCAACTGACATCACCGCAGCGGAAAACTTACGGCAACAGAAAATTTCCTATGCCATAACTGAATTACTTAATCGAATGTGTGGCTCGTGGCCCTGCCTGGTTCATAACCACCGGACACTGATGCTCAACATTAAATCAAATGGTGTATTTAAGCTTCCACATACCGATAGAAAAGTATCAAGCGCCTCATGAAAGTTCCTTTATTCAATGCCATTGCAGCGACATGACTTGTGTCATTTGTGCAGACCACAACAGGGGCACAATAGCGCAGTTCATTATTTGTTGCAAATGTCTTGCGTAAGTGCGAATGCAAGAAATCGTTGCTTTGCAACCCAACAACAAAATATACAATATTTTTGCATTTACGCACCGCTAATTACGTGTTGCTTTTTTCGCATGAGTATTGCGTTTGCAACACTGACACTCGAACAGCTGACATTTTAAAACACAAGCAAACAAAAAATTGTAGAGATGGAGCCAACAGCAATTACCAAAAAAAAAAAAAACGTGAAAAATTAAAAATTGTGTATTAATTTATCAGCTGTTTTTTGGAGTGCAATAAAATTTGCAAAGTTGTTAAAAAGGGTGCTCAGTATCAGTTGCAATATAATCGCAAATGCAAATAGTCGCAACCAAAAAAGCACCAAACGCTGAGTACCGCTAATGAAATGAAACGGGTATTAGCCAGCAAGAAGACGTCTTTCATGCGATGCATAAACTAATTGAAATGACTTCATGCTTGTATGGAAATTTTGAACTTACTTGGTTGACACCACAAGTACTGTCAATTAATCACTCAATTCGTTCACTTTAACTTGAAATGAAATTGCAACAGCGTCAGCGACAGCGCTAGAAAAAAATCTAAATGCATTGAATGCGCTGCCTACTTGGATTTAAAATTCCATTACAGAGATGGAGATGATGACACGACAATGCATTTTGCTCTACAATCGTTCACAAGCCAACATACGCCAACAACAAGATGTGCTGGTGACTTGCACGAGGCATTCATAAATGTTGCACATACAGCCAAACGCACGCTCATAAGTACATATGTACATACACAGAGCGAAAACTTCCTAATAGAATCAATAAGATTTTCTCTTTGAAACGTATTTAGGCTGAGGGGTATCCCAGCAGAGAGAAACGAAGAATTTTCTATGGGTATATCTTATTATTTCCATGTTGCAAATCTTATTAATTGTCTCAACAAGAAAAACACATAAAACCAAGAAGAAAACTTGTTACTCACGTTTGTTTTTACTCCGTTTCCGATTTGCATGATACCAAAAAAAAAAAAAATTCTATAGAGAAGAACTTATTGATTCTATTAGGTTTTCTTGTAAATTGTACACAATAAGGATTTCTTATTGATTTTATTAGGTTATCCTATCAATTTTTTCCTATGAGCGCCTCGATGGATGAATTGGTAGAGTGGCCTACTAAGAGTCGTCCCCGGGGTCGCAGGTTCGATTCCTGCCGAAGGCTCTGGATGTATCTGCAGACAAGCAAGAAGCTTCGCAGTTTTGTGTTTGTTAAAAAAAAAAAAAAAAAAAAAAAAAAAAAAAAAATTAGTTTCCTATATAAACACACGTAATTTCATTAATAAGAATATATTTTTGGTTACATTAGCTTTCTTGTTATTTCATACAAAATCAACAGACAATTGTTGTTTTTGCAATAAGGTTTTCCCATTTAAAATAATAAGGAATCCTTCTTGAAAAAAAACCATAGAGATATCTTATTGATTTTGTTCTATTTTATTAGGTGCTTTTTTCTCTGTGTACATACAATGTATTAAAATGCCAAGAAGCATGCAACATACATATTTTTTTATTATTTATTTATGCGCACAATACAATGTTTTACACCAATATACTGTATCAGTTGCAGCTGAAGATGTTTGTTTTTTATTTTCTTATATCAACATGATCATCCTTTTAAAGAAAATGTTCGTGTTAAAGAGGATGATCATGCGTCGTTGTCTTTTCTTAATGCTGCTGCTGCTGCCGGGCTCATTCGATGAAGGAGCATATAAATAAAAGTAAATGAAATGATAAGTTCGCTACGAGAGTAACTGTTTTGAAGGTAACGTTTGCTGAATGCGACTGCAATGTCAGACATTCGATTATTTTTAAATTACTTTTTGGTTTAAGGTCGTAAATATCATTTTCGTAATGTGCTCAAAATCGCTTATTTTCTTCTACGCAAATATTTTTTTTTATGAAAATAAACTGCCTGTTCCTCGATGTTGCAATAAAATGTAAGCGTTCGAAATCGATCGCAGTATTTCGCATAAATTTAAATTCCTCTACATCGACAGCTTGCGTTTGCATGGGATTACGTCATGAAATATTTGCCCAAAAGCGGCAACACTGCTTTTGAACGCATTCTCTGAGGTAAAAGTATGCTGACCAAAATTATCACTAAACTCATTTTGATTTGAACAACTATTCTTATAAAAGTCTTCAGCAATCTTAACCTGCTGCTCAATTGTTTAGCTCTCCAGGAATGGAATGCATTTGTCAAACACTGTCACAGCAAAATGTCAGATTTAGTTTCGTAAAACCTTTAACTGGAAAAATTTGTACTTCACAGCAAAAAAGAAAAAACAAACAATAAGTTTGATAAAGTTTTAAAATGTTTTTGTTTTATAGTATTTTTAAATTTAAACTTAAATCGCCCACGCATGATAATTGCAACCAACATGAACAATGTGAAATCAGCTGTTCGTCTGGCTCAATTTTACCTGCACTCGTCAGCGGTTCAATTAAAGGGAAAAAAGTGTTTCTTCCATCATAAGCCATAATTGTAAAAGATTTATCTTTTAAACTTAAGGAAAAACTATGGTAAACAAAAATATCTACATATGTATGTGTACATATATGTATGACAAGAACAAACAATATCTTTCTTATAAATGAATGATGATGACCTCGTTTTGACAGCGTACTCTGTTAATACATTGTTGCACGAGTATCTCTTCATGCTTTTTTTACAACATTAATTTTTTTATTTTTTTTTTTTTTTGAAAGCCACTTCTGCTGCTGTCTCTTCTTCTGCTTCCCTCCCGCCCTGCCCAACCACTATCTTTTACTGTCACATGAGCATAAATTAAAAATAATTTCTGTGTGTCTTGTGAATTGTGGTGTCGGCGTCATCGTCACTGTCATCGTCGTTGTCTCGTCTTGAACTTGAATCTTGAAGCAAATGCATACGCTGATGTGGTGGCATGAAGTGTGTGTATGTATGTGTGTGTGTGCCTCATCTTAATGCGACACATTCATCATAATCAAAGAGTTTGGTTGCATTGAAAGTGATCGAATCGATTGCAATGATCTTTTTATTTCATTCAATTTTATTCACTCATGTTTTACACTTAATTGAACTCCAAGTGATTAATTTTAACACGTTTGGCAGCTTGCTATATAAAAGCTGTAGTGCTGTGGAGTTTTCAATTGACTATAGATACACAAGATAGATACATACTTAAATGATGTCAAAGTACATGGACTGTGTTTAAAGTGCTGCTAGAGCTTAAAGGACTTTTACGAACTTCTCGCCAAATGCGAGTTTTCAGGCAGCCTTCCGTGGAAGTTGCATTTTATAGATTGTTATGTGAAAACTTAAACCTTGGCAGAATTGTACCGTTTTCATTTTTAAACTACAACAGCTTTTTCTCGTATACAGCACTGTCGCAACAAAATGTCAGATTAAGTTGGGCGAAACCTGACCAAAAATGGCAACTATAAACCCAGAGTTTGTGGCAGTTTTTTTTCTCCAGTCTACCGACTTTTGGTAGCAGCCATAGTTGTTCGGTATAAACGACAATTTCGAAAAAGAAGAGGAAGAAGGGCAAAAAAGAAAAGCCTATTTCTCACTTGCGAACGTTGTCGTTCGTTCGCACAAATACCTTGGAAGCAAGGCGAATTAACTACAGGTGGTCGCAATTCAATTCGCTTCAACATTTTCTCTCGAATTGTCATACGTTTTGTTTTCGTTAGCTGCTAGATTTGACGACTTATTGTCATTTTGACGATTTCAAGTGACTAAAAATTACCGGTTGGCGTTTTTCACTTGACGATCTATTGTCATTTTGACGATTTTAGGTGCTTAAAAATGACCAGTTGACGTTTTTCACTTGACAATTTATTGTCATTTTGGCGATTTCAAGTGACTAAAAATGACCAGTTGACGTTTTTCACTTGACAATTTATTGTCATTTTGACGATTTCAAGTGACTAAAAATGACCAGTTGACGTTTTGCACTTGACGATCTATTGTCATTTTGACGATTTCAAGTGACTAAAAATGACCAGTTGACGTTTTTCACTTGACGATTTATTGTGATTTTGACGATTTTAGGTGCTTAAAACTGACCGGTTGACGTTTTTCGCTTGACGATTTATTGTCATTTTGGCGATTTCAAGTGACTAAAAATGACCGGTTGACGTTTTTCACTTGGAGATTTATTGTGATTTTGACGATTTTAGGTGCTTAAAAATTACCAGTTGACCAGTTTTTGTTTCTGAACATTTTTCACTGAAAATTTTTGGGCACAAGAAAGTTTCTAATTTTAGTGTCACCTCTTCTCTAAAATAATTAACCATTTCTTGGCTCGTTAGTCTTCTGTTCTCCTTCTGTAATCCACAAGTGTGGCTTTATTTGTTCAACACAATTTTAAACTTTAATTCCTTTTATTTATTTATAATGTTGAACAAAATTGAAACATCAGGAAAATTGAGGGAACTGAAAACATTTTGTTTATGCTTTACAAGCAAAATACATTTTGAACGAGGGCAGGGTCACAGCTGTTGAAGAATAAATTCAGTAACTTGCAGGCTACTCTTGTGGCGGCTTTTCTTGGCTGTTGGAAATTTTCTTCTGCTGTCTGCCGCGAAGAAAGAGATTTTGATGATTTTATTTGGCTGGTGAAATGTAATGCAAAAGAAAGAAAAGAAATGAATGATTTATAAATTTTTTTTGTAAATATTGTTTTTTAATAAAAATTTTTTATTTTAATTTTTTTGCTTTAACTGCCAATTTTGTTCCCTGTCTTCAGCTTAAAACATTTTTCTGTCTGCTAATTGTTGTCTATTTGCTAAATGTGCGGGTTTTTTTTTTTTTTTTGCAATTGTCACGGCACATTTGCAACAAATTAGTGACATCCTAAGAAACTGAAACTGAGTGATGATAGAGAGAGGGAGAGGGAGAAAAAAAAACAACAACAACAACAACACCTTGTTATTTTAATGTCAACCAGGCAGGCAGGGAGGCAGGCAGACAGGCATTTTCAGCCCAGTCGCTTCACTGCACTTCCATGCATTTATTTTACATCTGCAATTTGTTGAAATTGTCTGAAAAATTATGCGAAATATGTTTTTCGCTAAATAGATTTTTTATTAACTGACAGGCAGACATACGAATGAATGTGCCAACCAACCAACCAACCAACCAACCGCCTCAGCTCCAGCATCATTCACATGACTTGGCATTTTCCTCTTGTTTTTTTTTTTTGTAGTTGCAATTTCATGCTGCAATTTATTATTTTCAATTTCGTTTTATTTGTTTTTGCTGATGCTTCAACTATCTTTTATATATACATACATACATATGTATGTATGTATGTGCATGCACACATACATATTTCATGCCTCTTTACCTTTCCCAGCATACGGCACACATATTTGTGCCACTTTTTCGGTAGCTCTTGATTCAAGTGATGAATGAGTACTTTGCTGGCTAAAGCGAGGCAGGAAGAGTGCATCTTCAAAGTAGTTAATGGCAAATATGTATGTACACATGCCCACAGGGTGGTCCGAAAATTTAATAAACTTTTTAGTTTATATATGTATATTTTTTTATGGAAGTATTTTATGATCTGTAACATAAAATATACAAATATGAAAAATAATTCGAAGTCAGTTTGCAGTTACGCAGTAATGAGTTTTTTTAGAACAATAGCCCATGCATGCAATATGCCCATGAAGGGCAGGTAAACCTCTGAGACAAATTTGATGTTTTTCTTACCTTAGATTATTTTATTTAGGGCTGCCATTGTTACGGACAATTCAAGGCCTATTGGGTTCACAGCACTTGCAAGGGCTTCCACAGAAAGAGCTAATACTGTTTCTTGATGTATTAAACTCGTGAGGGACAAAGGGTTGCACAATAGATCGTCTATGGTCGCAGTGCAAAGGGCCATCCTGGACCAACCTAGTAATAATACAATGCAATACAATACGATATTATTTTGCATTTTGCCTTAAATTTGTTAAAAGTGTGCAACTCTGAAGAGATGGAGTGTAAAAAAAAGTCCAAATACGCGGTACCCTAATACTCATTACCTGGCCAGCACTACTCTTAACTCATGGCAAATTTTTTTTGGTTTGAGTCACTGACTACTGAACACTGGCAGAAATAACAAGCGCGTTTCATAACGGTTATCAAATTTTGATTTGCATAATTCCATAATGTTTCTACTTTTGCAAAATACTTCTAATGAGTTGGTTGTCCAAACTCGTAAAATAAATTATGCCTTTTTGGATTTTAATTACCCAGGCATGATATTTTTTTTTTTTTAATTTTGTCACTTCTTTGTCCCCGCAGCCGCCACCAGCCTTCTTCCAGCACTTTTCGCTAATTGAAGGCAAACATATTTTTGTGTTTCCATTTTTAGTTCTATGTTGGATTTTAATTCTTAAAAGAATCATAAATTAAAGCCCATCATTACGGGCGATATGTATGACAAACGCATTTGATTTTAAATGACTCGTATGGAGAGAGTTTTTCAAAATTTCTTGTGCTTTTAAAGGCATACAAATTCAACATTTATAATTTTTATAACTAAATACGCAGCGTACTTAAAGGGATATAAAATGTTATTTATGTTTCTATAAATAATAATTTAATTGCACTCAAATAATTTTTATAGCTTTGAAAAAAAACAAAAACAAAACGTTTAATGTCCCAAAATTATTATTATCGAAGTAGTGAGAAAAGAAAAAAAAAAGATATTTTCATGTTTTTCATTCACATTTTTTATGACTGTAAAGAAGCCATTTCTCTGCTGATCGTGTTGGGGCATTGGAATTTATCGCCTCTTGCGTAAACAAATAATTTGAAGAAAAAATAAATGACAATTGTTAAATTTCTTGTTTAAGTTTTAAAGTCTCCAGAGGCCCGGTTATTGGACACTCTCAATTTGAGGCGAATTTCTTGCATTCAATTATTCGTTGTTCATTGATTTTAATGATCTTGACTGGGGCAGTTAATGCAGATTTATGTGCACTGTGATTATGCACATGCGTACATGGCCTAGCATTTATTGCGGCTGTCTGAAAATCCATTTAAAATTGCGTTTCCTTGAATCACATTTAAGCGAATGCTGCTCAGAAAAGTGTTTGCAAAGTAATGTCTTTGAAAACATTAATTGCCACAGTAGCTGCTGGCTAAAGCCTCTTTTACCCATTTCACAATGCACCTGCAAAATTCGTACATGACATAAAAAAGCGCAAACAATTGCTTGTACAGAAGAACATTTGCCGTTTAGTTTTCAATTAGAGGGTGCTCGATTTTTAATTATAAAAACATCTGACATCAGCTGTTTTGCCAATTATAGGTTCAGGTGTCAGGTGAAACCAAAAAGTGATAGTAAGAAATATCAGTTTTGACAGACAATGGCAATTACTGATGCAACGTAAAGTGGCAAAAGCAACTGCAAAGCGCGTAGAGAGCAAAAGGGACTTTAGAAATTCGGAACAAAGGCGTACAGGATGGATGGATGGATGATACAACTAATAAACTCGACTCATTAGCTGAACTATCTGACTTAGTAAAACATTCACGAGAATACAGAAATAAAAGGCAGCCAAAACGGGATAGCAAATCAGCGTAAACTCTGCTCATCTCTATTCTGTAAATGTTGTACAGTTTGTAGCAGTGGTGTCTTTTGACAGTTTTCTGAAGTTGCACAAAATCAAAATGTATGTCAGTTTGCTTGAAGTTGTTCTTATTGCATTGAAAGAGGTTACCTTATTAATTGTGTCATGGGTGGATGCCAAGGCGAATCCATTACAGGTGCCCGCATACCAATTCGCTTCAACATTTTTCCACTATTTTTATCTTCTGAGTTGTCAAAGCTGATGGCAAACGACAACAAAATGTAAGACGTCTCGATAGAAAATGTTGAAGCGAATTGAATTGCGACCACTTGTACTTGATTCGCCTTGGTGGGTGCGCAACAATTCGCCGTACAACATACAGACTTACACATGCACAAGGCGAATTCATTTCCAGGTCATGTTAGCAGCCCAGTTGACTATTTTTGGCTTCTTGGATTTTAGCACCAATCGTTGTCAAATTTGTTGCTCTTTGTTTGCAAAAATCGTCACGACTTTTTAGTTCCCGAGCAGCTGAATACAGCTCTTGAGCAGCTTAATACAGCTAAGCGAATTCATACAAGGTAAATTTGACAGCACAGGTGAATTGATTTTGCTTGCATCTAATAGCTTTCAGATGTCAAAGCTGGCGGCACTTTGTTCTAAAGATTTTTGTTGGTAGAAAAATTTTGTGATAAAATGTATTTGTGTTTTCATAAGGTTTAACTTTTAAAGTGTTTAACACTTACTTAGACTTTGGCAACTGAAATCATTTTACACTAACAAAAGCGTATGTTACTTTGTGTGTATTGTGCGGCGAATTCTAATGCCAAGGTAGATTCTACCCAAGAAAAAAAATTAGTTTTGCGCAGTGCGCATCTGCTCATAGTAATAATTTTATTTCAATGAAAACAGTTTTAATAAATTATTTTACGAAAATCAGCTATAACAAGCACTTTAAACACAAATAATTTAAAAACAAAAATTTCTCGATCCAGCGTTTTTCAAAAAAAAAATATCAGAAAAACGACCGGTCGTCGTTTTTCTGAAGTCCAAAAAGCAAAAACTAATCACCTGTGCTGCCAAGTTCAGCTGTCATTCGACTTATGCCGAACTTAATGATCATCACACCAGCTACATCTGGTTTTTATTTTTTTTCTCGCAATTTCCTCTTGGAGAAACACATTTTTTCCAAAGAGCCGATTTTTATTTTACAAAAGTCTCTAATATGAAAAGTTTCTGGCCTGAAAACTTACATCACCTGAATCACTTTGGCTGAAAAAATACCCTTGTGGAGAGTTTTTGCCTGCCCTAAAAATTTCCGAACTTTTAGTTCTGTCTATTTACGGTTTGGTGTGCGATATGTGCATTCTATGCTTGTACTTACATACATTTTCAATTTTCTTTGCTCTCAATGACTTTTGTTCTTGTACATTCAAATATGTTTGTAATTTGGTTTTTTTTTCATTTTTTAATTTGAAAAATTTCTTTTAAATGAATTGTTTTTATGCGGGTTCTTTGAGAATTAATTTTAATAGAAACTAAAAATCACTTCAATATGTTTCTATATGTATATAAGTTTTTTTTTTCTTTTAATGTGCAGCTCTGATTCTTGAGAGTGGAGTAATTGAGTTTAATTAATTTGGGTTCGAAATTTTTCTTGTATGCTTTTCACTGAGTTACATGTTCTTTTTTAATTGTGTTAATAATTCAATTGAACAAATTAAATATTGAGAAATCATGTTTATGCTACTTAAAAGTTAATATGGAAAAATAAATAATTTTCTGTTTAACAAATTGAGTAGATAAACAAAAACTATTGAAAAATGTTGAAGGGTTGAAATCGAAATATTTTTGATTTCGAAAAATTTCTGTTAATGTGTATTCAATCTATTTGAGGGATACTTTCAAAATGGGAAAAAAGAATTTAGAACTTTGCCAAGCAGATGCACTGATCATTTGTATGAACAATTTTTATAGGTTGGACCAAAATTGCCTTAGATTGGCGCAAAATTTTTAAATTATTTGTTTGTTGTAAGTCTTGGTAAGTTTTGTTCAAAGCGAACGTGTGTAAAGTCTGGTACAAGGTAAATTCATTACAAAGAGAACCTGGCAGCACAGGTGATAATTATTTGCTTTATGCTTTTGAATAATTGCTAGACGAATTTATTATGCGGAGGGGGTACTAGAATTCGCCGCACAACAGACATTTAGTGTAAGGTGATTACAGTTGTCAATGACGTGAGTACATATTTACTAAACACTATAAATGTTATATTTGTGCTTTAAACACTATCCCCCTAATTCATAAAAATTATAAAGCCCGTATGACACTACATTTTTCTTGCATTGTTCAAATTTTGAAGAACAGTGCAAATATAATGTAATAGTAGAATTTAGTATGTGCAACGCGTTCAGCTATATTAAGATAAATGCAAAACTGTCAACACTTTTGTTGAAGTTATCGATAAAAAATGAGATTATGTAAAAAAAAAATGTAAAATTTTTCAACTTAAAATTGACATTTCAAACTTGAATGTTGCTGTGTCAGCGGTTTATGGAAAATTTTTGCGATTTAACGCTTCTTTTTTGGAAAATTTTTATTTCCTAGCGCTTTCTTGAAATAAAACGAATACAACACTTACAAAAAAGATGCCAGTTTTGTTTACGTTTTGTATATTTGGTTCTTTCTAGCAATTGCTGTTTCTTTCTATATACCAATTAATGAAAGAAAAATGAAGTATCATACGGGCTTAACAGGCTTATAAGACATATTTGCATGGAAAATCTGTCAAATAAGAGCTTTATAAACCTGTTATACTTTTTATGAATTAGACGGTATGAAAACAAACAAAAATTCTCTCACAAAATTTTTCTACCTCTAAAAATCTTTAGAACAAAATGGCAGCACCTTTTTTTGTAAACAAAGAGAAAAAATTATTCTTTTAGATCTAAAAATATACCTTAATGTTTTCTGTCTTTTTTCAGCCGCCGACATTTCGTTGTTGCTAAGCAACTCATCAGTAGACTCGAAAAATCTAAAAAGAATGTTTGAAGCCCAACTACTTATTCCGAAATTCTCATGAACAAAATGAGAGTCAGAAATGTTCAATCAAACTTTTTATACAGAAATCATTTTACATCTTGCAACACCTTTACTCTTGATGTAAGAAGCAAAAAATAATCATCTGTGCTGCCAAGTTCACCTTGTAATCAATTCGCCTTGATTAAGGTGAATTGAATCAAACTAACAGGCAATGCTTAAGGCAGCTTTTTGAAGAAGTTATTTATGGATCTTTTATGAAAAGCAATTGTTTTTAAATTCTTCTGGTTGGCAAAAAGGCAGTAAAGCAACAACTGCTGTACGGTATTATCATTTTGTTACCTTTATTATCATGTTACAAGACTGCCTTATCATGTTCGGAGCCAGTTAACTCAACTGTTTTGTAAAAGTTTCCTAATCTATAAAAAGCCTTCAATTTTTTTTTATTTTAATTTCAGGGCCAATAAAGCAAAACAATAAAAAAAATTATAAAATGAAGCGAATGATGTCGAGTAACTTCGTGCGGGCTTCACTCACACTTACCATCAGCTTCACCAGACCACTCGACATCGCTCGCTCGCTTAGATGCCTGAAAATCAGCAAATTCTAAATTTTGTTGTTGTTTTCAGTGTTTTTGTGTGACTTCATACTTTTTTTTACAATTTTTCAGCCATCAAATAATTTTTTTAATAATTAAAATTTTGTTTTTTTCTGTAAAAACTTTGTCACTGTCAAAGCCCCTATTTAAGAGATAATCCTCTTATAACTATATTGTGTTTTTAATCATTAAGAAGTACCTCCATTAGTACGTAATATGAGCGCCTGGGGCGGGGTAGACATTAATTTCATATTCAATTTGTTACTTTTGGAAGACAATTTCATAAGTGTCATTTGTTCCAAATGTAAAACAAACCCTTCAAATAGAAATTCCTCAAATGTTGCTGAAAGCAAAAAACAAAGCAACTGGTCGCCGATTCATCACTTTAAAATTTTTTGGGATTTGATTCGGTCTGGTGTCGTCTGTCTATCTATTGTTGATGGATGAAACATGCCTGTGTGTGTGTGAGTGCATTTGAGTCATTGCCTGTTTTGCACCCATGTCTGTTAAAAATGTTGGTAATTGAGGTTAGGTATGGAAAAAAAAACATTATAATATTGTTAGAAGTTTACTTTAATGCTGTTCATTTTCTTATTTAATAAATAAATACAGGGGTTGCAGCATCAAATATTAATTCTTTGGCTTAATGTTGAAAGTGTTGTCGAAAAGCAAATTTGTTTTAATTAGCAGTCATAGTTTGTTTTTGTAAAAAATGATTGATGTGGCTGGGCTTCAGTTTATTTTTATTATTCTTAATTTACAGCAGATAAACAACTTCAGTCAAACATCATAATTGATAACCAGCATGATCTCAACAGACCTTGTCTGCTGATCATAATTTTGTTTGGTAAGATTCAGCCGGACTCTTTTTCAAGGGATTTTGTCAGAGTTTTCTTCTCCCATTATTTTCAGGTCAGGGAATTCATTTGGAGTTGCATACATTTGACTCTCTTTGATGGTACTGGCTACAATGACACAAAAATCGCAAAAAGCTTCAAATCTGCTTCTTATGCCCAAAATAATCACTGTGAGTTTTTGAAATTCCGTTTATTTTCCAGACGATGCTAACAAATTGTTGGCGAAATAGCGAAAATAATTAAAAAAATATAATTGTTTACAATTATTTAAAAACGAAAAATCTTAAGCTTGATTAATTTATTTAGTTATTTAAATTCAGTTTAAACTTGACATCAGGGGCCAAATTCTGGCACTCGTGATTGAACGATTTCGTTATAGAATGCTGTGTGTTTGTTGCTCATTTTGTTTTTGCTCTACATTGTTTTTATCACGAATGCCAGAATCCAGCCCCAGTAAATCACTTCATTATTCATGCTTTTCTTTCCAAATAATGGTTGGCAACAATGTCACAAAAGTCAAGAAGAACTTGAATTTGCAATGCATCTACATATAATTAAGAATTTAAACGCGCAATCTCGTCTTCGTTTCTACTTTGTCAGTGTAAATGTTCACTGTTTTACAGAATTGCTGGCGTAAACATGCGTTAAGCTGAAAAGCAGATTGTCTAACACAGATTTTCTGGGTAGTTGTCGCTTTCAGAGAACAACAGTGAAAAACCGACCACCATTACAGAGAATGCGGCCTCCTGTAGGGAATACTTCCTTGTGTCTACTAAGGCGAATTCATTACAGATGCCCCCGCATTCCAATTAACTTCAACATTTTTCCACGATTTTATCTTCTGCATTGTCAAAGCTGATTGCAAACGACAAGAAAACTTATGACAACTCGAGAGAAAATGTTGAAGCGAATTGAATTGCGACGACCACCTGTAGTTGATTCGCCTTGATTTTTACACAAGAAAAAATAAGTGCTGCCAGACTACACACACACATTTGCCGTAAACAAAGCGAACGATCTTCAGCTCGTGAATAAAGGAGATTTACGATTTTGAACGCACCAGTGATTTAAAAAATTTGTAAACTTTTTATTTATAAAGTGAGTTCGGCTTGAGGTCCTTTAATAAATAATTTTACACCAAATTTAAATTGATATAGATATAATATATGCCGCGGCTCAGGAAATTCTGTAAAAAAAAATTCTTGTTCTAAAGTTATTTGTTAATTTACACATTAAACCATTTACAGATAATACCGACTGGAATATAATGTACGTACATACATATGCCTACATTAGGGTGGGTTGGTTTGCCAATCGATATTGTGCCATCGATTTTTCTATAGAAAAAAAATGAGAAAAAAAAATTCCGCTACGAGTCATCGGAAAAAAAATTATTTTCGAAGCAGCCGATTTTTATTTTGATATTTTTGTAAGAGCGGCCCCCTAAGGAGAGGGCTCAGTGTGTTCGAAAAACATACTGGGAGGAAAAAATTATGGGGGGGTTTGTTTCGTCATTAATCAGTCTCAAGGGTTTATATTTAGGTTCCTCGAAGATGAAATGTTGCCCCTCCCCATCACAGTAACTTGAACTTAATTATTTATTTGCTTTAAGAGCCAATTTTGAAAAGGTTCATTTTTGGACCTGAATTAATACATTTCAATTGCCCCAGTATATGTACAGACGAGACAAATGTATGACCCAACCCCCAATATTTTTTTCGAATACACCGACCCCGTGCCACAACACCTGAGGGGACTCCCATATATAAAAAAAAGGAGAGTTCAAAATCAGACGCCTCGAAAATGATTATTTTGATGTGTCGTAATACAACTTTTCTTGTTCGTATCGAAAACTCGATGACCCAATATCGAAAAATTTTTTGTTCTTGCAAATTGACCCAACCTAATGTATACATATGTATCAGTAGTTAATTTTAATAACACGTTTCCGTCTAAGACATGTGTAATTTATTTTTCGTTGACACAAATTTCTGTTTTGTTTCAAACTGTTAAACATTCAGAACTAATTCAACTAAATTATTCTTTTTATGTTTTTGTTTCTTTCTGCTGCCTGTAAAAATGTCAACAACATTAATGCTCGAATTATTTTGAAATCTACCAAAAATTATAAAACACATGAGAAACACTTTTTAATGATGGTTAAACAAGTTTTTGTTTTTTAGGTTTCATTATTACCCAATAAACGAAGAAGAGTTCAGACGTAACAAAATTTTTAAAATTGAGACCATTCTGACAACGCTTGGAATGGTCAAAAGTCTTTAGTTGTTGAGTCAATTGCAATTGGTAAGCGTGTAAATGCAAGTCTTTATGCATTATGTTCATCATGTTTTATGACGTGGACTAAAGGCTTCATGGGTTTCATATTTGACTCTCAGACGCCACTTGTATTTATTTACCCTGAACATGTTTCCTTTTTGTTACCAGTGTCCAATATTTTGCTCGTCTCCCACAATCTCTGCAATTGTCGGTTTATGATTTCTGGCTTAAGAATGTTTGCAGTACATGTACAGAATTCTTAATTAATTTTAAAGTACAAATAATTAATTTTAGGCCATTCAACTTAATGTCTCAGTACAATTTTTTAGCCAGCTTCTTTTTTAAGGGTTTCAAGCCTGAGTTTGTTAGTGTGTAGCTTATGAATATATGTAGCTTTATGTAATAAACCACTAGTGACTAGTGGCACTGGCTCAATTACTCAAAAATTATGAAAATTATTTAAAAAAATTTTTGTTAGAAAAAATACAAAAAATTTTAATATATGTAACAAGTTTAGTAAAACACAACAAAAATCGACAAAATAAAAAATTGTCTTATTTTTGCTCATTTAAAACCCACATAAAAGAGTGCAAGCAAAATGGCCGGCTTCCAAGCTGGAGGTGATGCCACTCTTGATATTTTCTAATCTCGAGTAATTTGGGTGTGATTGCAGGCGGGCTCTCTTTTCTCCAAAAGAGTATTTTGCCTGAGAAAACGATTTTTATGAGAATATTCTTTCTAATGGTTCATTAAATCACCAATTATTCTCACTGGCATTTATTTTAAATTCCGAGAAATAATTTTCATTGTTTCTCAGAGCAAACTGTTAACAGCAGCCTTATTTATTAAAAACAAAAGTAGTTTGATTTTATTGTGCAATATTATTAAAAAATCTATATACTTATATGCACATACATACATATATCATTTCTTTGCCTTTTTCTATTCTAAAAAAAACAAAAAGTGAAATAGTTTTCGAAGCTGCTATTGTTCTATTGTTGTTTTAGTTTGCATGCGTACAAAGAAAATTTTGTTGTAAAAACACAAAAAATTGTTTTGAAATTTCAATTGAAAACGGTCCAAAATGCCATAATTTAATCACAATTGGAACAATAGCAACGTTCTTCTATTCTTCGTGCGTTCATTGATGCTTGCTGAGTTTATTGGGCGTATTGGATGTACGCTTTGTTCATACGCTTACACAGGCAAAACGGGTGATGCGTTTGTACTTTTTTTTTTTAATTTTAAATAAACGCCATATGAGCTAGAGGCGGTCCCCGCTAAAGGATTTTTACCAAAGTGTGTGTATTGGATGTAAAAGATAGAAAACATTGTTAATTAAATGTTTGGCAGGCGTTTCACCAGCTCCACTTTTCTAAAAATGTGTTTTTATTTTTTATTTTTAATAATAAAAAGTATTTATGTCAGTGCACTAAATTTCAAATCATTACCGTGACAGCTACTTATTATTATATTTGTTCCATCCTTAGATGGGAGCAAAGCCCTGTGCGGACGCAAAAGCTGGGGTCGAATCACGGCATTCGCAGTCGAATGAACTATTGAGTAAAAATCATGTAAAACAATATGAAAATAAGCACCAAACACACGGCCTGCACAATGGCAGTGAGTCAATCTCGGATGCCTCAGTTTGGCTCTAGTTTTTTTTATCCCTAAGCTGCTGTTCTAGTTACTTTGAAATACACACAAAAAATTGTATTTATTATTATAATTTTTTTGAGTCGTTACACAAAAAAAGTATTAAAAAAGAAATTCTTTACAAATTCTAAAATGAAGTGCATTAACATGTCTGCAGTTGACTTTTGTCCGAAAAAGCGAGTTCATGTATTCAAATAAATACATATTTATTTGTTCAGGTTTAAAACGGAAGCTTCTCATTATACAGGCATATGTATGTATGTACCACTCTTGTAGCTGTTAACAAGTCATAAAACACAAAATTATATTAAAAACCAAAACTAAAAAAAAACGTCTTCCCCGTCTTAAAAAATTATTATTATTATTATTATTTTTTTTTATAAATTGTTAATGCGTTTTTCTTTGCGTCACATTGAAAGTTGACACTTTCATGTAAATGACACATTATTTTGTGCAAACAAAACGCAGTTTGAGAAGAAGCATACAAATGCCTGAGCGCCGCATATGGCGGCACGTTTGTATGATTTTATTTTAATAAATTCGTCGACGTATTAAATTTTTATATTATCAAGCTCTCACCGCAAAAATAATGTAACCAACGAAAAGCAGATTTTACAGGAGTTGATTTTTTTGTTTGCCCAGATATTTTTCTAGTGAAAATTTCAAATTAATTTAAGTTTTGAATTTAGAAAACCACTACAAATGAAATCCAGAATTTTTAATTTGAAATTGAGAAAATTCCAAATGAAATTGGAAATTTAATTTTCAAATCGAGCACATTCACAGCAAAATTAAGAAATTAGTACCATTAATGAAATTGTAAACGAAACTTTTTTGATATTGCTACAATATTTTTTTTATTGGAATTGCGAAAACTCAATATGAAATTTAAATTTTTAATTTAAATTTTTAATTTAAAAAATTCGAGGTGAAGCTGAGAAGTTTTAAGTTCTAATTTAGAAAATTCCAAACGAAATTAGAATTTGTTAATTATTTTATCAGAATTGAGAAAGATTTTTGTGATAACATTGTGATCCACTTCCATTTAAAGTTGTGCAGATACCAAATTAAAAATTTCAAACTAAAATTGAGCAAATTTTAAATGACTGAAGCTTTAATTTCAAATTGAAAAAACATCAAATAATGTTACGAAATTTTAAAACTAATAAAATTCTTAATTTCAACTGGCAGTTCAAAATTTTTACCTGAAATTCTTTATTTAATTCAGAAAAGTTTGCCATTTCAAATGAAAACTTTCAGTTTCGTTTAAAATTCTCTCAACTTTAATTGGAAATTCTGAATTTTCTTAGGAATTTTCCCAATTTCACCCCCCATCCGCAACTTTACTTTTCTTGTGTTCTTTACGAACGTTGATAACGACAATTTTATCAGACAAAAAGATCCTTCTCAATTCTGAGGAAAAAATTAAAGAATGTTAATCATCAGCTATGGAGTTAAATTAAATTCTTACCGTCTAATTCATGAAAATTATAATAGATTTATAAAGCTCTTATTTGACAGATTGTGTCAAATAACAGTCTTATAAGCCTGTAATAATTTATTTCTTTATTCTATTTGCTTCGACCTATTTATTTCCTTTTTTTAATTATAATATTTCTTAATGTTCGAGCTTGAGGTTCTTATTTTTATTTTCCATATTTCGTTTTCCTATAAAGTCAGTTCGGCTTGTGGCTTCGTTTTCCTTTGGAAATCTTGTTCAGGAAATAATATTTTTCTAAATGTTTTTATTTTTTCAAATAATTTTTAAAATAGGTAAAAAAAAAGAAACTGCTCGCAGTTACGTTATTTTCGCGTTTAGGGCTTTGCTGTCTATACTTAAGTGTAAATTGTTGCTTTACAAATTTTGAATTACTTAAGCTTTTTGCGCGCTGCATGTACATGCACGCTTGTGCATGTTGACATGAAACGTAATTTGTACGTGTTAAATTCGTTTATCAATAAATTCCAGTTGTTATTTTTATTATTTTTTTTTTTTTTTTGACTCACAATTACGCATTTAATGAATATCCTTTTTTGAAGTGTTATCATGTGTAAATGTCAAGCATTATCAACATCTGTTAAATTCCTCACGCCCTTTTTGTTGAGACAGAAGTTTCCTCCCCCCCACCCTCGTATTGGGTCGTCATCTTTAGACGCCCTTTTAAGTTTTTTTTGTGCTCCTGGCAAATGCTTTGAAATTTCCAAAGCGGGCCATTGATATTTACATTTCGATATGATACGTTGATATCAATAATAATTTTTCAGCGCTCTTCAGCAATTTGTAATGCACGACGCCTTGCAAAACGAAATAATGCTCACATGAGATATTGAATAAAACTATATTTTAATATTTCGTTTAAAACGACCGACCCCTTTTTTTTCTTATTTAATATTAGTATTTTGTTGAGCTAAAGGTCAGGTTACAAAATTTGCCAAAGGGTGAAACGATAAAAGATGCAATTTCGAAAATTGCTCTGGGGCCAAATCGTTGCATTCGAGATCGAACAAATTCCGTCGCTTATGCTGTATGTTTGCTGTTTATTTTGTTGTCGTTTTACATTATTTTTACTCGATGGGTCTTTCGATATCGAAAGCGACGATTTGACCACTGCTTATTTCAGTACCATTTCACAACCATTGAATATGATTGACAGTCTCTATCCATCCCTGGCGTCTGAGAGGTGTCAAGCATAAAATAATTGTTATCGATAACAAGTACACAAGCGAAAATTTCTTGAATTGAAGTGACTGACGGCTGGGATAAATCTTGGAATAAGTCAGCTGGTGGTGGTGGGGAGTGGGTAGGGATGTTCCCAGTGGCTTTTCCAGCATCATCTAGAGATTATTTTTGAATCTAATTTTGCCAAGTAGAGGAACCCGGTAACATTAACAAATTGTCGACATGTCGTGATTAGATGATGACTCTGTGTGGATAAGATGGCTGGGGTCATCGTAGAAAGGGCTGGAGGGGGCAGGTTAGGAAGTTACTTGTGAACTTTATTTGTGATTAGATAAATTAGTTTTGCTATTTATCAGTTTTCCGGTATTGAAAACGCTGACGAACGTTCGCGTTCGACATCGTAGGACACATGAAAAATTTGTTAATTTTCTGAGAATTGAGAAAGAATGTTTTGTGATAAAATAGCATCGATCACCGTTTTAAAGTTGAACACTTATTGGCTGAGGTACAAACCGTGGCTGTTTTACCTCCGCCACAGCAACCAACCAGCTTTGAATCCACCTCAGATCTTCATTATTGACTGTATACATATATTTAATCCTATTGATATTACACTGGATGTGACATATTTTCAGTTCATTGCAATCCAGTAAAGTTATAAAATTCGTTATCAAAAAACGAATACAACAACAACATTTTCAAATTATTAAAAATTAAATTTTCAGCCAACATCATTAGTAAGTTTGAGTCTTAGTTCACCTCCCGCCCGTAAGGTAAAGCATATTATGCTTGTAGTGGAGCGGTGTCTGTAGAACAGTGACCGTTCAATGAATGAAATCGCAGCGTGCGGGTGACCACTTTTTTTTTTTAATTTATTTTATAGTTTTCCTTTGGGGTTCTGAATTTTATTTAGTTCTGTCATCAGCTCTTTGTGTACAAACATTTCTACATTAGCATTAAATGTGACCCCCAAACAGATTTCTAATTACCACAACACACAGCAAATGTGTGGCCCTTTAGAGTGGGCTGACAGTCATATCATATCACTCCTTTCATCTCAACAGTTTTCAAAAGTCATCACTTGAATCGCTACAAATTGACCTACTTTTTTTTGGAACACCCTTTCTGTGGTAGCTGCTTAAATGTAATTTGGTTTTAACAATGCCTCTAAATGGATATTTTAATATTTTACATGGTCACGCTATTTTGATGGAAAGAGGCGTGCAGAGAAACGACATCAGGGTGAGTGATAATTTGCAGTCATTGCAGGGGTTGGTTGTAATAGTTTGCCGTTTCTATTTCATCAGCAAAGATTTTAATTTATTGATAACATTTATGGTTGTGCAGCCATTTATGTAATTTGCAATATTTAATATTAAAAACATTTAAGTAAAAAAATCTAAATATGTTTTCAAACCACTGAGAGGAATTTAAATTTTCTTGTGAAAGATGAATCTTAAAATACTTCCTACTGCTAGTTCAGGCACAAACTTTTAATCTAAGTAATTTTTTTTAAGTCTATATTTATCTGCAATCTGTCTACTTTAAGATAATAAGCAGTTCTTATTACCCATAAGCCATAATTAACAGGAGATATGCAGGTCCAATGAGCCACATATCCAAAATAATAAAATTAGTATTTAATAATAATAATAATAATTACATATTTACAACTAAAATAACCTTTGCAGGTATGTCTAATACGTGTGCGCGTTTCAGTCTTCGGGTTGTGGTGCTGTCATCTAGTAGTACATTTGCTAGAGGGTTGATGTGGTTTTCTAATCTTTGAAGATATTTTTCACTCATCCGTTTAATTTCTTCTGTTACCAGGGGTATATTTAAGTCCCTCCTTATACTCTTGTTTGAAATAAACCATGGGGCCGCAGTTATCAATCTTAAAGTTTTTGACTGCAACCTTTCCAGAATATCGCATATTCGATCTGCTTGCCGTTCCCCACAACATAATGCCATATGTCCACACTGGCTTATGAATTATTTTGTAGATTCTTAGTTTATTGCAAAGATTTAACTCTGATTTTGGTCCTATCAACCAGTATAGCTTAATCTAATTAAATAAGTATGTATTTTTATTGTAGTTTAGGATGTTGTCTATTAAAGAAATTATTTGGATTTTTATACCCACCTACATACATATGTACATTAAATCATAAATATTCTCCCAACGTTTGCTTCTCATAGAGAATAATTTGCTCGAGAAAAGATTCCTTCAATCATAAATTATTTAAAGTTTTTAAGCATTCTGTTGGTTCCCCCGGGGTTATAGCAACAAAATACACCCGCTTCCACAAGCCTCTTTTTCAGACTTTTCAAATAAAAGTTTTTGAGTATTTTGTGCAAAAAAGTACAAAAGGCGGCTAAAAATAAATCCAACACAGAAGCAAACAACGTGGACCTGGAAGAAAAAAATTTGATTTTTACTTGTTAATCAAACAAAATTAACTCAAACAACAACAACAAAATAATAATAATGAAAAAGCAACACAATCTGTAACACGTTCTTTTGTGGCAGCTGCCGGTTGTGCGGCATTAAAAGCTGCCGTAGAGCATGAAATGAATCCATATGTTGCATTTTAGAAAGTTGCCAAACAGTCAATATATACTTCTTTTTTTTCTGTAACTACATTTTGCCAAAAAAAAAAAAGTAAAAAACACTTCCGTTTAATCTAATTTTGTTGCTGCTGTTGTTGTTGAACTCTCCCCTTTTCTTACTTTTTTTCTTTCTTGTTTAAACAGGATCGAAAAAAATATATGTATGTATGTATAATAAAAGTTTCCTTTAAATATTTCCTTTGATTTCATGTTTTTGGTCATTAATTTGATTTTGAAACATGCAGAGTTGGAAAAATGGATTTTTTTGCACAAAACTTGGATGTCAGTTATTCAAAAGTATTAAATGGTTTTCTTTTTGTTTTTATTGCAGCACGAACGTGTCAATCAACAGCCAATAACATTTGGGTAAGTGCAGTCTTTTTTTTCTTACTTTTTTATGCATTTATTTTTCAATGCCATTTTCATTGAAAACTTCTCCCTGAGACCTGTAACCCCCGCCCCATTTACACAGGCAAGTACAAGTGCAAGTAACTCAATACATTGACATTTTTTTAAGCCGCGACTCAAACGTAAAAAAAACCCCAAACCCGGTTTCTAAAACACAGGATTTTTTAAAGTAGTCCAAAATTGGTTTTTGGGAAAGTGTCGAATAGATGGCAACTCTTAACTATTCGTACTAGGAATGTGCGCGCGTGAGATCAGATTAATTTTCCCGTACGACAATTTTTCTGGGCCTTTTTCACATTTTCATACACTGCTTTGTTGTATTACTGTGTAAAGTACCCTTAAGCCATGGAAAGTACTGCTGCACCTGCACTCTCCACAAAGTGCATATATGTATGTTATTTAAGATTAAATTCCTTGAAACCTCTGCAGAGTCACATGCGTTTCGAAGTCAAGCACTATGCGTTTGTTTGCAGCCACGTCTAAAACGACCCCCTCTTCTCAGCAATAAACGCTCAGCACTCGTCTATGCCCAACGGAACAACGATGATGGCTGGCTGGTTGTTTGGCTGACAGGCATTTTGAGGATTGTAATGGGATGGCTGTTATGCCATCAATGGATTTACTCACAATAAAAGTAGTGATGTTAACAAAAACTTTGTTTTTTTCCTGTTTTGTTGTTGTTTGTTTTGTGACCGGCAAGTGGCAGTTAATGTAATTTAGCTGGTAATGCGACGAGCGAATATTTATGTTCGTACCAGATGAAATCTTTATGTTGCTGCTGGTTTTTTTCTTTTATATGTTTTTTTTTTTTTTGTTTTCATTTAGTTTAAAATGTACGTTGATTACATTTTGAAACCCCTGCCATTGACATCGAATAGAAAATGTTGACTTTGATTAAGTTTGTTGATTTGTGTTGCGCTGTGCTGTTTGTTGCACAACAAAAGCTCGGCCGGCCATCAATTCATCCCAATTGAGAATTGTGTTTTGTTTTGCAAAAGTACATATGTACATATGTATATTGGTATATTGTAATGAGGAGTTCCTTTCTTGTATTTGCGTTGATTACTTTACACAGCAGTTGTGTTATTTTTTTTTTCTTTTTTTTTTCGCTCTATTGCTGATTTTTTGCAATGTGTTTGTCGGTCCTGTAAAGTTCACTTTTGTTTGCAATTTAAGCTCTATAAAACAAAACCTCCAATTGCTGCCCGTTCATCATTTTTATCTTTTATTTTATGGCTTCTTGCTGGCTTAAAATCTAAAAACAACCCTCTTTGTTACAGGTTCTTGTTTGCTCCATTTAAATTTCATTTTGATCAGTTTACTTTTGTATTTAACTTTGAAAGTCATCATAATATTTATTGCACATCTTGGATTTGTTTATTTATCCTTTGTCTGTTAGAATTTTATCTAAATAATCACAGGCTGCTGGCAGCTCTTTGTCGATTCAATGGGTTCGGGGTGGGGGTGTGTGAGCTGAAGTGGACAGTGTAAGAGAAAACTATTCGCACAATGCAAAGTGAAGTTGGGTAGAGACTTGTATTTTTGTTTCTGTTTTTTTTTTTTTTTTTTTTATTTAAAATTGTCTCTCATCTTTAAATAACGAGCAAATCAAAACAAAAAATAATATAAAATAAAATGGGCCTTACTCATAGTACATACATAAATATAAAACTTAAAGTTTATTATTTGGTTTTTTTCGACCCCTGCTTTTATATTTTATCACCGGTATTCATAAAAAATAAGACGTTGCTCAAATACATTTTAGAAAAATTTTTATATGAAAATGTTGTTGTAAAATTTGGGGTCGGCTTTAGTATAATGGTACCAATTGCTCTAAACTGGAAAAGTGTGCTGCCAGATGCTTACAGTTTTTTATCAACGATTTATGTACTAAGATAACTAAATTGACAAAAATCGCGATTTCCATACAGAAATAACATTTATTAATATGTGTGTTTGTGTGTGTGATGTTCTATTTATTTGATAAGTGTATGAAAATCGCGTTTTTGTCAATTTAGTTATCTTAGTAAATCGTTGATCACCGATCAAAAGTTGAGCACCCATTTCAATGAAATAAAGCTCATTTGATTCAAAATATATTAAGCTAAATGCTTTAAGACCAACATTGTGACTTTAGTTGCATTATTTTTTTTATGAATTTTTAAATAAGAAATTTTTTTTATATAAAATTGTAATTTTTTTCCAAAACTACAACGATATCTCTGAAACTGCTCGTTTAAATTAAAAACAATGTAGGCACGGATTAAAGATAATTTTGTTGGCGAATTTAGATTTAAAATCAGCGACCTGAAATTAGTAAAAAATTGCTATAGAATTCCAAACAACACTCAAAAAGTTCAATTTTGTTCCCTTGTGTTATTAATGCTCAGTTCTGCAGACGGAATCTCGGGTAATAGCGGAATGTAAGAGAACTCAATTGAGAAGTGTTGAAAGGTCAGAGCCAGTCAGTTTGGGATTAAAAAAACACTATAAACATTTATCAGATGCATAGCGAACATCGCATCAGGCCAGGGCACAGCAGGGAGTTAGAATTCAGTCAGCAACTGCAGAAAACATTGAATCAGTGAAAAAAAGTGTGTTGAAAAACCATCGTTATAGAGGATATTAGCTCCTCAATCGGCTCTTGCCATGTAATTTTCTCGAGTTTTTCGGACATGAAAAGTGTGGCAGCGGACTTCATTACAAAATTGCTAAATTTGGAGCAAAACCTATGTCACATTAGTATCGTTCAGGTGCCAAAGTTTGGCCAAAAACAATCCCCTAATCATGGCCAATCATGACCACTCTGTTCACCAGAGTTGGCTCCCTGCGACTTTTTACTATTTCCCAAACTGAAAAGACCAATCAAAGGAAAGCGTTTTGCCACAATTGCGGAGCGAAAGTCAGAGTCAAACAACGAGTGTCATTCCGAAAAGCGCATTTCCGAAGGCTTTCGAGAATTGGAAGAAGCGCTGGCACGAGATCACTTGAGGGGATTCAATTTAAAGGGCATAAAATTATGGATATTACTGAATAAATAAATACTTTTCAGAAAAATTAAAAATTCATCATTCCTCTGGAACAAACTTTGTGGTTAAATTAATATATTCCTTTTTTTCTTTAAATAGTTAACAAGTGTATTTGAAAAAAAAAAATTGTCTGAAAAATTTTGTTTTACCCTGTAGCAACCAACTCATACTTGTATGTACTGTAAAACCCTTTGCTTCGCTGTGTGTTTGTGCAATAAACGTTTATTATTTGTTTATTTTTGTCTAAACTACGAGTACGAAATGTCATATTTTCAGAAATTATTGCTTTTAATAACCAGAAAAACTCTTTGCATGCATGCCCCACCTTCAAGACTAAAAGTTTTGAAAGGAAAGTTGCTTGATTCCTTTAAAATTGAGTTTTATTTTAGAGGATTTAAAAACGTATGCCAGGCATTAGCTGCTATGTAAAAAAAGCTTAATGTTACAATGAAGAGATTTCGGCAGTCATGCTCTACATGTGCTGACTTAATCATGCATTCCATCGTTTGAAGAAGAAAACTTGAACCACCCGCCACTACTGCTTGCAAGAAATACTCTTGCTGATGACTGTGGAAAACATATTTACCTGGGCTAATAGCTTTCCAAAAGCCATATAGTGTTGTGAAATTAATACAGTTGGTGCCAAAAACATGCATCTTTTTAGACTTCCACACGCATAAAGTGAAAACGGAACCCTGTTACTGAGACTGCGCTCTCCGATCCGCTCCGTCCGTCCGTCTGTCACAGGCCGCATTCCGCAAACGGTAAAAGTTAGAGAACTGAAATTTTCACAGGACAGGAAATGATGTGGTTATCCGGCCACTACAACAATAAATACAGAAAATAACAAAATGTTGAAAACTAAAGGGTGTTCCCATATACATAAGTGACTGGGAAAATTATCTGTAACTTTCGAACCCAAGGAGATACATACCCGAAATTTGTACAGGCTACGTAATTACATGGGCTCTACAACATGAGCCACCAATAACCGCAAAAAGCTAAAAATTAAAGGGTAACCCCATACAAAAAACTGCAAATTTTACTTGAGGAGATGAATGTAGAGCTTGTGGGGAGGAAAGCGAAACATTGGAGCACTATTTATGTCAGTGCCCCGCTTTCTCACAAATACGATCCCGACATTTTGGGAGAGACACCTTACCAGACATAACCCAATTACGGGGCGTATGCTGGAGGAAACTAAGGAACTTTGTGAATGACACGGAGTTCCTATAGACCTATGAGTCAAACTGGTTCACGGTTAAACCCACGGAGCGCTCAACAAGCCTATATTGGCTTAGGTGTATGTCGTAAGACATGGGCAGAAGAACCCCTCTATTCAACCTAACCTAACCTACTTCAATTATGTTTGGTTGGAAAATGAAGAACTGTCAAAACACCCAACACAAACACACAAACGCTAACAAATCAATGACAGAATTTAGAAAGATTTCCACCAACTAAATACATGAAGTGTTTGTTGTAGTTATGCGGCTACCTGGTATCGAGGTACTTTGGTGGCCGTGTTTTCTCATTCTTTTCTTTCTTCTTTTAGAAAAAAAAAATGTATTTTTGTCTATAATTGCATTTAAAAAACGCCATTATGTTTGCTAAAATTTATTAACGTTATTAAAAACTTCATTGTTTCTTCTCATAACATGTGAAATTTATCACCACCAGCACCAGCAGCAGCAGCAGCAGTTTGAAAGATCCCACGCAAGAAAACAAAAACGCGAAACCAAAAAAAAAAAACTCGATTTGACATTGTGGGGGTGTTTGATATGAAAGAAAAAAAAAAATTAAGAAAAATTTGCATAATATTAACATTATTGTGTTGTTCGTTTCTTTAATTAAGCTCATGATGACGTGGGAAACCAAGTCATCATGAGTAAACGGATTAAAGGAAAACGAAATAACGACCACAACTCCAAATATGGTGCACCAACCACTTTAAGGCGTCAGGAATGTTTCTTTGAAGGGGTTGAAATTCTTGATATTTAAAATTTAAAATTCATAAAATAAGAAGACGCGAATCCACACTGAGTGAGTGAGTTTTCCCCCCTCTTCATTTCTCTTCTTCTTCGTTCAGGTTTCCCAAAAAATAATTTCGAAAGCCATTAAAACAAGAAGTTTTTATTAGAACCAAACTGGAATGAGGTCGCGTGTCTTTTAACAATTGCCAGCCATATGTTTTTGTTGAAACTGAAGTTAAATATTTTATTGTAAGATTAAGATCCTGTTTTTGTTGTCCTTTACCCTTTGTGTGAGTGTGTTTGTATTATTTTCAACATCATTTGTTTTCAAAAAAAAAACATTTTTTTTTTGAATGCCACGTGTTCGTTGCTTTGCTGCAATTGTTGTCTGTTGTGAATTTGAAATGATTTTATTTCTAACTTTTTCAATGCTGCAGCCAACCAGCCCATCGTTGGGTATGTGGCAACGGAATTGCCTGACACTCAAATTGTTGTTTTAATGGGTTGGCAATTTCCTTAATTTTTATTTCGGTTTTTCCCCCGACTTTGCTTCAGAGTTTTTATGAAGTGTAAATTAGTAAAAATGTTGCAAAAAATATACAAACAAAAAATTGCAATCTTTGACAGTATGTATCTCGACTCACATGTTAACTTGTGATGTGTGACATTTATCAAAGCCAAAGGTCACTCAGTCGCCGTATGACATTTTAAGTGACTCATTAATTGTACATATGTACGTTGTATGTTGTCAAATGTTTTAAAAGGTTTTTTGGACATTTCATTTGAAGAAAAGGGGAAATGACAAACAATGCACATTTCAGCAAATGTTTTGGAAAGAGCAGCATTTCTCATACATATGTACATACCTATTTCAAAATGAATCACTTTTGAAAGAAAAGAAACAAGTGATACATTTGAAAATTATGTAGACAGCGCTGGGAAAAAAATATGAAAGGATTGTCTGGTCAATAAAAAAAGGATTATTATCACAAAAATGAACAAAAGTTACAAGAAATGGTTTTTATTTGCGAATATGAGGGCGATCTAAACCACAGTGAACTGGGACACAGCCACGCACTGCTCCAGAGCTCCTGAATGCCTTGTACAAAAAATCCTCACAAATTCATCTTCGAGTTTGGTTTAATTTACGCTTAAACTAGTAAATTTTTAAAACATTAAGTACTTAAAACACATTTAAACGAAAGAAAAAAATCGCGTTTAAACTTCGAGCATCAGCTGTTTCACAGCTGTTTTTGCAACGTTGCCAAAATTCTATTCCTAAAAGTAATCAGTTATAAATGGCTCACTGATTTACTGCAGCCCAGATTACGCTGCCCTCAAATCACAGAGAAGTTTTATTAAACTGGAGTTTTAACTCCTAAAATATTGACAACAATAAATGCTGAAAGGCAAAATGCAAAAAAATTAGCATCAGTGCTGCCAAGTTCATCATATATTGGTATTGAATTTGTCTTACTTGGGGTTTACACGATCAAGTTTTTATTGCATTCACATTTTTTTACTAATACACTCACAATTTTGAAAATTGATGCAAACTTGATGACAATTTTTGCTTTCCATAGAGAGCATCAAGTCACAAGCAAGAAAACAGCTGATAACAATTTTTTTTTTCGTTCTGTCTGCAAATATTTTTTTGTTTTGTTTGAAAGTTGCGATTAAAAGTGATAAAAATTAAACAGATTCAAGCTTAAAAATAGAAATAAAAATGTTTACGTGCAAAACCAACAAATATAATGATGTGCTGCGATTTATAGAGCATAATTTTTAAATATTTACCAACCTTCTCACTAATAAGGGCTGCACCCAGTATTATTTCTTTTTCTTTTATTTTCTTTATTTCTGTTAGTACTTTTAACGAAGCAGCGATTTTTAATTTTCTTCTTGACGGCATCTTGAAAACGAATTGTTATGAAATTGCGTGCAGCCTACGTCGCAGCTATCAATTTTATTGAATTTTGACAAGCAGTATGTGAAAAAAACTTGATGGCAAAACTTGGTCGTGTAACTGCAGTGTTAGGTTACACCAAGGAAGATTCCAACCAGGTAGGTGCATTCGAATTCACCGCACAACACACATAAGCTAACAAATGCTCTTGTTAGTGTAAAGCGATTTATGTTGTCAAGGTCTGAATATTTGCTAAACACTTTAAAAATTATATTTGTGCTGTAAAAACACTTTGAAAATAAAAAAGTTATTATCACAAAACTTTTCTGCCACCAATATTCTTTACAATAAAATGGCGCCAACTTTTGTATAAATAAAGAGAGAGAAAATTTGACAACTAAGAGCTATTTGAAGCAAACAAGTGCTACCAAGTTCATCTTGTATGAATTCGCGTTGAACAATAAATAATAATCCGTGCTGCCAAGTTCGATTTGCTTTTCAACACTAATTACTGTAAAATATTTCTCCTTTTATTTGATATAAATAAATAAATAATAAAAAATATTTCTTCGTTTTATTTGTAAAATTGTTCGCGCCATTTTACTGCAAAGATGTTTGATTGAACATTTTTGGCTTATCGAACATTTTTTTTATAATTGAATTTAAAGTGATTGCTTTGTTTCGAAAAATTTCCTTAATCTTTTGGAATTTTCCTGTCTGATATTTTCATTGAAGATTTTCTCAAGCAAGTAAATAAAAAATATTTTTTCTGAGTCACTTTTATGTTCATTCATACAAACATCTGTATTGGTTTTTTAATTTTATCTTTTTTTCACATATTTAAGCAATAAATTTGCTCTACTTTTAATTATTTAGCGTCAAAATAATACATACATATGTATCATTTTTCTAGCTACGAAAACTAAAACGTGTTAATTTAGTTGTTGCTTTTGCTGATGCGAATAAATTTCATTCGATTGTGGTAATATAAAAAAAAAAACGTGTAGTGCTGCTTTGTGCAGCGAGCGCAGTTGCAACGGCAATAATTTGAAGTGACTTTTTAACGTGACGTTACAATTGATGTTGGTGAACAATTTGCTCTTAACACAAGTCAATATGAGAAGAAGAAGAAGAAAAAAACAAGGAAAACCAAAACAGACTCAGACAAAAGTTTTGTAAACGAAACATATCAGGTATCCAAAAAATACCAGTAATTTATCGATACATTGCAAACAGGCGGACGGACGGACGGACAGACAGACATTCGAGTATTTTTCGTTTTGGTAGGTGGCGACTTTTAAACGATTGTAACGATATTTTATTTGCAGCTCGTTTCCATTTGAATAACTGTTGGCGCGTGCTTTTAAAACTAGTTTTTGGGTTTTTTTTTTTGTGAATGGCGTGCGGTCAATTTTCAAATTGTTTTGAAACTTAAAATTTCCTCTTTAGCCGGACTTGTTAAATGATCTCTTAAATTATTTGACCCATAAAATTAAAAAGATTTATTGCTTTAGTTTTATTAAGAGCACAAAAAATGGCTTCAAGGTAATTAAAAGTTGTAATAAAAATAAATAAAAATTTTGTTTTAATGCTTTAATGATTTAGTGGCTGGTAGCATGCAAATTTGTTGAAATAAATAAAGTATTATTATTATTTTCTTGAGATAAAGGTCATTTTTTATTTAAAAAGAAGAAGAACTTTTTGTCGACATTTCGATTAGCTTCTTCAATATAATGAATTCGAAATAGTTTAAGATTATTATAAGGCTACTCCATGAAGTAAAATATAAAAAACCTCTGTAATAAAATGACCTTTAGCTTAAGAAAGTAATAATATTAAATTAAAAAAAAAAGAATTGGTCGAATAAAATCGAATATTAAAAAAAAAGTAAGATTTCTACAAATCTGTGACTCATCGCTGAATTACCAGTATTGAGAAAATTGTTCATATCAAACAAAAGCACTGAGAGAAAATCAATGTGAATTGAAGCAAAAAATAAATCTTCTCATGCAACTGTTTCTGTACTCGTAGCGCTGAAAGGCTGCCAAAATAGTGATTTCGATCAATTTTATTGAAATTTGTGAATGAATAAGTTTCTAACCAAGACGAATTCATACAGGGCGAACTTGGCAGCACAGATGGTTATTTTTAGCATCTTGCATCCAAGGCAAATCCATTACAGGTGCCCACATTCCAATTCGCTTCAACATTTTTCCACGGTTTTATCTTCTGAGTTGTCAGCGCTGATCGCACAAAATTTGAAAACGGAAATATTTAGAGAAGAAATTGCAACTTTTAGGCGACCACAAAACGACCTGCATTTGCAGGTCTTCTTCTCTAAATATTTCCGTTTTCAAATTCAGTACACAAGATGTATGTTAGAAAATACAGCATAAACAAGTTGTGCATCTGGAGGGGGTTTCTATGCAGTTCTCTGGTATGGAATATTTGTCAAATTACAACTTATACACGAAAATTTGGACAAACCTGCAAATGCAGATCGTTTTGTAGTCTTCTTCTCTAAATATTTCCTTCTCTAAATATTTAAAATTTTGTGCACAAAATTTGAAAACGGAAATATTGCGAGAAGAAGACTACAAACCGACCTGCATTTGCAGGTTTGTCAAAATGTTCCCCTAAAAGTTGCAATTTATCAAATATTGCATACTATAGACCTGCATAGAAACCCCCCCGAGATGTACAACGTGTATGACCAACTTCCAATAACTTTACTCCCCCTATTTTTTTCCAACACACCGACCACATACCAGGCCTGCTTAGCGAGGCTCCCACACAAAAACACAAAACAAATTGTAAATCGAATGCCTCGAAAATTATTTTTTTGATATGTTGTAGCGGAACTTTTTTGCCTCATGCCCAAAGCTATCGGGAAATCGTTGGCACATTAAAGATGGCTAAATAGACCCAATCTAACGCACATATTTGCCTGATATCAAGGGCAACAAAATAGTAGTGGTCACATTTTCTAAGCAAATGTTCGTTTATAGGTGGCTGTAACTTAATAATACCGATTACAATCAAAAGAAATTTAATTTTGTTCTTGTTGAAGATTTGAAGCTTCAAATTTTACTTGAACCGTTTGCTTTCAAACCGGCTCTACTGCATGGAATGGAAAATATGTATGTATTTGTAAACAGTCACGTAACTTTGGTTTTGCAAATCAGCTCAAAACTTTTTTCCTCTCAATTCTGGGGTAAATAAAACAACAGCTTGTTGTTCAAGCTGCAATAAACATAAAATATATGAAAAAGTACTCGTAACAATTAATTAACACATGTTAAATTTGAAACATAAGAAAGACACGAAACAACAACAAAAAATAAAAAACAGTGATCTGAATTTATTGTTGGTTTCTTGTCTTTTACTTTTCCACACTCGTACACTAAAGATTTCCACAAATCAACACTAAATGAATTGAATTCTTTGTGTAGAAAAATTTGCTGGCGGCCGAAATCGTCTGCGCTGCCAACATTTTGTCAAATGTTTAAAAATGAAAAAAGTGTTTATTTGAATTTTATCAGGAATGATGGTTGGGTTGGTCTTGGTCTTGGTCATTTGCAACGAACCTCTTTTCTTAAGGTTTTTGAACTTGTTTTTTTTTTTGTTGGATTTGAGTTGCCATTGCTCGCTCGCTCGCTCGTATTTTCTCCTCACAATTATGGCACCAGTTGTGTGTATGATATTCTTATCGTTTGTATAAATCAACAAAACTAAATTTATCTTATCTTAAGCAGCAGTTGCTTGTCAATACAGGATTTGAGTTCTTATGCTGCAGCACAATGGTTTTTTGAAAAGATTTTTTTCTTTTTTGGTTTCAAAACCATCAGACTCTGCCACTAAAAATTTCCAAGATTTGACGCGAATACTTTTTGAGTAGTTTTTTCTTCTCTACTACCCATAAAAACTTCTAAGATTTGTCAGTTCAAGAAGGGGTCATATTACTCGAACGGACGAGTGAAATCCAGTAACTGAGCAATTTGAAGAAATTACTCACAATAAAAAAGCTTATTCATAAAATTTTTTTTTCGAACATGATTTAGTAAAATCCAGTAGAGTTTATGCAACAGCTGACTGACTGCAAATAGATACATATGTGTGGTACGAAAAAATCTGAAATTAATTCATAAACATATGTACATATAATAAATTGTTGATTATTTTATCGGACTTGAGTTCGATTTTTAGTTTCTCAGAATTGAGAAAGATTTGATTTTTAAGGAAGACAAGAAAAGTAAACAGCCATGGCATGTACCCCAGCCAGCCAATAAGTCTTCAACTGTACTTTTCTCATCTTTGGAATTTTATCTCAAAAAAAAAAAAATTTTTCCTCCATTCTCAGGAAGTAAAAAATCGAACTCAAGCTCAAAATTCAAAATTTCAATGCAACAATACTTTCATTCACTTTGAGAAACAATAAATATATTTACGTACATGAATTTTCCAATACAATTGTACAGCAAATGTTTACACATCTAATTGTATATTATGCGCATATTCTGCATAAAAGTTAAATTTGTCAAAATATCACATTAGAAATTGTAAAAGTATTATTTGCTTTTTCGATATCTCTCACCCCCCTGGATCCGCGCTTGGTTTTCAGGAATAGAAATTTGGCAAAAATGCATTGTTTAATCACTAAGTCTTAAACGCAAACATTTTCTTACTTTAAATGTGATGTAATTAGTATACGCTGATTTGAACATTTACTGGCTTAAACGTAAATTCAGCCAGAAACGAAGATGAACTTGTTTTGAATTTTCGAATATCAGTCAAAAACAGTCCTTTTACACACTCTCAGCTTTCGCTCTCATGTCCTGGATTTTGCGATCTCGATAAACATATTGCTAAAGTTACATCAGTCAAATTGACTAGATATTTTTTAATCAGTCTGGCAAGCCGATATCATCAGGGTTGGAGAACGCTAACAAATTCTATTCAAATTGCTATAGAAGTCCTACCCAGAGGAAATGAAAAAATGTACCTCAATGTGTCCAGGACAATTCAAAAGCGAAAGTATGAGACAGTTCGTTCGACACAACGGCACTGAGCCTCAATTATGTGTCAGCGTTATTGAAAATAGCGACCCTCGTGTAGAGGTATACCGCCGAAGTTGTGACCAGCCAATAACCCTTCCATCGTAATAAAAAAATATTAAAATAACTCTGGGAAACATATTGTGCTATAATTACAATTAACATTGTGCGTTATGCTTGGGCCACCCTTTACAAAACAAGCAACGCGAAAATGAATAAATAAAAAAAAAACAAGCAACAATTCATAAAATAAAATTCACCTTTTGATAAAATGAAACACAACAACAGCAACAAAACAAAAAGAAAACAGTATTCACTACAATGCAAATTGTTATTTGAAAAATACCAACTGAAGGGAATATTTCGTAAAAGGCCGAGAAGACAAGTTGCAGCTGCGCAAATACGCAAATTGTAATTTTGCAGACACAAATACACATGCAAAGAAATACGTGTGCGCAATATTTATTTGTGCAACACGCACACACACACACACAGTCACCATTTGATAGCGAGCAAGAACTGCCTGCCTCACAGCACACTCGCACAGTCACCGTTTCACATATTCCGCTGCAGGCGACAGTCGTTAATTGATGTTATTATTCGTATTGGAAGCATATTTCTAGTTTACAAACCAGGCGAATTCATAACAAGCTGAACTTGGCAGCACAGATGCTTATTTTTTGCTTTTTGCATTTTAACACGGATTCTGTTAATGCGGGATATTAGTATAATTCAGTTCAAACACTTTAATTTGAACTGTACTAATTTTTTATTTAGGCCTTTAAGCACTTGTAACTTAAAGGTTGATGGGCACAATAAATTAAACAAAAGAGTTTTTATTACTGAGCGATATTGTAAACTTTTATTGTGATATTTATACTAAAATTATTAAAGAAAAAATGCTGACATAGTAAAAGGTAAAGAATTAAAATTTGTGTGAAATTGACCAATCAATTAAAGTTACTTAAACAAAAGTGCAATTAATGCAATTTTGTAATATGATATCTTTTATTAATATTTTTGTTTTTGTTGGCCAATAACATAAACGAAAATAACATTAAGAGTATTAACTACGACGAATTCAATAAAGGGTGTATTCATGTTTTGTTTTTATTAGTTTTCTAACATTCTCCCCCACGTTGAACGGATGTTCAACAGAATGCCAATGTTTGGACGAACTTGATCTGTGAGACTCTTGTTGCCTAAACATCTAGAGTGAACCTATGCACTTGTTGACGTGGTCTTGGTGTAGGTTTTGTGTGGTGGAGTTCAATTGATTGCAGTTCGATGTCTTCTTCAGGATCTTTAATAGCCGTTGTTATGTGTGGTTTTTCCTTGCTTCTGCAAACGTTACGTCGAACAGTTATTATGATGAGTGTTGACAAGCTTAAGCAAAGTGCAAGGTAACCAATTGTATGGCTATGCTGCTGGTGGGACTTCAGTTCATTGGGCAAAGCTAGTATGTTCTGTTCTTTCAGTGATTTTTGTAGTTGTGATAGTTCGTTGATGCTGTCGGGGTACATACTCGCTAAGTGAATTGAGTTCAATTGGTTGTTGGTTATGGGGCGTGTAATACCTTGCTGTGTTGATAGATCTGAGATGTTACCAAGGCTAGTGTAGGAAGAGCTTATTGTACTTGAGATCGTTTGTCTACCCTTAATAGTAGCAAATTCGTGCTTCAACACACAATCTGAATCCAACGTGAGCAGGCCCGAACCCCTCAAGGAAAGATGAGTAATTTCCTTATTACACACGACTGTGGCCCGAGATGGTGCTGTGGTAGCATATATCCATCGATTTCTTTTGTTGAGTGGTATCCACTTAGTAGTAGTTTTTTCTAGAGTACAAGTTGGAGTTGTTTTATTATTATACAAATTGGTTTCACACTTGCATACTTCTGAACCATAATTGTAACGAGTCTGAATGTTGTGACACAAAAACACGTTTTCTTTTATTAGGTCGCAAGCGTTTAGATCTGCCTTTGTAAGAAGAATGTATTGTTTATTTGATGTCGTTATGCCCATGAACTCAGTACATGGTTTGATGGCTACCATGGTTTTGTTCAGCATGTTGGGTATAGGGAACAATTGGAAAATCTTAAATTGTTCAGGTTCAACCAACGGCAAAGTTATCTTGAATATTGCATGCTGGTGCGTAAGTCTACCTTGAACATTCATTAGTTTGAATAACTGTAGTAGTTCATCTTGTCCAGTTATAGGAAGAGCGACTGATGGCAGTGAATGGAGTTTAATCTGATTAATTTCATTTTGTAATTGCTGAGGTGTTAGTAGTAATGGGCTGATTTTTCCATGATGGGTATCGATAAGAGTATCAAGAATTGAGGCTTGTATTTTTCGTATGTTATTTGCCACTAGATTCAATTCTAAAACCGCACTATTAAATAACTGAGTCAGATTGATCTGGAACAATACCTTATTGTTTTGCTTTGTTGATTCCGAAAGTGCCTCAATTTTTTGCTCCAACTGTTGAAATCTTGCCTTGGCTGACAATTGGTTTTGTCGTATGATATTAATGGTGGAGTCAACAATTGATGTTTGATTCTTCAGCAATGTTAACAAATATGACTCATTTTCCTTTACTTTCTGTATCGTACTGGATATCTGGTCAGCATATTCAGAATCCAATATGCCAAATAAAGAATGAGCAACATTTCCAACTATGTCCAGGGCGCCTCTTTTACTCCGCAACAGTTGATTCTCCAGTTGTAGATCGTCTTCCATGTGTTCAAAATGTTTAATAATGCTGAGACACGATTCGTTTAATTCTATCATTTTGCAAAGGTGTCGTAGAGAGTTCGTGCCATTGATCAAAATTGATGTTTCAGACCAATATGCAGCCAAATCATAGTACACCAAAATGTTCCATTCAGTGGTTGAAATTGTAGTTTTACCAATTTCTTCGAAGTGGATGCCTACTTTCATTCCAAATTTTTCGGTTTTTACCGATGTTGCAAGTGCGATTGGTAACAACAACAGCATTGTTATTAATGCCAGAGGGAGATTAGTTGATAGTGTTTTCACCCTTTTGGCACAAGGCTCCTCAGTTGGGTCACTAGGCTCTTCAGTTGAATTATAAGTGCTATTATTAATGTTTGGATTGTAGTCATCAGAAGTAATGGGTTCTTTAGATTCTGGTTCTGTGGGTAAAAGAGCGATTCGGTGTATTGGGCGTTTGAATAGTCCATTGCTTGTTTTGACTTCCACAACTCTGACCACATTATCATTACCAGGATAAAGTTTGACTATTCTTGCTAAGGGCCATTTCATGACTGGTAAATTATCCTCCTTGACTATCACCATATCACCAATTTTGAGATTATCAAACTGCTTATTCCACTTGTGACGCTGCTGCAGTTGATTCAAATATTCAGTGGACCATCTTTTCCAGAATTCTTGTTTGAGATGAGCCACGAGCTTCCAGTGAGATAGTATTGATGCCTTTACTGTTGTTGCGCTGCTATTGATTTGTGATACCAGTGCTTCGCCAATCAAAAAATGGCCGGGCGTCAGAGCTTCAAGATTGTTGGGGTCACTTGACATAGGAGTCAGTGGGCGAGAGTTGAGTATCGCCTCGATTTCCACTATGACTGTTTCCAGTTCTTCCTGAGTCAGCGACGCAGTTGCAACACTACGCAGTAACAGATGTTTTGCAGACTTTACCGCTGCTTCCCATAATCCACCAAAATGTGGTGCCCGTGGTGGTATAAAATGGAAATTTATTCCCTTTGAGCTGGCGGTTGAGATAATTGATTCCTGCCCTTTGTCCGAATAAATACTACTAGCCAGCTCTGCTAACTGGTTTTTTGCTCCTATGAAGTTAGTTGCGTTGTCTGAGTAAATGTTTTGACAACGACCACGCCGGCTGATGAACCGCTTTAAAGCGCCGATAAATGCTTCAGTCGAAATATCAGTTACCAGTTCAAGATGAGTAGCCTTTGTGGCAAAACAACAAAATACAGCTATATATGCCTTTGTTGGTTTTTTGCCTCTGACCTTGTAATGGATCCAAAATGGTCCACAGTAGTCAACTCCGGTATTAATGAAAGGGCGTGCTGGAGTCACCCTAGTCTGAGGTAAGCTGCCCATTACCTGTTGGCACAATTGTGGACGTGCCCTGGCACATCTGATGCATTTTTGTACAGTTGATCGCGCCATAATTTTGCCCTTTATTGGCCAGAATTGTTGTCGTATTATGTTTAATAGTGCCTGTGGTCCACAATGCTTATTCTCTTCGTGGACCATTGTAAATAAAAGTTTTATGAGGGGGTCGTTATACGGAACCAGGATTGGATGCTTTGCGTCGTACGATAACGATGATGCTTCCAATCGCCCTCCAACTCGTATGATATTTTCGCCATCTATGAATGGAGCCAGGCTGATGATGGAGCTCTTCTTGTCGATTTCTTTGTTTCTTCGAAACTGGTTGATTTCTGATAAAAAGTCGGACCTTTGAATGGTTCTAATAATTGTATAAAGTGCATTATCTAGTTCAACCGGAGATAATGCTTTGTGTATAGGACGCTCTTGTTTATTTATTCTTGAATTTTTTATGTATCTCAGGACATAACCCAATATTCTTTGCAAGGTCTTAAATGAGTTCTTATGTGGAATTTTGTATATGAATTCATTATTGGTAATGCTCACTGCTGAGAGTAGCGGTGTCTTCTTCTTCTCGATGTCATTGGGAATTGAAAGTTGTCTTGAAAATGGGGATGGCCACATTTCTTCTCGGCCGTGCAGGAATAGTGGTCCATATAGCCAGAAATTGCATTCAGAAAGTTTGTACGCTGGTAGACCTCTGGATAGTATGTCGGCTGGATTATCCTTTGATCCGACGTGGCGCCACTGGTTGGGCAACGTTAATGATTGAATTTTGGAGACTCGATTAGCCACAAATGTATGATACAAGGAGGATTGAGAATTTATCCAAGAGAGTACTATTTCGGAGTCAGTCCAGAGGAATATACGTTGAATTTTGATTTGAAGATCCATTTTAATTCTGTGCACGAGTTGAGCAGCCACAACAGCAGCACATAACTCTAGACGTGGCACGGTTTGTTGTTTTAATGGAGCCACTCGTGTCTTTGCGCAAAGTAATTGTACAATAACTCTTCGATCTTTAAGTGTTGCTCGGATATAGGCGACAGCCCCAAAAGCCTTTTCTGACGCGTCTGAGAAAATATGTAGTTCTGTTTTCTCTGCGAGTTCGCCCTTAAACATATGTCGAGGAATTTTAAAGTTGTTCAAACTGTCTAAGTCCTTTCTGAATTTCGTCCAGCTAATATGATGTTCTTCGGGCAATGGTTCATCCCAGTCTAATTTTAGTTGCCACAACTGCTGAATAAACATCTTTGCCTTGATGACTACAGGAGCTAGTAGTCCAAGAGGATCAAATAATTTTGCAAGATCTGATGTTACTGTACGTTTGGTGACATTTTGTAACTGATTCACCTTTACCTTGACGCAAAAGTGATCTGTCTTAGGCAGCCATAATAATCCCAATGTTTTTATAGTGCTAGCGTTGTTACTGTTAAAATCTAGGTCCAGCTCCTGATCGCCGAGTGGAATATTTTTCAGCAGCTGTGGGTGGTTTGCGCACCATTTTTTCAAATTGAAGCCGTGACTTCGTAAAACCGTAATAAGTTCCTTCTGTGTTTGAAGTGCGATGCTGAGACTATCGGAGCCTCCAAGACCATCATCTACGTAGAAATTATTTTTGAGCATTTGTGATCCATATGGATAGTTTATCGAGCCTTCTTCAGCAATTTTTTGTAGGCACTTGGTAGCTAAATAAGGTGCTGGTCGAGTACCATATGTGACTGTTTTGAGTTTGTAATAGTTAATAGGAAGTGATGGATCCTCTCGCCAAACTATTAACTGATACTGCTGATCGTCCTGATGAACTACAATCTGTCTGTACATTTTCTCGATGTCGGTGGTGAAAGCAAATTTTGGAAGTCGGAACCGCAGTAATATCGAGAATAGTTCACTCTGGACAGTTGGCCCAGTAAACATCAGGTCATTTAATGAGTAGCCTGATGATGTTTTAGCTGAAGCGTCGAACACTACTCTGAGTTTTGTTGTAGTGCTTTCTGGTTTCAAGACGTAGTGATGAGGAATGATGTATCTAGGCTCCAACATGGTGTCGATATCTACCCGCTGCATGTGTCCCAATTGTTCATAATCTTGCATAAACTGTACGTATTGCAATCGGATGTCTTTATTTTTTTGGAGTCGACGCTCTAAGCTCACGAATCTATTGTATGCCATCGCGTGGGATTCTCCTAAAGCGGTTGGATTTTCACGAAATGGAAGGCTGACTACGAACCGGCCATCTTCATTGGTGTGTGTATGTTGCGCAAAATGTGCTTCACATTGTTTTTCTGATGGCGAGAGACTCTTTTCACTGCCTTCAATCTCGTCCAATTTCCAAAGATGCTCTATGGCTTCTTCCAATGAAGTGGAGTCACCAAATACTGCACATGTGGTTGCACATAACTTGCTAGGAGATGGATCTTTCCCGATTGTGCCACCTACGATCCAACCAAGTACTGTATTCTGAAGTGTTGGAAGGTCGTCAGCAAGGTGTATAGTGCCATTTTGGGTTAATTTGAAGAAAAATTCTGCTCCAAGCAACAAATCTATTTTTTCTTGCTGATAAAAATGAGGATCAGCCAAGTTGATGTTGCTGGGAATGTTCCAAGTTGAAATGTCGACATACTTGTTTGGTTGTGGGGGAATTATGCTTGGTAGAACATATGCCTCCACGTTTGCTGAAAATTTGTGATTCTTAGATTTCATCCCGATATTTATGCGATATTTTGACTTCTTTTGAGTTTCGCCAACACCGTCAATGCACAGTGAAGCTTCAGATGGTGAAATGGATAATTTTTGGCAAAGCCGTTTAGATACAATGTTCACTTGTGATGCAGAATCTAATATTGCTCTAAACTCATCTGATACTCCATTTGGTGCTGTAATTATAACTTTTGCTGTTGCTAGCAAAACATAGCCCTGCCGGCCCGCTGCAACGTTTGTTGTTGCTGATGTAACTGCTGCTACTTCTGACGCAGATGTCTTTATTTTTGGGTTTGGATACGACATGATTGGTCCTGAAGACTGATTAGATGAATCCTTTATTGCTTTAGTATTGCCTTTTTTCTCTAAGTGAAGCAATGTGTTGTGTTTTTTGTTACATTTTTTGCAGCTACTTGAATTGCAGGTTTTCGAACCGTGATCATTTCCGAAACAGTTGACGCATAGTCTGTGCTGTTGTACCCAGCGTAATCGTTCTGCTGCTGATAATTGCAAAAATTTACTGCAGTGATATAGTTTGTGTTCACTGTTATTGCACGCTCTGCATGTGCTATTACTGGTTTTGGTGGATGTGATAATTGTTGATACCACTTTATGTGTAGATTTGTCCTTTGGCAAAACTGCCTCTAACGATTGGAATTGAAATTCAAGGAATGATAAAAACTCAGTTATGGTTGGCACATCCCTTGGGTTTTCCAATGATTGCATGTATCTGATATGAGTGTTTCTATCGAGTTTTTTAATCAATATTTGTATGAGAATAGCATTCCAAGAGGATGTTGTGACTCCCAAGTTGGTTAGAGCAAGCAAGCATTCCTTGATGGTATCATGCAGAGCTTTAACAGATGATGCAGTTGATGTTCCAGATGGGTGGTTGAGTATTTTGTCCACTAAATGAGCTACAAGGATTCTTTTGTTGTCGTAACGATCCTTTAATGTTTTCCAGGCAGCATCATAATTTGTTTCGGATAAAGAAAATTGACTAATTAAATGCTCAGCTTCTCCTGACAAATTACTTTTTAAGTACCACATTTTCTGAATGGCGGGAATTGGTTGTTTATCCACCATTTCGGAAAATAGGTCATGGAACTGCTGCCATTTTAAGTAATCGCCACTAAATTGAGGTATTGTGACTTTTGGCAAATGTACCGCACTAGTATTGTTTGTCGCTGGTAGTGCCTCTCTATTCTGCGTATGGGCACCATTTTGCTTTAGTTTATCAGCTTTAACAGAGAGATTGACGAGACTTATCTGCGTTAAGTCATTTATGTTATCATATTGCCCTTGATCTAGTCCGCAAGCAGCTGGGTTATGTAACTGGTTATAAGCTTCATCATGCAGCATCTCGATTTGATCCCATAGTCTCTTGATTGTACTGATGTTTATTTCGAAATATTGTAGAGGAAGGTCATCTGCATATGTTAGCCCCATCAATAATCGCCTGAGCGCAGACAGACGGGCGTCTAGTCTTCGAATTGTACTGCTTGACGTTTCAATGTGCTGACCTGCATTATTTTGTGCGCTGGACTTTCCGGGTGCGAGGGGTTCAGGGTTATTAGCTGTAGTTTTAGGATGCTTCTCAGTTTGTGCTCTTATACGTTCAGCTTCATTAGTGAACAACTTGATGTGTTTGTCAACAATAGAGTTGATTTTATCATAATAATTTTCAGCAAAATAATCTAATTTCATTGGCTCATCATCACAAGCTTCGCGTATTTCTGTGTCTTTGGCCTGAAACGAGTCCCAAGAATTTTGCAGCTGCCGTAATCGTTCCTCAAAATAACCAACTGTTGTTTTTCTCTCGGCTGAATCCTTCTTGAAGTTCCTTATTATCCTCTGGATTTCTTCACCAGTCTCTCTTTGGGCATCTAAAAGCTCCTCCATATTGGGCATGTTAATCAGTATCCTTTATACAAATTATATGCTGACCTGAAGCAGGATTTGAACTGATGTGTTCAGAATTGTTGTTTTCGACTGGTGGCCTTGCTGAACGTACTTTTGCGTCTTCCTTCTTTCAATGTATTGTGATCCTGTGCCTTGTTACAGGATCACGAAATTTGGATCAATGGTTTGACCACTAATGTTATTCCCTTGTGGGCGAGATTGACGTATTGAGATCCTGTGCCTTGTTACAGGATAACGTTGATTGTAGCAATGTATTGCTATGTGGATGCGTGTTGATTTTTTAAAGTTCCTTACCACTGGTGGGGGGAAACTTTAAAAAGAATTCTAAAAGACGGGGTCACCAAAAATGTTAATGCGGGATATTAGTATAATTCAGTTCAAACACTTTAATTTGAACTGTACTAATTTTTTATTTAGGCCTTTAAGCACTTGTAACTTAAAGGTTGATGGGCACAATAAATTAAACAAAAGAGTTTTTATTACTGAGCGATATTGTAAACTTTTATTGTGATATTTATACTAAAATTATTAAAGAAAAAATGCTGACATAGTAAAAGGTAAAGAATTAAAATTTGTGTGAAATTGACCAATCAATTAAAGTTACTTAAACAAAAGTGCAATTAATGCAATTTTGTAATATGATATCTTTTATTAATATTTTTGTTTTTGTTGGCCAATAACATAAACGAAAATAACATTAAGAGTATTAACTACGACGAATTCAATAAAGGGTGTATTCATGTTTTGTTTTTATTAGTTTTCTAACAGATTCCTTTAAATTTTTTCCCTTTCCGAAGAAAACTGCTCGTGCTTTTAACCGGCAGCAATACACAGCTCTGCAACCGCTGAACACGGCTGGCCGAATTCAGACTGTCAAAAAGTTATTTACACTAACAGTTCGCGTATAACGGTGAATCCATTGCCCTTGCCGCCTGGACCATTAGTAATGTCTATCTCAAGGCAGATTCATTAACAGGTAGTAATTGCTTTGCAATTCGCCGCACAACACACACAAACTAACACATGATTTTGTTAGTGTAAAGCAAGGCGAATCCATTACAGATGCCCAAGGCGAATCAAGTATAGGTGGTCGCAATTCAATTCGCTTCAACATTTTCTCTCGAGACGTCACAAGTTTTGTTGTCGTTTTCTATCGGCTTTGACAGCTCAGAAGATAAAATCGTGGAAAAATGTTGAAGCGAATTGGTATGCGGGCACCTGTAATGGATTCGCCTGGCAGATGCCGCCGCATCCCAATTCGCTTCAACTTTTTTCCACGAATTTATCATCTGAGTTGTCAACGCTGATGGCAAACGACAACAAAACGTATGACAACTCCAGAGAAAATGTTGAAACGTATTGAATTGCGACCACCTGTAGTTGATCGGCCTGGAGGTGAACTCAGCTAAGCGAACTCAAATTTTGACAAGCAAAAAACTTGGTACGCTAATGCTTCGCGTGCGCAGGCAAATACATTACACTTACTAACAATGTTTGTGCAACGCTACAGGAAATTTTTATAGAAAAAAAATTCTATAAAACAAATTGTGTGTATATTTTGTTTGTGCTGCCAAGTTCACCTGGTCGTGAATTCGCCTTTGTTAATGGTTTCAATCAGTGTTGCCAGTTTAGGGGGTTATTTTTCTTTTAGGGATGAATTTGGGGTGTTAATTTATTTCGGGAACTTTAAAATTTAGGCGGAAAAATTTATTTTTGGTGTATTTTTAGGAAATTTCTGTGTTTGGTTGAACGGTAGGAATGACAGGAGTTAAAAGATTTTTCAACTGATAAATTTGAAGATTTTAACGATTTTTAAAGTGAAATTAAAAGAAATATTTTATGTTCACCTGGCAGCTTCAAGTACAAAATTTTGCAACTGGTAAATTTTGTTGTTGAATAGAATGAATTTTTTCTTTATGGGTCATTTCTTTGAATTTTTTCCGTTTCTTAAGAATTGGGAAAATTAAAATATCTAAGAAGCTTTGATAAAATTGAAACTCTTCTTATGAAAATGTCAAAAGAACATAAAAAGAGCGAAGAAGACTTAGAAACTCCTAATATGTTTGGAGAAACTTAATTTTTTCTAGATACGCAGCTGCCTATAAATATGTACTTAGATCTCAAAATATGTGAATACAAATAAATCGAAAATTCATAATAAATATTTATGGGAAATATGTATATATAATCAGTTAAATTTTACTTCTTTTTAATTGGGGAAAGTTTAACAATTTTATGCACTAATATCGGTGATTCGCAAACAAAAAGCAGAATGTTCACCAAAATTTTTTGGGGGAATTTTGTAGAAAAACATTGAATTTTAGGGGGGTTTCAAATTTTTCTGGGGGGAAGACCTGGGAACACTGGTTTCAATATTGATCGAGTGAGCGCTGACAAAGACAAACATCTCTTGTGAAAAATAGTTGTGTTGGACAATTGTCACAGTTGCTGGCAGCTCGGTTTTTTAATAATGATGATTGGTTTGTTGGTTGGCTGGTTGACTCACACAAAAAAGCAGCCAAGCCAAGTAATAAAAATTTGTTTGTTTCCGCAAATGCTTTTGCAACTTTTTTTTTTTTGCAAAAATTGGATATTATGTTTTTTATTATTACTATTATTGTTTTTTTTTTCCAACCGGTTTGCCAAAAAATGCAACGTCCGTGGCATCAGAACAAAAGTTTTTTAAACATGCAAATTGTTCACAAAAATTAGTTTGCAGCTGTTTGCAAAAAGGACTCACGCGATTGGTCGGTCATTTGCAATTAATCAGTAATCAGCAACAACAACAACAACAAGGTGGTGGTGGCAAACAGTAATTTCATTTGATTTTTATTATTTGGTAAGTATTTACAGTGGGCTACTCACTCCTGTAAAAATACTGCTTAGAAATATTTTAGTTTTGATCGTACAGCTGTCAAAGTGATGGCTTCATAAAACAAACAAAAAGATGGGAAAAATTGCCTGTGAGTTTTTAAAATGTTTTCATTATTTTAACACCAATAAATTTTGTCCACAAGCAGCTACAGCCTTAAATTACTTAATTATAGAAAAACGTTTCAGTCTCTTTCTAAATATTTAATCATTAGAATACAAAAACACACAAAGCATTCACCTCACGTGCTCCCCCTGCGTGGAACAGAACACACAAATAAAATTTTATAAACATAAATTTCAAATTCCTGGAGATGTTTAAATGACAAGTTTTGTGTTCTGTTACAAGCTTCTTTTGTGTTGCTTTGTGCACACACAGCAGCCTGCTGTGGCAGTGGCATCGTTTTCTTTTCTTTTATTTTCTTTATTTATTTTCCCATTGCACACTCTAATTTTCAATATCAATTCCCAATATTCACATTTTAAGGCTGACAAAGAGGCAGCCAACAAGTTATAACCCAGTTGCTTGTTGTGGCATTCAAGTTGTGCTGCTGTCAGTTGTTGCAGCAACTTTAAAAAAAAATTAAAAGAAAAAAATTATTAGTAAACGTGTCTACATCTATGAAAATTTGTTGTGTTTGTTTTTTTTTTCTTGTTGTAGTTTATTTTTATGCCTTTCAAATCTTTGGCTCATTTGAGCTTTTGCTTTTCTAAAAATAGAAAAAAAAAATATGTTCAACACACTACTAAAACCTTCATAATTTACCAGTATTAATGATCTCTTGATAAAGAAGAAAATGAACACCTCTTCGGAATGCTGGTTATTTCTACCTACACATACATACATGTACACATACACCATTTTAAATTGTATATTGAAAATTTTTGCAAATGGATCAATTGTCTAGCAAAGAACAGTTGATTTACATGAACATTCTCTGGGAATTTCTTTCTCGAGGAAAATGTTTGAGAAAAGATTCCAGCAATCCTAAATCTCTGGGTATCCAAAAACCTGCCAGAGTGACATCTCCTCGACAACCATTTTGTTTGTTGACATTTGATTGTTTACTCTTTACTGATTTTGTTTTTCCAATGTTCTGGAAAATGGAATAGTTTGTCTTAAAGGTTTAATAATTGTGGATTTAATGTTATTTTTGCCTTAAATATTTTGTATTTTTACAAAATTGTTTTATCTCTCTCTTTCTCTCTCTCTCTCTCTCTCTCTCGGAATTTCGTTTCTCAATGACAATTTTATTCCTAATCCGAGGAATGAGAAAAGTGAAAACAAAAATTCTTAAAGGTGAAGTTACATGGCCCGCTTTAGACGCGTCCACGCTTTTCATGCTTTTTATACGTATTACGCGTTCTATGCGTTTCATACTACAAGTTGCATACAACGCTTCATACGCGCCATATTTTGTTGTTTTGATCAGCTGTTGTGCAAATATTTTTAGCATATAAAACAAATATTAACAAAATGGAAAGTGAAATTGAAATTTTAAAAGAATTAATGGACTTTATAGAGTTCATAAACATTGTTATTTGTGCGATAAGAGCTTACGAAAAGCTCCAAAATTGTACATATGTATGTATATACCTACATACCTGGTAAATTAAGCTCCTTACTTATTGCACTCCCTGCAGCTGCTGTTTTATTTTTGTTCCGATAGAGCAGCAAGGTTTTATTATATAAAAGCTAGTGGTTTTTAACTGCATTTATTAGCTTCTCTTCCATATCGCTTGTTTTAATAAATTGATACTCAGTACGCAAACGCAATCGTTAAATCGAATCCAAATTTCGTTAATGAAAAAAGTGTTGTAAAAAACAATTACAATTTGTTTTATTCGTGAAAATGTTTATAAAATTTGTAACAAAATTTTTCTTTTTTATTAAAAATGTTTTTTTTTTTGCAAAAGATTTTATAAATTATTTTACGATATAAAAGGTATTTATCGATAACGTTGAGAGTAGGCACATCATTGGTTATTAAAAACAGCTGACATTTTCTCATGACGCTTGTGACGCATATAAAAGTAGAAAGTAGGTCTACTTCGCGTTCTATGCTTTGTGCTCTGTAACTTGTCACATCACATACAAATGCACTTATCCTACTTTTTTGACAACCGCGTGAAAAGCGTCGACGCGTAGAAAGCGTACTGTGTAACTTCAACTTAAGGCATTTTTAATTGTTATTAAAGGAAGAATGAGAAAAGAGATAAAAATTCCTACGGAATTATTAATTATTATTATAAACGAAGGATGAGAGAAGAGAAAAAAATTCTTAAGGAATTATTAATTATGATTGTGCTGCCGCACTATTCTGTGATTCGCTAAAATCCACAAGTGACGTACGAGGAGCCCTTACACCTGCGCAAAGTGACTGCATGTTGCGCTGTTCACGCTGGAGGAATCATCGGGCCATTTATTTTCGAGGATGCCTCGTGAACTCATTTTATTTATTTGTTTCTTTTTATTTTTATTGATACGAGTATATTTTTTAAGCGGTGGGAACAAAATTCATATCGAGAGAATTTAGACGATTTTTAAGGCGAGTTCGTCTTGCCGATTATAATAGTAATGTAATCGACTGCTGTACGTTTGTTGCTTATTTTGATTTTGCTTGACATTGTTTTATTTTTATCGATTATATTCGATTACAAATGCCAGAATTCAGCCCCTAATTTGGTTTCTATAACAACCCTGAAGATCCATTTTTTCTTCCTCATATACATATGTACATAAATTGATATGATACTCTTTCCGGCTTTGGTATATTTCATTTCAATCTTTCCAGGCACAGAAATTCGAAAGTTTTTTCTGCTTCCACGTTTAATCTTCTTTCTTTGAGAGTAATTACTTCTACTTTAAAAGTAATTGCTTTTTAGTTAACTCAGTTAAACTCAGTTATGACTTTTATCTCAAAAAACAGACAACAAAATTTCTTGATAAACAATGAAAATAATCTAAATACAATTTTCTAATTAAAAAGTTACAACTGTCTATTACCGTTTCCGTTAATTGTCAAGCAACAGCGACAACTTTTTTGTTTGGTCTTGCGATTGACGCTTCAAAATTTGCTGACACAGTGCCGCAAAATAAAATTCGTATTTTCTATTGTTAATTATATTATCGGGCTTGGGTTCGATTTTGCTTCACCAGAATTGAAGAAGATATTTTTTTTTATTAAATCATAGTGATTAACATTTTAAAAGAAGACAAGAAAAGCAAAATTGAAAACTTACTGGCCACCGCAACACTCATCTGCACCCAAATTGCTTTGAACCCAGGCCGTGTCCAATTGCATACTGTTTTTAAATATACAATTAGTAATTTTAAGTCACAAAAAAGTCAGGCTACTGGAACTCGCCATCACAAAAAAAAAAAAAATTTACTATTTTAACGCGCCAGCAAAGAATGAAGTGACTTCCAGGTGAACTGCTACATATTACAAAAACTAAGTTTTAAACTCAAGAAATAAAAGCGTATAGATAGTAATTAATAGATTTTTATTTGTATTAAAAAATAAAAATAAATTTAACTAAACTTTGCAATTTTGTTTAGTGCCTGTGCTGCTTTTGTTTATCACAAAAATGGCGATTTCAGAGCGCACAGCTGTCTCTCTCCCTGCAAAAAAAAAGGTGCTGCCAGACTTTGCACACATTAGCGTTATTTTCTAGCAAATGAAACACAGATATTAGCGGCTTTAAACCAACAAGTGATTTAAAAATTTTGCGTTTCTCAGCACATTTCTGATAGTGGGTTTTAAATAAAAATTAAAATTAGAGCTTAGAAAGGAAGGATTTTTTTTTTTGCTGCTGATAAATATAGAAACATTGTGTTTATGGCATTGTCGAGCAAAGGGTGCTTGAAGTATTTCCGGAATTTTCTTGTTCTCCAAGATAAATATTTTCGTGGCAAAATGTTCTTTAAAATCCCCCGTAAAACATTCCACACACTTGTTTTATTAAATTGCTTTTTGTGTATACTACAAAATTGATCAATATATAAATAATAACTGCTGCCAAAGCAAACACAATAAAAAGCAAGAACTTTTGAAGGTCATAGAAGAACCCAAAACAATTATCTTTCGCTTAGAAAGCGAACAATCGCACAACAACGACATTGAGGAACAGGCAGTTAGCGAATATCGTGGGCTCGCTAATGGCAGTTCTAAAGCGGGGTATGTCCTGTTTTCTTTCCTCGCAGTTCATCATTGCTTTTCACAAATTTTTGCACGTTCTCATAGTGCACGTCAATATTTGTAAGCCACTGTATATTTTGTTTTTAATGTACATACAATATGTATTTATCAACATTATAATTTACTCCACTTGTTTTTTGTATGACTAAACCTTGTGTTAAATTTAAATAAAACTAAAACAAAAGCGACAAAATTGTTGAATAAAAATTATATGAAAAACTATTTTAGTGGAAGCAGATAATTTGTTTGCTTCAAGCCAGCCGTAAATTTCCCACAAACGCATTCAGCCATAAAGTGTTGGCTGGAAACGAATTCACCTCCTTCTTACGGGCATGCAAACGATTTCATATTGTTGTCGTAGTTGTTGTTATTTTTTTTTTTTTTTTATTTTTTTTAGTCCCTTGTCAAACATTCGTTTGGAAAAACGAAAAACGAAAAATATGGAAACTCGTTACAAAGACGAGGGCGTAAAGTAAAAGTTGTAATAAAAACAAGAGTAAATAGTGGACACGAACAACAACATTTCATGTTGTGGACTCTAGTGCTGAAAATTGTTTTACCTGAAATGTTGTACGTCCAGTCCAGGGCTGATGGGCTTCAGCCGTTCTGAATGTTCTGTGTGAACAGTTGAAACAATTTTCAAAGGTTTGGCACTTCCTTTTTTTTTTTTTTTGTTGTTAAACAGTTTTTTTGTTTTCGTAATATTATAGTTTATAAATTGAAGCACAGTTTAGATTATAGCTTTTATTGGCAGAGGGAAAAAGTATTTTTCTGCAAAAAAAAATACATGAACTTGAAAGAGAAAGTTTCCAAATACTTTAAAAACCAAATGAAATTTTCCTATATTTAATGTATTAATGAACTTTCAATTTCATCACCATGTTTTTCTGTTCAATGGAATATACTTTTTCCCCCTAATTCATAAAAACTATTACAGGCTTATAAGACTGTTATTTGACATATTTGTATTGAAAATCTGTCAAATAAGAGCTTCATAAACCTGTTATAATTTTTATGAATTAGACGGTTTATATTCTCGTACTAAAATCCAATTGGTTTCCAGTTGTAAACACTTTTGACAAAACTTTTCATTGGGACACAGCGATTGTGCAGGGTGTCTGGTAGCAGATTTACCCCCAATTTTTGACTTGGATTTTAAATGCCATTTCAATTTAAATTTGATTTAAATACAAAATTGAGTCAAACAGTTGCTATTTAAATCAATCTTAAATGGGCCTGCGTGCCCATTTAAAATCAATTTAAGTTTTTCGTACTGCCATATGATTTTGACAGTTTGGTTTTGTTCTGCAAATGCAGAAAATTGCACATGTTTGTTTTTTGTTTGTTTCATAATTTGATTTTTTATTATTTCCAAAAGGTAATCAAATTCTGTGGCAGTGAAATTGGGAGTCCTTTTATCACTTTTGCTACTCATTTTAATAATTTTTACAAAACAATTTATTAGTTTCTAAACTTTTCACAATTTCACTTGCTTCCAAATTTGTTTAAACAGCTGTTTTTTATTGAGTTATCGATAATTTTTTGACACTTACATTGTGCTGCCGTACTTTTATTACAATTAATTACCAAAAATAATTTTAGACTGTAAAACAGAAAGCTATTTTAAATCCAACGTAAATTTTAAGGAAAATTTACTAATTTTGTATTTAAATCCCAAGTCAAAAATCGGGGGTTAGATTGTCAAACTTAAGTAAAAATGTAATAGACATAAATTTTTATTAAGAGCATTGAACTATAGAATGGAAATACGGATTTTATTTGTTAAGGAGTACGTCATCCAGATGCCTTCCACTAAATTGAACCTTGTGCTCTGCTCCACACGCTGCAGTAAACTTGATTAAATTGAGCTGATTTCTAGACAAATATTTTCCTTAAAAGTCGCAAGAGACTGGCGATAGTCATTATAATTCCTTTTCTTTAGGTGGCACCTTAAAAAAATCCCTGGTAGTTAGATCGGGCGCTCTTGGTGGCCATGAGATGTCTGATCAATTTTTGGGGGAATCTTTCTCGAAGCAAATTCATCGAAGCTTTGGGAGTGTGTGTAGCAGCCATTGAAACCAGGTGTGTGAAGAGTAAGATGGATCAGCTTGCAGGTATGGGAAAAAGAAATCCATAATCATAAGTCGTCAATTTTCATAGACATTTGATGCCTGGCGTCGTGAATTTAAAAAAAAAAATGGTCCTATTATCTCATGCGTGGAGAAAGCAAACCACACAGTTACCTTGGGGCAATGCAAATGATTTTGATGTTTAAACCGAAGGTTGTAGATTCTTGCAAACCTTCAATGACAGTTCTGCTTGTTGATCTGGCCGCTAAGAGCCTCGTGGCCTTAAAAAAAATAGCACTTACAATGCGAAAACTTTTCAACACCGTTGCACAGAAATTTGTACATAAATCTAAGTCACTTTCTTTCAGCTCTTGAACAATTAAAATTACATGAATAATCGCTCTTGGATGTTCCAGCGAGGCTGCTCTTTTCCGTATTAAAAGTCACGGATTTTCACGTAAACTGCTTTCAACCAGTTCAATGTTTTCGGGAGTCCTTGAAGTTCGGCAGGGCCCTGGCCGTGGGACATTCATAGCTGAAGTAGTTGCTTGCTCCCACGTATACGCCGAAGTCTGAACTTTGAACCAAATTGTCAACGATCAATTACGCAGGAACCATTACTCTTAAAAAGTGTCTTCACAGCAAACTCGCCATGCTCGTGACTGACAAAACCAACGGTGCCACCCTTCCGCCTCACTGCTTATTACTTTTTGAAACCATTATTATTTAAAAACATAAATTTGTCATAAATATTAATTATACTCGAACTTGATGCTTTACAATTGTGAATTACTTTATGGGGCTTTTAGTTCGAGTTTTGCATACTTCTCAGCAGCCAGAAAGTTTTTTTTGTGGTTACGCTGTTTGCTTTGAAAACAACTTTAATTCCAGTTGATTTAATGATTTTTTTTTAACAAAATGTTTTCTTATTAATTTTACTTTATAGTTTTTTTTCTTTGTATACATTGGACAGGACTTTCACAATCACTTTCATTCCATGTGATATCGTTTAATATCGGAACTCATAAATTTTTTTTTTTTTATGAAACTACTTTTGCCCTTAACCAATTTTATCAAACAAATTTACAACAAACCATCTTCTTCTCGTTTACTATAATTATATGTATTTGTATATGAAAAGCAGCAACATTTTATGTGGCATAATTATCAAAAGGAAAAAAATGTTCGTTTGGCGGCGAACAGGTATTCTCTCTCTCTCTTCCGTAAATATTTTTAAACGCACAGGAACAAATTGCAGCAGGTGTTTCTTTTATGAAGACGTGCGTTCAGCGGCGTTTGTGGTGGCTTTGCTGTCCCAACACTTGATGGGCGTTGATGCAGCTTAAATGTTCTTTTTTTTCAATTTCGTTTTGCGCTGGCCACTCAATTTTGTATGTAAATTTCTGTTTTCCAATTTTCTTTTAGGAAGTTTTGCAAAACAATTGCAACAATTTTTCTCACTTCCTCTTGGTGGAGTTGATTTGTAGTTTAAAAGGAAAAATGTTGCCTGATGCCACTGGTTACTTTTTTAAAAAATATTTCCCTTTGATCGTGATATGATACATAATTTATTTATTTTTTTTTTATTTTTTTATTTTAATAATTTTATTTCCCTTCTTTTGCTTAATGAATTTTCTTAGATTCCTCTTTTCTTTTCTTATTTTTTGTTTTTTGTTTTTTTTTTTTTTTTTGCTTGTAAATAGAGCCATTGATTTCTATCATTTTTGTACTCGCATAAGAATTTCTCACGCCCGTCAAGAGTTCGTTCAGCTCGTTTAAGGTTTTTACTTTAACGCGTCATGATTAATGGCTTCCTTGGCTCATATTTAAAAACCAAATTCACATTTCACAATTTACATAATTCGATCTGATAAGATTGATCGTTTTGCTGAACAATGACAAGAAAATATACTTGTTGCTCAAATTTCCTTCAAATAATGGAATTTCGTTTTCAGTTGAAACCACTTGAAAACGTTGTGGAATTTTCTGTTATCACAGGAGATGAAAGATAAATGAGCATTCTTATGGTTTCCATGTAAATCAAATATATATATACACAAAAAAATACCTGATTTCCTTGGCAAATTAATTAATTCGTTACTGGATGCAACGGGTATACCCCGCAACTACTTCAGCTATGAATGCCGCACGGCCAGGGCCCAACTGATCTTCAGGTACTTCCGAAAACATTTAACTGGTTGAAAGCACTGGTTACTTAAAAATCTGCGACTTTCAATACGGAAAAGGAGCAGCCTCGCTGGAACATCCCACAGCGATTATTCATCAAATTTTACTTGAAAATTTTTCAAGAAATGAAAGTGACCATCATTTAATCAAACATTTTTGTGCCACGATGTTGGGGAGTTTTCGCACTGTAAGTGCTATTTTTTTTTTAGAGTGACAAGACTCTTAGTGGCCAGGCCACCAAGCAAAACTGCCATTAAAGGTTTCCCACAACCTACAACCCTCGATAGAAGAAACATGAAAAACCTTTGCTTTGCCCCAGGGTAACTGTTTGGTGTGCCTTCTCCACGCATGAAATTATAAGATCATTTTTTTCTCGAAAATTCTCGAGGCCAAGTGACGAATGTGAAAAGTGTAAATTGTCCTCGCATGGTTACAGATTTCTTTTTGCCATACCTGATTTTCGATTGTTTGTGATAAACTATTTTTTCATTCTCTCACCAACATCCCACATTGATTTCCCTTAGATTTTTGTGTTTAATGCCATTGTGTCAGTGTGATGACAACACTGTACGATGGAAACGTTGCGCCGGCCGCAGTGTTTAATTTTCCTTGACCATGTTCATCCATGTAGTTTGATTAGTAGCAATATTTAGCCGGCCCTTCCCTTCCCTTCTCTCGGCTCTGGCATAACATTTTCAAAGCTTATTTTCAGGCATAATTGGATTAGACAAAAACAAGAAAACTTTATAGTTTTGCTGTGTCTCAAACGTTACTTGTAACTCCCCTGCCCTCGAGACAAAAAATGTTTAAAGATTTTCCATTTTTCCTGTTTTTTCCGTTTTTCTTCTATTTTTTGTTTTTAAATCTTAAATTATGGACAGGCTTACGAGAACAAATTTTATTTGCTTTAGTTTAAATGCATTTCTTCTTCATCATTTTATTGTTCTTATTCTGTCTTCTCATGCCAGCCAGCACCACACAAACAGCATCTTTGAGTGCAGCCCGAAATGCTGGTGTTGTTGTTGATGTTGTTGTTGTTGTTGTTGCAGCCGCATATTTCTACAAATCAGATTTATTATTATGCTGTTGCTATTTTTGCATATTCCCGTATAAATTTAAATGCAAAATGCTGCAAGAAAAAAGTTTATTAATGCCAACGAATGTGGTGCAAAATATTCCGTCCGTCCGTCGGTCCGTCCGTCCGCCCGGCCTTCCAAACGACCGACGAGCGATCATTCACTTTTTACTTGCTTGCTTAAGCTGCAGCCGTGATAAATGAAGTAAGTACCAGAACATTGTTTTATTGTGGAAGTTTTGTATGCGATAATCCTTTCATAAGCAGATGTATGGATGCCATTCCAAAAATAGACCTCAAGTACTCAGACTGGCGTCATCTTGTTTGTTCTTTCTTTCTTTCTTCTGTGCTTCAACTTTTGCTGCGTTTTCAGTTTTAATGATTTTTTAATACGCTCCATTTCCTAGACAGAATGACTGCCCGTCCGCCCGTCCACCCGCCTGCCCACAAATTGAAATAATGATTTGCTATTTCTGTGTTTTTTTTTTTTTTTTACCAAATGAGTTCATTTATACACATCTTATGTAATTAAATTCAAGTGCTTGTTTTCCATTAATTCATAAACAAATTGAGGAACATAATTAGCTGGCATAAAAGGAAAAGCTTTGTGGAAGCGCCAGTACAAGGAAATTAAAAATCTTATAAAATACGCAAAGTGTCTGTAGTAAACAGTCCATAAATCGTAAACAGATCGAAGGGAAATTAATGGCCAGAAACCCCAAAATGATAGTAAATACCAAGGCGAAGCCATTACAGGTGCCCGCATCCCAATTCGCCACAACATTTTTCCATGATTTTTATCTTCTGAGTTGCCAAAGCTGAGTTGTCAAACGACAACAAAACGTATGACAACGCAAGAGAAAATTTCGAAGCGAATTGAATTGCGACGACCACCTGCACTCAAGGCGAATCAACTACAGGTGGTCGCAATTCAATTCGCTTCAACATTTTTCCACGATTTTATCTTCTGAGTTGTCAAAGCCGATAGAAAACGACAACAAAACTTGTGACGTCTCGAGAGAAAATGTTGAAGCGAATTGAATTGCGACCACCTGTACTAGATTCGCCTTGCCTGCACTTGATTCACCTTCGAAAGCGAATTCATAACCCGATGAATTTGGAAGCACAGGTCACAGATGCAAGGCGTCGTAGTGGACGTGAAAAAGCCATGGCATGTACCCCAGCCAATAAGTCTTCAACTATACTTTTCTGAACTTCTTTGGAAATGTTGATCACTGACTGATCTTACCGCCACTACCTGTTGTAAATTTCACACCAAAAAAAAAAAACCAAAACAACTGAACACAGCTTGACAAATGTCATTTTTTGTAGAGACACATGCAATTGCAGGAAATAAGAGCGTAAAAGTTCGAGCGTAGGGCCCATTTTTGCTTTTACCACGAGTGAAGTCACGACAAAAAAGTTAAAACCGCCAAAAACACACAGCTCGTGCCACAATCGATTTATTGAAAGATCACACGTTTGGTGATCGCCTAATTTCACGTTTTGGACCTGTGAATTGGCCTCCAAGATCTTGTAATTTAACACCGCTAGACTGCTATCTGTGGGGCTATGCAAAGTCATTGCGTCTATGCGGATAAGTCGCAAACCCTGTGACCGGCCACAAATATTGCAAAAAGTCATCGAAAATTGGACTACATCGGCGCCAGCCGTGGCGATCATATGCCAGAAATCATATTTAAAATGTAATGCCACAAGCTTATCTTTCGGATAAATAAAATTCATGTCAATCGAATAATCCATCGTTGTTTTATTGCAACTTAAAGTTCTCTACATCGAAAAAAAACACCCTTTATAAAGTATTTTTTGCTCACAAAAAGGCACCTGCCATGAATCGCCCGTGATTCATGATGACATGTGTAATACAAATGCTTGCTCATTTGCCATCTTCACTTCAAATTGAATATACATACATACATATGTATGTATGTATGTACTTAAAAAAAAAATACTCAGAATATTTAATTAAATCTAATACAAACAGTAACAAACATTTCATTAATCAATATTGAAGTTCTGCTAAATGATTTTTCACTTTAGAATTTATTGTTTTTTGTCGAAAAGCAAACAGACCTTTCAATACCACCAGCAGCTTTGAAATGTTCAAACTTCTGCTAAAATAACATTAATCCGCATTGTCATGATTTTATGAACGAACATTTATGCTCTTTTCAAAACTGATTTCTTAATACATATGTATACATACATGCATACATATGTACAACATAAATATCTAATAAAAAGAAAATGAATAAAAAATTAAATAAATAAATAAATATGTTCGACACTTTGACAGTTGGGAGAAACAAACTGGATGCACAGCCACACACACACACACACACACAGCATGCACAAACATGCACTGGCCTGCACATGTATGCAAGTGAGTTTGTTCAGGGCTGCATGTCAGCACCAGTCAATAATAAAAAAAAATTATACTTTGTACAATTTATTAGAGTTTTGAAATTCGAAAAAAAAACTAAGAAAAATATAAAAATCAATTGGAAAATGTTAGACGACAAACAGTGAAGCAAACGGGGTTGATCCAACGATACTGATACTTGAAAGCATCTGGAAAATGTGTGCTTGCATATGTATGCACGTTTGTATGTATCTGAAAAATATTATTTCAAATGTTCTATGGTGCTTTTGTGCTCTGCTTAAAACACGCCTTGATTCGATTACATTCGATTCCAAGTTTTTCCAAACAACAGCAGAGATTTCATTAACAATGATTGACATGCATTTCATGTTTCATTTAAAGATATTGACTGATCGGGGCAACCAAAGCAAATTGAACTGAAACAAAGAAGTGGTGGAAAATGGGAATCAGTTTGGCTGAGTGACTGTTCATGCGCCAGCCAGTCACTTTGGCATGACACTGAATGCCTCGTTTAAGGCGATTATTAAACATTCGAACCACAATTCATGTTGTTATTATTTTGTTTTTGTCAGTCAGTCACTCCCTTTTGCTGGTTGGAGTTTGGAAAATGTTGCTTCGGTTTTCAATTAAATATATGTACATATAAAAATATAGACATAAAAATACACACACACACACACACATTGTTCTATTACATTTTGTCATGGTTTAATTTTTAATAAATATTTCTAGATTCTATTATTAAATTGTAAGCATACGAGTATTTCATTTGTCATGGCTTTCATTGATATACTTTTCATTTTAACATGAAATTATGTTGAATTAACACGGAAAGTCCGCCCCGCCCGTTGAAGCCATAACCAGCTTTAAGCTTAAATGCTGTTGCTCCTTTAGCATTTACACATGGTTTTAGATCAATAACACTGCGAACTAGATGAATATGCTTTCAAAATTACCGAGATATTTTTAAGAGTATACGAGGGTTACCAGCAAAAATTTCTTTCTTGCTGCTCAAAATATTCCTCTCAAGATTTATACTCTTCTGCATGCGTTTGAATCAATTGTAGAGGTATCTCCAAAACATGCATTCTGAATGCAGCAACCGCTTCTTGAGGTCAACCGAAAAACGTTGACCGCTCAGTTTAGTTTTTAGAGTGCGGCAACAGTTCAGTCAACAATCAACGGCGAATGACTCATCAAATCGGTGTTTTGGATGCTCAAAAATGCAAATGTTTGGGCTCGCATTGTCTTGGTGTAGAGTGATTGTTCTTCGGCGATTGGTTTTCCGGATTTCTCGGCAGACAACTGGCAAACACAATTTTTGTAGACCCCTCCAAATTGACTATTCTGCGTTATTCTGGTGGTACGGTTGCGACATGTCCAATTCTTCCGCCGAACAAACAGTTTCTTGGATTTTGCTCATCTTAAAACATCCATGCAAACGACTGCTGTTTACTTTCGGACTCATATGCGTAAATCCACGATGCCATCCACCGGTCACGATGTCATGGACGTGTTTCGTAGCACCGCGATCGTATCTTTTTTTTTGAGCATTTCTTTCGATCAATCGAGGCGAGCCTTTTTTTGAGCGATTGACAAATTGTGGGGGATACAACGCGAACAAATTTTTTTTGACAGTCAAATGTTTATGCAATACGAGTATTGACTTTGTAATGGTCCCATTAATGCCTAAAGTTGTCTCAATCTCACGATAGGTCACGTGACAATCTAGCAATTGTTTTCGCAGCAGCAACTGATTTTGGACCACCTTCGCAAAATTCGTCTTGGAGCGAACTGCGAGCACTATTGAATTCCCAATACCATCTATAAACAGTGGTTCTTGATGAAGCTTCACCGCGAAAAGTTCAAAAGTTTAGTTCATCTTTGCACTGTTGCTGAATTAATCGAAAGGCGAAAGTTGCAAAAAAAAATTATAATAATCGCACGAAAATGTTCACGATGCGATTCCATTTTTGAGTCGAGAAGAAGAGCGCTAATCTCGCTCTTATGTCAAAACGTTCAGAGTACGTGTTGATCGCAAAAATGTCCAACTTTACGATAGAGCTGCTGTCAGTTGCCAGATGGCAAATCCCGATAAAAGGCAACCCTCGTATTCATTAAAACCTCAAACTGTTTTCCACCAGTAAAACATTCATAAAGGGATTGTGCACTACTTTGCACATGTCACGTCATTATTGCTACAATAAATATCATGTATTGTTATAATTTTGGTTTTTAGTGTTTTTGAAAATCCAATTGTTTGTACGAAAAAGTGAAAATTTTCCCCTTCCAAAAACGCCACCCCTTTGTTCTTATCAGCTTTCCAATTTGAATAAGATCTGCTGGAAACGCATTCGGAAGCCCTTCAAAACAGATCATTTCGTAGGAAAAATTTTCATTTCTTTTTTTTTTTTTATCTGTTTTTGGTTGCATTCAGCAACAACAACAACAACAGCAGCAGCAGCAGCAGCAATGAAAACGCACTCATATTTCATTCTCATGTCATAAAAAGTAATAAATATTGGAAATTTGATTTGAGAAATAGGCGTAACTGAAGAAATTAATTGCTACTTTTAATATTTTCTGTATTTTTGTTGTTTTTGTTTTGGGATGTGCAGCATTCTTTTGGAATAATTAAATAGTTGTTGTTGCTGTTGTTTACTGCACATTAAAATCTGGGTTTTTCGTTTCATGATTTTATTATTTATGAAATTCCAGTAAATTTTCAAAAAAAAAGTAAAATTAATAAAGCGAACAAAACAATTTTCAACAGCAAATTAATAATAAAAAAAAATTTATGTTGTAGAGGGGAGAACGTTTGCATTGATTTTAGTTTTAAAATTAATCATTTTTATTTTAGATTTTTTTTATTTTTATTCACTAAAAGAATTTTGTTCATAAATCCAATGTATACGGACTCCAATTTAATGAAAAACATTCATTATTTTTCAATCAGAGCACAGTGGGACCAAACGCAAAAAAAGGATTAATAAATCTGTATCTTTGAAACGAGCGAGCTGATTATAAAAACAAGGTATGAAGGAATCATCGGAGGAGTAACCAGTCTTTAAAGGCTGTGTCAGATAAAACTTTTGCTTCGCGTTGCGTTACATTCACGCTTTGACATTTAAGATAAATGTACATGTTTATATGGCACTTGTCACATAAATTTTATTTGACGCAAAGCAAAGCAAAAAGTTGGGCATCTTTCATCTTTGTGCACGCTTTGACAATTAGCTGCTTTCATTTTATTTTATTTTATAAATTTAATTTTATAAATTTAATGAATAAATTTATTTGAAAAATATAATAAACAAAACTACAAATAAGTACATATATAAAATATTTTATATATTCAATATTTTATTGATAAACAAACAATGCGCGGGTCTTGTCAAAGTTTTTATTGTGACATACACTTTTTGTTTTACGCTTTTCTTTCAAAGTTATAAACGTCACGCAAAGCAACAAAGTTTTATCTGACACGGCCTTAAGAGTAATGAAATTTGAACCACCCGGTTGTGTATCACACGTTGATCTACAGGGTGTCAAAGTAGTTGACTACCTCGGCTATGAAAAAGTTTGTTCGATTCATAACTTTTCTTAAATATAATCCGATTTTTAAAAATTTATACATTTTACGAAAAGCAAATGAATAGATAAACAAAACGCATTTTACTTTTTGTTGATATTTTCTGGCAGGAGGCTGAGAGGATTATCCAGTTAGAGTTTTGCCTTTTAGAATTCACTTCAAATTTCGGTATTTGATTTATGGCAGCTAAAATTTTAATAGTTTTTTTTCTAAAATGTGATCTATGATTAATCTATTCAAATAATTTTTTTGGTTTTTTTTTTGCTTTCCTTGGTTCTAATTAAATATTTGTTTTTGAAATTGAAATTGAAAAACATTAGAGTCATAAGTGGTTTGTTAACACTTCCGGTGTGTTTTGTTTTTTAATGCATCCACTTTCAAGTATTTTGTTTATTTATTTTTTTTTTGTTTTCAATTTCGTTCTTTTCAGCACGTGACCCTAATTAATGATGATCTATTCTATATGGTTGCAAGACTCATAGAAATATGTGTATGTATGTACATATGATGCAACAATACTCGCACATTGTTGGAAAAGAATGCGTTTGAATTTTTTTATTTCGTTGCTTAAGTGGTCATTGACTTGTGGCAACTTTAATACTATTGAGTAATGAAGGGAAGGAAGGTAGAAAAAACAACTCAAGTAACTCGCTTGATCAAGCATAACAACCATGTTTCATTTCCTACGTTCCCATGAAAATGTTCAAATAATGTTATGAAAATAAAAAATAGTTTTTCGCTCTCATCTTCCAAGTACTTTTGATTCCAGTTCCTATTAAACATTTCAAACAATGTTGTGAAACTAAAAAAAGGGTCTCATACTGTTTTCCCAAGTACATACGTTTGATTTCATTTCCATCAATTAATTTTTTAATCTCAATTTCAATTATATGCTTCATTTCATGAAAGTATATTATATGTAAAAGCTTTTTTTTATTAATATTAAAGCGTCTTTTTAACCTAAACTATTTTCAGTTATGAAAAGCGTGTTTCATTCCATACGTTTCAGCGAAAATGCTCAACTGTTTTCATATATAATATTTTTTTTTTTTTGTAAATAATTTTGGCTCCACTTCTGATCATTAAAATTATATATTCCTCTAAAGTTTCTACTTTCATCACCTAATTTTGCACTCTCATTTCAATTGTATGTTTCATTTCGTTCATTCCTATAAAACTTTTCGTATAACTATGAAAAATCTATCAAATCGATTTTGAAGTATTTTCCACCTCAACTATTGAAAACATTCATTTCATTCCATACATTTCTCACAAAATTTTAAACGATTTCGTATAATTTTTTTGGAATATTTTCATTTTGGAATCTTATCATTACAATTATGTGCTCCTACAAAAGTTCTATTTCCATCACTTATTCTTGCAGACTCATTTCAATTGCATGTTTCATTTCATTCATTCCTATTAAGCACTTAAAATCACGTAATGACAAATCTGTCAAATTAATTTTCAAGTACCCTACTTTTTCTTAATTATTAAAAATATGTTTCATTCCATATGTTTCTGAGGAAATTTTAAGCAATTTCGTATAGTTTTTTTTTATTTTTATTTATATCTATTTCTATTTTTATTTAGATTTATTTCTATTTCCACCGCTTAGTTTTACAATTTAAATTTATACATGTTTCATTCCATCCGTTCCTATGAAATTTTCCATATATAACGCTATAAAGAATTAATAAAATTGCTTTTCAAGTTGTATTTCATTACATTCGTTGAGGGTAAACTTTCATACCAAGCAGTTTGCATTATGAAAAAAAATATTTTCTAATTTTTTTTTTCTCAAATACTTAATTTTGCTTTTTTCGATTAAATTTTTATAATCATCGTTTCAATTAGGAAAATTGTGTTTCAATTCAGGCATTTCTATGAATCGTTGTAACTGAAATTGCACAAATCAGCTACTCCCAAAATGGTTTCCTTCCCCCCTGCTTTAAAGTGTAAACATTTAAGGTATGCGTTAAGTCTCTTCTATTTATTTATTTATTTATTTGTTCATTGTATGTGCCATACAGCAACAAAAAAGGTCACAACAAATCAAAACCACTCGAATTACTTCCAATCGTACGAGCGCAAATCGTAGTGAAGAAAAGAACATGTCATATGCAATGAATTACTTGTACAATTGTAATTTAATGCGTAACACATCAAAAAGTATAAAAAAAAGTAAAATTAAAAAAAAATGGAAAGCTTTTACTGGTGTGCTTGTTGCAGGCAACTGGTGACAATCGTAGAGTTGCCAAATGGCAATTTTATAAGAAAAAAAATTTTACCTCAAAGAGACTTTTGAAATTTAAGTAAAGTGAAAAACGAAAAATCCGGAGTTTAAAGGTTAGCCTGTAATTATTGTGAATATATGATGGCCCAACCTGGTGGTGGAAAAAGTAAGACGTCTGATCACACAGAGCAGCCGCGAAGAGTCACTCTGGGCTCTAGACTCCTCTAGTGCCGATTAACCTTCGGTGAAATGAGCACCTAGACCTCCACATCTTAGACCCAGAGAGCCAGCTAATTAAAATTCTTATCACCAAGATAGTCGAGGTAATCTGTACATTAGAGTGGATCGATTTGCAAGGTTAGATTATTTATCGTTTTTGTGCCTGCGATTTTTCGATAACTTTTGTTATTAGGAAACAAAAACTTCCACTACTGTCTATCAAAAAAAAAAAAAAAAAAATAGTATTCGAGGCGTCCGAATTTCAATTGTTTATAATCCCCAAGGAGATTCCTTGGGCGTCGTTGTGTGTGTTCGAAAAAAAAAACTGATTGAGCATAAACTTATTAATTTAATTAATTAAACCATCGAAACTCATTAATGCAAATCAAAAAAAAAGTTAATTTTAAAGACCTTCAAATGTTGACGAGCGTTACCATTCGGCCTCATGGGACAATCATAAGCGTAGGTATACTGTTACTCTGGGGTGGGCAAGTGCAACAAATTTTAAATATTTTTTTTCATATCTTAATTTCTTTTATCGGGCTTTAGTTCTATTTTACTCTCTCAGAATTGAAGAAGATTTTTTTTTATTTTGTGATAAAACTGTAGTGATCAAAAGTTTTAAAGAAGACAAAAAATGTACGAAAACAAGAAATGTAAACATGGCCGTTTCAAGTCCTCCACGTCACTCATCAGCACCGAAATGGATGCGAACCCAGGTCATGACAAATTGCATACTTTTTTAAGCAGCAGCGTTTAGCCATCCCTGACCTCTTCATTGCTCAGTAAAATATTTAAATATTTCGAATACTTTTTTTCTCAATGAATTGGCAACTCTTATTAAACGTCGAAATGAAGACACACTTTCCAAAGCAGCACAAATTCATTGAAAGAACGAGCGATTCATATCGTTCATATCGAACCCAGGTCATGACAAATTGCATACTTTTTTTAAGCAGCAGCGCTTAGCCATCCCTGACGTCTTCACTCCTCAGTAAAATATTTAAATATTTCGAATATTTTTTTTTTCTCAATGAATTGGCAACTCTTAATCATCGAAATGAAGACACACTTTCCAACGCAGCACAAATTCATTGAAAGAACGACCGATTCATATCGTTCATATCGAACCCAGGTCATGACAAATTGCATACTTATTTTAAGCAGCAGCGCTTAGCCATCCCTGACCTCTTCATTACTCAGTCAAATTTTTAAATATTTCCAATATTTTTTTCTCAATGAATTGGCAACTCTTATTAAACGTCGAAATGAAGACACACTTTTCAAAGCAGCACAAATTCATTGAACGAACGAGCGAACGAACAGCGGCTCCCAGTCACTTTCATTGACTCAAATGAACAAAACAACAAGAACACAATAATTAAATGTTGTTTAATTTGCGTAAAATCCAATTAATAAACAGCAGTTGTTGTTGGTGGTGGGGCGGGGGCACTTGGGAAGCTACAGTAGCAACTTGCAGCAACAGTTGAAACAACAGATGCAGATGCCGAAACCGAAACACAAATGAGTTTGTTGTTATTCAAATGCAACGAGGAGTGGACAGGGCTGCATTTCCATTTAAAAATTAATGATAAAAAAACACACAGGCACACAATTAAAAGCGATACTTTGAGCCACTCATTTCAATTGGACTCATTTTAGTGCAGCAGCAGCAACAAGCACAACAACAACAACAACAAGCCGACCTCTGCAAAGTAATTAAATTATTTAGTTCTTTGAAAATTAAATTTTAATGATTTGTGTGTGCTGCTGATGATGTTGATGTGTCTCTTCATTCATTTTCTATTTATTGTTTATTCTAGTTTAACATGTTTCTGCCTGCCGCTGCAGGCCTTCCTTCACCTCAACAAAAATCACTGCTGGTTGGTTGCAAAATTTTCTTTTTTTTTCCTCGTTTTTAGCTTTTCTGCTGGTCTCTCGTCGTTTTGTGTTTTGTGTTTTGTTTTTTCTTACCTTAATAAGTTTCTAATATCTTTTTAACCTCTGCTACGGGTGTAAAATATTTCTCTGTGCAATTGCAGCGTGTATTTCTTGGCATTTCCAATTGAGGCTTTGGTGTCAATGCCTTTTTGCTTTTATTGCAATTGTCCATGAGTGCAAAAAATTAAAAACGAAAAAAAAAGAATAAACACCAAAAGCAATAAAAAATAAAATGGTCACAAAACACTCGCCAGTACAAGCAACCTGCTCAAGTGACAAAATCGCTGGGGAATGTCTGCTAATGGGCAGTTCACGCTATTATACAGGTGTCAATAGTTCCATGGCACTTTGAGAGACAAAAGTCTAATGGCATTTCTTGCGGTTTTTTTTTTTAATCAGTCTGGCGAATTCGTACAAGGTGAACATTATTTTTTCAATTCTTGCAGCAACTGACTTTCACATGTCAAAATTTTATTCTCTTCGCTTACGAAAAAAAAAATTGGCACCATTTTATTCTAAAAATATTTGGTGGCAGAAACGTTTTTCTGTTTTCACAGTGCTTAAAGCACAAACATCGCTTTTAAAGTGTTTAGCCAATATTCAGACTTTGACAACTGAAATCACTTTACACTAACAAGATGTACATATGTGTTAGTATGTGTGTGTTGCACGTCGAATTTTAGTGCACCTGCCTGGCACCTACTGAATTCGTCTTCTTGCACTTCAGATAAAATACAAAATAATACTATACGCCATGATAAAAATCTTCATCGGCGGCATATGAGTAGTCTTGGGTAACACTGCAGTTACACGAGCAAGTTTTGCTATCAAGTTTTTTTTCACATACTGCTTGCGGCTGCACGCAATTTCATAACAATTCGTTTTCAAGATGCCGTCAAGAATAAAATTAAAAATCGCTGCTTCATTAAAAGTACTAAAGAAAATAAAAGAAGAAGAAAAAAACCAGAGGACAGAAAGGAAATACTGGGTGCAGCCCTTATTAGTAAGAAGGTTGGTAAATATTTAAAAATTATGCTCTATAAATCGCAGCACATAATTATATTTGTTGGTTTTGCACGTAAACATTTTTATTTCTATTTTTAAGCTTGAATCTGTTTAATTTTTATCACTTTTAATTGCAACTTTCAAACAAAACAAAAAAATATTTGCAGACAGAACGAAAAAAAAATTGTGGTCAGCTGTTTTCTTGATTGTGACTTGATGCTCTCTATGGAAAGCAAAAATTGTCATCAATTTTGCATCAATTTTCAAAATTGTGAGTGTATTAGTAAAAAAGTGTGAAAGAGAAAAAGACTACAAAACGACCTGCATTTGCAGATCTGTCGGCACTTTCGCGTATAACTCGTAATTTGACAAATATTCCAATAAACCACATAGAAACCCCCCCCCCCCCACGGATGCACAACTTGTTTCTACTGTATTTTCTAAAATCCTTCTTCTTCACAAAATTTGAAAACGGAAATATTTAGACTTGAAAGGCAAAACTTGATCGTATAACCCCCAAGTAAGCAGAAAACGTTCCGTCACCCGCTGAAAATATTCAACAACTACAAGAATAGAATGTGTAAGAACACAAAAATCCAAGAACAGGAGAATCCCATAATTTTTTTTTTTTTTGATCGACCTTCAAACTTTGCAGTCAAATGTTGATTTTCAGCATATTGTTTTTATGGTTTTTTTTGGCTATAACTCGACGACTAATTGATATTTTTTAAATCTGTAAAAGCCAACTTATTGCTATTACTGTTGCACCGGTCTCTAGACTCTATTTTCTCTAATTTAGCCTCTATTTTCACCCTTCACTCTCAGAATCGACTTAACTTTTGCCAACTTGAATTTGTTCCATAGTGTTGTCATTTTGAAAATTTTCAAAAAACCAAGCAGCCGGTAGGTATGACTTGTTAAATTTTGAACACATCACTGCCACTTTCAGACAAGTATTAATACACAATGAATATTAATAGTCTGAGCCGCCCGTAATTGATGATTTTGGAGAATTGGAAAAATGTTTTATGAATTTAAATTTCTAAAATCCATAAAATCCAGCACTTGGTGTACCTTCTCCGGTGCACTTGTTTTGCCCATAAAGAAGACAGGAAATTTTATAACTGCTCTAGTGTACAGCAAATGTTGCAAAACTCAGTCAGGCGTTTGAATTCTCTGCGGTTAATTGAACTTATTAAAAATTAATTTCACCCAAAGATTTTAAAAAATACACTCAGAGAACGTTGTCAGTAAAATTGTAATTAGAATAAAATTCATTTAAAAAGCGTCTCACTTATTTTTCATTTAAATTTACTAAATACTTGGCTGGAATTTAAATGTTGCAAAATCTACGGAAGCCAACCGCAAAAAAAAAATAATGATTTTTCCTTTATGGTAACTGTCAAATAATTAATGCGTAATCAACTTGTAAAAATTTGTTTATTATTCTTAGTTGTTTTTTTTTTTTTGCTTACTTTTAGTTAATTATAGTTTTCTAAATGTATTATCTTATATTTTATATATTTATTTGAGCTTAAGGTCTTTTGGAATTGGAGTAATTTTTTTTTTTTTGTCGGATAGCTCGTCCGAAGGAAAGCGAAATATTGACAAAAATAATTACTCAAATTCCAAAAGGCCTTAAGCTCAAATAAATATATAAAATATAAGAAAAAAGGGGTCAAAATAACTAAATATTAACCCCCTAATTCATAAAAATTATAACAGGCTTATAAGACTGTTATTTGACATATTTGTATGGAAAATCTGTCAAATAAGAGCTTCATAAACCTGTTATAATTTTTATGAATTAGACGGTAAATGTATTATCTTCTTTTCCAATTCGCTTACTTATTTTTGTTACTGCAAAGCCTCTGCTGAGATTCGAACATGCAACACCCCGACTTGAAAGCAGCGGCCATCGCCACAATCAGAACAAATTCACCAACAATCAATTTAAGTACAGAGTATGTATGCTACAAATGTATGTAGAAACTAAATTATAAATATTCTAGATACTCGTTCTGCGACCTTTTTCATTTAACTTTATTTGGTGGATGACCTTGAGCTCATTTATTGAACCAAATAAAGTTAAATTATAAATATGTGTGTATGAAGGAGCCAAGCTGTTAATATGTACACCTTAGCTCCGTCATGTCCAAGCAACATAAGTTACTGCTGTCATTATTAACTGTGACTGGAAATCTGCATTTATCTGTTATTAGATTTTCAAGCAACTGTACAAATCAGTTAAAATTAGAATTTCATTCATTTTTAAACGTTTTGTTGAGTAAAAATAACTGATTACTTCTGAAATTACAATACAGAAGTTCAACGAAATTAGAATTTTCAGTAAAAATAAACTATTCTGAGTGTAGTATGTGCGGCACATTTTTTTAAATTTTCATAGATTTTATGTAAATTATTTATATGTGTTGAATAAATATTATTTCAAAAAACATAACCAGGTACAAAACTTTTGGTATGACTTGGTGGCTGCAAATTCTGTCACGTACAATATTAACATTTATTTGTAATAAAATCAACTAAAAATTGTTTTTTATTTAAATATGTTTAAGAAAAGTTAAATAAGGCTGAAAAGCTTACTAAAACAAATTAAGAGAAGAGAAAAAATCTGGCCAGTTTTTCCACATTCTTTCAAATACACCAAAATCAATTACCATTTATGTCACGCATGCCATTTGGAGAAAATACATGGAATGAAGTTATTTTTAATTCTTTTCAACAACCATAAATATATGTAATCATGTGAATGAAAGTTTAAACCATTTAAGTTTTTTTTTAGAAAAGATTTACAAATGCCAGGTATGATGTGGCATGACTTCATGTCGGTAGCTGGCTCGAAGCTCTAATCCAATTCTGTGGTTCCACCACCGCCCCCCATCTCTCGACATCTTTCGCTTACACAAAAACACTGAAAACCTGAGCAAAGTTTTATATTTTATCACTGTTTTGCATGTAACTAAGCGAGCGAGGACATCGTAGTCCTGTCACTTAATTTTATTGCCAACACTTCGTTATCTTCCTTCCACATGTACATATAGATATACATATATTATACTCAAAGGAATGTCAGACATAAAAATAACTCTTTATTATTAGCATTTTTATTGCCCATCATATTAACAATTAATAACAAACAATTTGTGAAAATTTTCTTCTCGCTCTTCTTGTTTAATATTCAAAACCACACCTTTCAGTTTTTTTTTTCTTCAAAGGCTAAACTTTAACAATCAAAATAAATAAATAAGAAAAAAAATTGGACAAAAAAATGCATAGAATACTTTCGTTGTGTCCCTTGACTGATGGACTCACGCACTGACAGACTGGCAGCCAACGATTGTCATGCCCGTCCGTCCAACTTGATCTATTCAACACCAGGGACCGAAAATAACTGTTATTTTTGAATTTTTGATTAAAAAAAAGCAACCGCAAGGAAATGTCGGAGAATGAAACCAAGTCTACCATTTTGAAAGTCTTGGACCAAATTGTCAGAAAATGCGATGCTTTTTAAAAATCTGATTTTTATTTTTTCAGGCAAAAATAACAGTTATCTTTTGATTTTAATTTTTTTTGAGCAAAAATAACAGTTATTTTTTAACTTTTATTTTTTTTTTGAGCAAAAGCAAAAGTTAATTTTTAACTTTTATTTTTTCTAGCAAAAATAACAGTTATTTTTGACTTTTATTATTTCGAGCATGAATAAAAGTTATATTTGAGTTTTATTTTTTCGATCAGAAATAAAAGTTATTTTTAGTGTAATGACCAAGTGGTCCACACTATTTTTAGTGTCGTATTTTATAAATTTATTTTTGTAAAATACTTTCAACAAATAAATAAATAAAAAAAAGTTATTTTTGTGTTTTCAACCCCTTTGACAAAGAAATTATTATTTAATATTCCAAATATTCTTTTCGAAATAAGTAAATTTACTGAAAAATTATCTTTGCTTGAAAAAGTTTTTTAATAAATATAATTAATTTATCACAAAATAACTTTTATTTCTGCTCAAAAAAATTAAAGTCAAAAAATAACTTTTAATTTTGTTTGAAAAAATAAGAGTCAAAAATAACAGTTATTTTTTTTTTCGAAAAAATAAAAGTAAAAAAAAACTTTTAATTTTGCTTGAAAAAATAAAAGTCAAAAATAACTGTTATTTTTGCGAAAAAAAAAATTGAAATCAAAAAATAACGTGTTATTTTTGCCTGAAAAAGTAAAAATAAGATTTTTAAAAGGCATCGCATTTTCTGACAATTTGGTTCAAGACTTTCAAAATGGTGTAGTTGGTTTCATTCTCCGACATTTCCTTGAGGTTTTATTTCTGCTTAAAAAAATAAAAGTCAAAAAATAACTGTTATTTTCTGACTTTTACTATAAAAGTTACAAACAACAGTTACGGTCCCTGTTCAACACAGATATTTTTTTTTCCAAAAATGGTGACCAAAACATTCTGGAACGTAAAATTACATGTGACTGGCATTTTGTAAAAAAAAAAACTAAAAGAAATTGTTTAAAAATGTCCAGCAGCAATAAAAGCAACAATGTTATTAAACGAATAACTCGAATAATTAATACACACTATTGCACACACACACACACACACACACACATGTTGTTAATAAACCGCAACAACAAGCAACAGAATAAAAGCACCGTAATTATATATAATAAAATGAGATGCCACCCCGTTTTGGGAGTTTAATTGGAAAAGGCAATAATTTTGTATTGGATTGGACGTGCCTTTGGGCAACTACTTAAATCCACATAAAAACATATAAATATAAAAAGGTAAGACGCCAAACAGAGTTTTTGTAACACTAATTTATACACAGAAAACAAACATGAGAAGTTCGAACGAAAAGAAGTGAAAGTTTAAGTCGATCTGGCTACTTAAAGCCTGTATGATACTTCATTTTTCTTTCATTAATTGATATAGGATTGATAGCAAGAAATGGTAATTGCTAGAAAGAACCAAATGTACAAAACGTCAACAAAACTGGCTTCATTTCTTTAAGTGTTGTATTCTTTTTATTTTCAAGAAAGCGCTAGGAAATAAAAATGTTCAAAAAAAGAAGCATTAAATGGCAAAAGTTGTCCATAAATCGCTGATACAGCAACATTCAAGTTTGAAATGTCAATTTTAAGTTCAAAAATTTTACATTTTTTTTTTTACATAACCTGACTTTTTATCGATAACTTCTGTCAACGAAAATGTTGACAGTTTTGCATTTATCTTAATATAGCTGAACTCTTTGCACATACTAAATTCTACTATTACATTATATTATATTTGCACTGTTCTCCAAAACTTCGACAATGCAAGAAAAATGTAGTACCATACCGGCTTAAGTGGCCTGGATACGTGTCACAAACTTAACAATTTCCTGCAGACATACGATAACAGACATCAAACATTACAATTTTTCTAAGTTTGTAGCGTTCGTTATTTTTGCCTTGTACTGTTTTGTCTAAGACGAATAAACCGCAAAAGAATTTTTTTTCATCCGATCACTTCGAAGGCTTCTAATAAAAAAAAAATTATAAATTTGTCCATCGCTCTCGATTGATTTTGTACACTGGAATGTAGTAAACCAAAAAAGTTCTTGAAAGGACAATATGCATATATTTCCAACAGGGTGAAGTATCTTGGAGTCATCGTGGACCGGAAATTATAATGGAAGTACCACATACATGACAGAGTCAATAATCGTCATATATGTATATTGGTCAATCTGTAAACGAGCCATGGGCACAAGATGGAGCCTGAGTCCAAAGATGACACACTGGCTTTATAGTAGCATTATTAGGCTAATAATGAACTATGCTTCTATAGTGTGGTGGACGTCGATGGAATACAAATACAACATCAAAACTATACAGAAAATTAAAGGAACCAGGTGTATTGGATCGGCCAGGTATACGAAGCTATTACTGACCCCACTTTATATAAAACCCCTTTATATAAATGGCAAAGCATCTGCATTGTTAGACCGCAAGCCATCTCTGGGCAGCCAGTGTTATTGCCTGCCATGAGCAAAACATGCCAGCTTCCTCATTTGGAAACCATCGATCTCACTTCCAAAAGATCTGTAGTGGGCCATCACAGCCAGTCACAACATGTCGTGGTGTTTATTCTTAAGTCACGCACAGATGTGAAATGATTTACTTTGGTATCTGGCATGAAGCCCTAGTCGACTCGACGGTGGACCAAACCATGTGGTGTAACCACCGCCCCCAAACAGCCGATCATACTGCTCGTGCCTTAAGTTAATCGAAAAAGTTGCCCAGTGTCAATAATTGATCGTCATAAAGCCTTAAGTATTTCCTTTTACAGAGTCCAACTCCATAATTTTAAATGATTACAACTGCTGATTTTTTTCTTCGTTTTTTTTTATTTCATTTCTCTGGCGATCGTTTCAATGCAAATCACGTACAACTTCAAATGGATCGTGATGAGTGCATTTTATTTTTTCTTGTTTTTTTTTTGTTCTCTTTTTATGTTGCCTTGTTTTCTTTTACAATTTTCATGTACTCTCGTAGTGAAGTAAGAAATGGTCATCGTATTTAGGATTGTTTAGCACAACAGTAATACTATTACTTTTTTTTCATTGTTTTTGTTTTTCTCCTCTTCATACAAATTTACAGCTGGTATTTTATCGCATTGATGATTATTGAAAATTTGTCTTAAAAAGGTGTTGATAGAGATAACCCTTTATGTGCAATTACTTAGATTACACAGTGCAACAAAATCATTATTTCGGACGTATAAAGTTGAGTGACTTAAAAGATTCAGTGAAATTGCAAGAGTTTTGCTGAAACCTGCAATCACAAAAACTGCGCCATTTTAACTCACAAGCAAAGAACGTGGTGGATTCAATGTGAACTCTACATACTTATAAAGGATGGGTCCACATATAGGTTTTAAATTGAATTACCGGTTAAAGTGCAACTCTGAAAGTAATAAGTAACTACTTTTGAGAATTGAGCATCGAAAGAAAGGACAAGTAATCAGTACTCGGTACCCTGATACTCAATACCGCACCAGCTTTAATCTACATTCACATGGATACAGCAACGAAAGCAAAAAAGACAGGAAAAATATATAAATATCACAAGAGCTCATTTTAAGGTTATGTTTGCTCAATGAGCAAATAAAAAAATTTACCGCAAATTTATGTTTGCACATGCAAAATTTTTTATAAAATTAAATATTTGCATTTTACTGTAAATTTATAATTTTATCGAACTTCTGTAATACATTTATATTAAATTACTTTTTCAGGCTTAAGTTCAACCCTTGGGTTTTCACTACTTTTTAATCAATATCAATTAATAAAGCAAATAAATTTTACTTTTCTTTACTTAATTGATATTGATTAAAAAGTAGTGAAAACCCAAGGGTTGAACTTAAGCCTGAAAAAGTAATTTAATATAAATTAAATATTTGCTTAAGAATTGAAATGAAAAGTTGCCATTAATTTTTGATTTTGTCTTGGTTTTTTTTTTTTAGAAAAAATTTTACCCCTTGTAACTAGTTGAGAATTGTTAAATTTCTTTAGAAAAAAAAAAGTTTAAATACATAAAAAAAAGTCTAGCACGTACACTTTATGTATTTAACCCACTTCATACTTGGATGTTCTTTTTTTAATTGTTGGTTTTTTCCATTTTCCTCTTGATTGAATATTCATGTACTGCATGCAGCCACTAAGAAAATTGGCTGTTTCTTGTGTTGTTATTTTTTTTTTTTTAGCAAGTTTGGTCCGCAGTTTATGCCAATTTATGTTCTGGCAAATTTTCTGCCTGTGGCCAGGTGTGTGAGAGTGTCGTGTCTTCTCATTTGTAACAAGTGTGTCGCGATGAAACCATAATTTTTCTCCGAGCGTCTGTTGCAACATTAAATGATTTTCACCAAGTCTTGTTTTGCATAAACTTTTTGTTTTTGTTTTTTAATTTATATGAATTTATTTTTTATTTGTTTAACTTAAGGCTTTTTGTACAAAGAAACATACAGCTTGTTCGGTTGCTTGTGCCAGCGAGTATTTCTTACAAAAGTTTGTTTTTTCGTGTTAATTTCTTTTTAAGTGTGAAGTTTTTCACCTCTTTTTTTTTGCAATCCCGCATTTTTAATGCTGCAGCGATTGCTGGCAGTGGGACAAAAACAGTGGGACAAAAGAGGAATATTAAATATGACGTTATCAGTATCGGGGCTTAGGCCGGATAGATATCCGGCATAACTATGAATATGAGCTGATCGCTAGCGTAGGGATGCTGGGATGCTGGCTGAAAAATTTTAGCTTTTTTAGGTTGCAATTCGGTTCGGTTCATTGAAAAAAAAAAAATACTAAAGAGTAAACAATCAAATGTCAGCAAGCAAAATGAGTGGTGGCTTCCATTCTTTTAGGTTTTTTGTTCCCAATTATTTCATAACTGGAGGAATGTTTTTCTTGAGAAAACTATTTTTCTTGGCAAAGAAATTCCAGAAGCATATTAAAAATCTGAATGAATATAAAAAAAAATGAAGAACCAAAATTTTGAATATTTTATTGAATGAATATTTTATTAAATTAATATTTTAATAAAATAATATTTTATTAAATTAATATTTTATTAAATTAGTATTTTATTAAATTAATATTTTATTAAATTAATATTTTATTAAATTAGTATTTTATTAAATTAATATTTTATTAAATTAATATTTTATTTATAAAAAGAAAAATATAAAATATACATACATATGTACATATACAGGGATAAAACCACCACCAACAAAAAGGAATCAATAAGATATTCTCTTTCAAACGTTTTTAGTCTCAGAGGTACGCCAACAGAAAGAAACAAAGATTTTTCTATAGCGACTCCTTATTGTATTCATTTGGCAAATTTTATTAATATTATCAATAAAGGAGACTTGGTATTCACCGGCACGGTGTAAATGTTCAAATTGTATCAATAAAAGAGCATCTAGATCTCAATGATGCAAAAACAGAACATGTAGAAAAAAAAAACTTTCATATTAAACAGAGAGCAAAAAATAATAACAGTCTTCTGAGATGATAAAATATCGTCCAAGATTGCAAAAATATCATTGCTTTGGTTAATGTCGGCGGCACCTGAATTAATATATTATAATTATTGTTCACACTTTGGAACCCATTGTCGACCAAAGAGATCTTTTGTGCAGCCCTTGTTCTCTATAAAGCAAGATCTAGACTATTAGCAAATCTCATTGCGGCCGTAAATTTGATATTAGCGAAGTTCTTGGGATCAAAAAAACCTGCTCCCAGTTATGTATGTAGTGGGGCATACGCAAAGGATGTGCTCAGCTGTTTCCCGTCTCCTTCTTACAGAGTCTGCAGGAATCACTGCTTACTAATTTCAGTTTTTTGAGATCGTAATTTAGATTACGCGGACCAGTCATTAGGTCTGTATATACTCCATTAGGTTCTGTGTTCTCTGTGTACATACAGCGCCTCGATGGATGAATTGGTAGAGTGGCCTACTAAGAGGCGTCCTCGAGGTCGCAGGTTCGATTCCTGCCGAAGGCTCTTGGGTGTTTCTGCAGACAAGCAAGAAGCTTCGCAGTTTTGCGTTTATATAAAAAAAAACATATGTACATATGTATATCATTCTGAACGTATGTAGTAATAAATATTTTATCACCCATATGCATACATGCATATGTATGTAAGAAAGCATGTATGTATGTCCAATTTTAAGCACTTCTCTCCTCAAATTTCAGCACAAAAATAACCATTTGTATGCGACACATGCTTCTTTCTCTGTACATACAAAATTCACTTATCAAAATTGAACTGTCGTTAACATTTCCCCAAGATCGATCTCAAATCTATTTGCTTTCTTTTTTCGTACACGACGCCGCGGCGACAGACGACAACAGCAGATAACAAGGGGAGAAGTGTCGTGCGAAGAACTCATTGGTTTCTATGGAATTTCAAATGTAAACAAATTATTTACAAGCCACCATCAGCTCCGTTTATACAATCGCGTGTAGTGTCCGTTTTCCCGATATGTTTTTGTACTGCTGGATAAATTTTTAATTTTTATTACATATGTACATAGTTATTCATGTATGTATGTACATGTGTGCGAGTATGTATGCATTTATTTACCTTGTTTTGTTTATCTTTCATTTCGTGTTGGTGTTTATTCCTGTTTATTTCAAATCCACATTGACACATATTAATGTCATGTAGATTTCTATTTGATTTTCATTTTAAGTACTTTTAAGTCGAAGCGAGGGCTGTTCCAAAATTAATTTAAAATATGGCCAAAAAAAAATGTTTGTATGTATTAAACAAGAAAATCTTTCTCAATTCGTTGGTGAAAATCTGATTTTAAAATAAATTAATATTAAAAACTGGTTTATGCAGCACGATTAATAGAGCACGTTGGCATCATTTCGTTTGTGGCTCGCTCTGCTCCAACAAAACATTAATAAAAACAAAAAACAGTGACAACAATTGAAGTGAGTTTGAAGCCGATTGGGTGCTGATGGGTACCGTAGCGCATGCGAAACAGTTGTTCCCCAGCTTCTTGAGTCTTCAAATTTACTTTTCTGGTCTTTTTTAATGCCAAGCACTGCAATAAGTTACACAAATTTTTCTTCATTTACACCAGTATTCATAAAAAATAAAACGTTGCTCAAATACATTTTAGAAAAAATTTTATAAAAAAAATTTGTTGTAAAATATGTTTCAACAATGTTTTATTTTTTATGAATACCGGTGTTAAACTTTAATATCACATTTAATAAAGTTTTATATTAATCAATTATTTTATTTTCATCAACCCAATTTCACTATTTTGAAATTCGGTTTATTTTAATGAATTTTCATTATTCAAACTTTTTCTTATATACTTACCCCTTCATAAAAATTACAACAGGCTTATAAGACTGTTATTTGACATATTTTCCATACAAATATGGAAAATATGTCAAATAAGAGCTTTATAAACCTGTTATAATATTTTTATGAATTAGACGGTAATTATGGTATTAAGTTTATCAGGCTCACGTTCATTCTACATTATTTTTGTGATTGATATTAATTAAATAAGACGACGAAGACATCAAAGACATTTAGCAGGATGGACAACGAGCTGTTTCGAAGCTGCTGTGCTTGGTTTTGAAGCAAAATTTATAAATAGATTTTTTAATTACACATTATTTAAAGACTGATCAGTTTGCCCAAATAAATTCTTCTTTTGTTTGCTTGTGTAATAAATATTCCAACCGTCACTTAAACGAACTGTAATGGCGAGTACTTGTTTATTGACAAATGTTCCCTCAGGGAGAGGAACAGACAGACAGACGGACGGACGGAAAGACAGCCCAAATAATACCCTAAAAACGAACACATGGTCGTGAATCTACCTAAAAAAACATCCATTTGTTTGAATAAAAATGCGCTCATACCAGTGTTGCCGCTTCCTGTGAGAGGGTGCCAAATTTCCATTGCTTGAAATGCTTTGCATTATATATCGTCCTATAATTTTGTAAATAATTTCTTTTTTGCCTATTAAGCACTTGTATTTCCATGAGGAGGTAATACATATTTATAATAACTATTTATCCCTGACAAAATGAAGAGTACAGTTTTGAGGGCGTAAGAAGTCCTTTCAAAATTTTGCTGCTGCGATCGTTGTAGGAGTGTCAAAGTTTCTAATAATGTGCAATTTGATATGGATTATGATAATCGGCTGCTCAAGAAAGTGCTCAAAACAAACCATCGACCTCAATTGGACGCCGTACTCAGGAGCTTGGTCTTCAAAGGACAACTTTGGCAACAATTTTGCATTAATTTTTTTAATTAAGTGTTAAAAAATACGATTTTGGATGCTTGAAGCCGTTTACTAATTCGCGATTTTATGTTCTGCGCAAACACTTTCCTCTGGCAGCACTGCTCTTACCAACATTTTCATACTTTTCTTAGTAAATTTTGCAACTTCAACATCGAATTATTAATAAACTAAAAGCCGGCGACAGACTTTGACTTCTGATTTGGTAGGGCCACGACCCCCTCTACAAACCTATAAAAGTCATTCCTTTCAAAGCCTGGCTCCGTATTCTAAAGTTTCCCCGAAAAAAACCAGAGGGCAGAAAGGAAATACTGGGTGCAGCCCTAATTAGTAAGAAGGTTGGTAAATATTTAAAAATTATGCTCTATAAATCGCAGCACATCATTATATTTGTTGGTTTTGCACTTGAACATTTTTATTTCTATTTTTAAGCTTGAATCTGTTTAATTTGTATCACTTTTAATTGCAACTTTCAAATAAAACAAAAAAATATTTGCAGACAGAACGAGAAAAAATTGTTATCAGCTGTTTTCTTGATTGTAACTTGATGCTCTCTATGGAAAGCAAAAATTGTCAGCAAGTTTGCATCAATTTTCAAAATTGTGAGTGTATTAGTAAAAAAAGTGTGAATGTATTAAAACTTGAAAGGCAAAACTTGATCGTGTAACCACCAAGTTAGACTTGCAGATGTATGAGTTATTGTTACACCCACCGGCTGGCAACACTGGCCGGCTCGGCTCTTACATTTTATTCCAGCAAACAACCGTGTCAAACTGCCTAAAATGCGCGTATTCTATTATTATTATTTTTTTAATCTAGAGTTTAAATGTCGCGTCTATTTGTTATCTGGTCACGAAACCATTCAGCCGTTGCGGCAACTTGAGTTGAAAATTGTAACAGCAGCAGCAGCAACCACAAAACTAAATAAAAAATGTATTCTGCTCAACAAAAAAAAACTAATACATAACAAACCCTAAATGCAACCAACAAGAAATTGTCATGAAATTTATAATTTGTACCTTTTCAAACGATTATTTCTTATATTTTCCTCTGTGGTTTTAGTTATTGGAGCAAAATTTTGTCTTGAGTTGGTTTTTAAGACACACACACACACACACACACACACATTACTGTGAAAATATATGATGCAGTTTAAGGCGACAACCTTCTGTAAAGGAATTTTCTATACCGTTTTTAATAAACAGTCTAGAAGTAACAAAAAAAAAAATATTATTTATTGGAAAACAAGAGCGGCACGTATTGCAGCCCAGAGACAAAATGAGCTAATGGCCATCATTTCTCTGGAAGAAGGCTGTGAAGATGTTGAATGGATTGATGATGAGCACATTGATAAAACAAATTGTGAAAAGATTGTAGACGATATATGTATGTAGCTGCAGGAAATAAAATGCATGTTTTATCAATGGATGAATATTTTACCTTTGCATGGACCGATAATTGAAATGTGCCAATTTTTAATACCTAATTTTTATCAGTAGAATTTTCTTTTAAATTACACGTTAAATACATGAATTTAATTTCTTGAGTTATATTTGTATATATTTACTATTATGTACATGTACATAAAATGAATTACATTATTATTTTTTTTTTATTAGTGGTTGTTATGTTATGTGGGAGGGAGGACCAAAGCTTGGTGGAAATTCTGATCGAAAGACTAATATCAATAAATAAAGTCGCACACCTAAAAATTTAATGGGTGCATTTGAGGAAGAAAAACTGAATTTTTCTGCTGCACTAATAATTGCCCCCACCCAATAATGCCTCCTCAGGCAGCTCCGATTGCATTTTATTATCAATTCCATTTTAACAGTTATTTCTTTTGTTTGCCTTTGTTGCACATACACATATACATATGAACGTATGCATGTGTTACAGGAAGAGGGTTACCAAATGCATTCACACTAATTTAACACTCGTTCTGTTTTTTTTTTCTTTTTGCTACTTTTGTTTCCTTTTCTTTTTGTTTTTGTTTTTGTTGCAACATTTCAAGAAAAAGCAACGACAAAATTAGCAATATGTTTTTCTTGCAAATTTAATCTGATAAAGTTGAATTTTTTGTAACTGGATTCATTATATTTCTTATACATACATACATACATACATGCATACATGTATACATACATACATACATACATACATACATACATACATACATACATACATACATACATACATACATACATACATACATACATACATACATACATACATACATACATACATACATACATACATACATACATACATACATACATACATACATACATACATACATACATACATACATACATACATACATACATACATACATACATACATACATACATGCATGCATGCATACATACATACATGCATACATACATACATATGTAATTTATGACAAAATTTTGCAATGTCTGCTTTTGAAAGAGTTTGCAAGAGAGAGTGTCACTTGAATATGTAATAGGGTCGTCCCGCAAAAGCGAGAGCAATAAATTTTATTATTCAGCCATTTGATGAGAAACGTAACGTTTTTAAATCATTTGCTTGTTCAAAGTTGCACATATAATTTTCAAGGTTCCGTACTCATAGAGTGAAAACGGAACCCCATGGCTGAGACTTAACTGTCCGTCCGGTCAAATTTAGAGAACTGAAATTTTCTTCGGACCAGCGCAACAAATGCTAAAAACAACGAAAGGTTGGAAACTAAAGGGTGGCCTCATACCAGAAACTGAAAAGTAGCTGTAACCCTGCAAGAAATAGCTGATGGAAACTAACACATTAACAACTTAATTACTAACACATGCAAAGCAATTTTATAGGTTACAATGATTGTTTTAGTATTTTTATTTTCCCTCATTAATTTGGTAATTTCATTTGGAACTAGGTTTATGCATTAATGTTTTTATAGGTTCATTTGTCCATTTTTTTTTTTTTAATTAGAGTTTATTATATTCTCTTTGAATTGTTTTCTGAAAATTTTCGAAAAATTCTTTTTTTATTTATCAATACAGAAATTAATAGTATTACATGTAATTTTGTGGGCATTTTGCAAAAAAGATTTTGAATGATCACTTTGCTGAGGTTGGTTCAAAAAAGAAATCACACGTACACGAATGTTTACATCAGTTTTTTCATTTTGCCCTTAAGAAAATGATAGAAACGCTGATGTGATGTGAACCCATCAGCATTATAAATAATTAAGTTCATAAATACATACATTATTTTTCTAAATCTATTACTATTAAAACAAAATTAGCTATATGAGCCCAGGCGCATTATGTAAAAATCCAGTTTTTTCTCTTGACCAGCTAAACAGTCCAAGGCGAATTCAAATTTTGGCAACCAACATTTAAGGCGATTTTTCATACTGCCACCCAAGGCAGTTTAACTACTACAGGGGGTAGTAGTTCTCTTTGCTATCAGTTTTGACAACTCAGACGATAAAAATCGTGCAAAAATGTTGAAGCGAATTGGCATGCGGACACTTGTAATGGATTCGCCTTGCTGCCACCCAAGATACCTCGATACCAGGTAGTCGCATAACCACAACAAACATAACGCCAACAAACACTTTGTGTGGTGTATTTTGACTGTTCTTCAGGCTAAAAGCAGAAGTCAGCTGGGCTTGTAAGTCTACCTGGTATCGAGGTACCTTGGTGCCGCCAAATTTATTCAGAACTGAACGTACTTCAATTGAAAAATTTTTCCCTGCGAAATGAGGGGCTTTCTTAATGTTAATTCTTGTTTAATTTTTTCTTTTCGGGTGCAAGAACTGCAGCCGTTTCTCTCTGTTTTTTTTTGCAATTTTCTCTTTGTATCAATACAAATTCCAAATCATAAGGGTTTCAACAAAAAAAAAAACAAAATGCATGCAAAACTATTGTTCATATTTTGGAAACTTAATACTTATGAACTGTTTGTTTCTTTCGCATTGGGGTGTTTTAATATTTATTACTACATAATTAAGAATAAATAAATTTTCGTATGTATGTAAACCCCTGTTTAAGCAACGGAGGAGCGAGCACATGGATACACATACATACATACATACATACATACATACAGACGCCGTATGCGACTGTGGTAGTCATGCTCATGAGTATGAAAGAAACATGTGTTGTAATTTGATAACAAATCAAATGTTTTCAACTCGATTACAATCCCATAGATGAACAATATTTATTTAATATTCTTTTAAATAAGCAGCAATAAATTCAAATTAACTTTCTATTATGCTTTTCACTGATAACATTAAATTTTACTTAATGTACATACAGATGTATGTATGTATGTATGTATGTATGCAGAAAGATTGTGTTGCAACAATAAGGCAAATTTCATTCTTACATATTTGTACGATCGCTCAATGATGGTTGATGATCATATGCAGCAATAAAAAAAAGTTGCAGAAAATTAAAGAGAGCCAGCCAGCCATTAAAAGCTGAATCACATAAAATCTGTCATACGTTATACACGTCAACGTCAATGTCCTGCGTTGACGCTACATTAGCTACATTGACAAAATAAACATTTTGTTGACGGATATTTATTTAAGTTTTTAGTCGAACTTTATGACAATGCAATTAATTGTGCAGCACTTCATTGGACTTTAGTTCGATTTTTTTTTTTTTTGTGTTAAAATTGTATTGTTCAACACTTTTAAAGCAGGCGATTTCGTGACCACCTTGACGATCATCAGCGCCCAAATGGGTGCGTTTTTGAATCCGGTAGTGTAATCAGACACATTTCCTCAATATGCCCAAGATTCCATAAAAAAACTTGAACTTATTTTTAAACAAAATCCCAATCCTATATCCCTCTTATCGAATCCTAACACTCAGAACCGCACCCAAATCTTAGCATTTTTAAATGAAACCAATATATATCATTTAATTTAAGATCATAATTTAAAGTAAAATTAATGGGCCTAAGGCCTCGAAGCCATGCCCTGATATATACATTAGTTTCTAATTTCTAATTATTCTCTAATGCTTTAAATAAATAAATAAATATTTGTTTATTTATCCGTTTATTTATTGCTTTATATATTTATTTATTTATATAATATATTTATTTTACTGTTTTTACACTCAGTAAAATATAAATAAATTAAAATAGCTCTTCAGGCTAAAAGCAGAAGACAGCTGGACTTGTAAGTCTACCTGGTATCGAGGTACCTTGGTGCCATCAAATTTATTGAGAACTGAAAGTATTTCAATTGAAAACTTTTTCCCTGCGAAATGAGGGGCTTTCTTAATGTTGATTCTTTTTTAATATTTCATTTCGGGTGCAAAGTACACAACGTACGTCAAAAGTTAAAAACGGCACTTTCATACTTTGCGTTAACGGAGACTTATTAATTCGGGTAACGTTCATACAGAATTTTATAATCAATTGATAAAGATTAGACCTTGACTTTGATTTCACCTTGACGTTGACTTGAATTGAACTTAACTTGAGCTTAAATTGGGACGTTTTCACAAAAGGGCTTTTGTCCCTTACAAAAAAATATATTTTTTTGGGAGAAGAATCCGAGATACGAGAAGTGATATCAGCAATTGGACGTTCGTTTAAAAAATTACCTGGGATAAAAAATAAGTCCTGCTTCAGGCATAAACATCGCAATAAAATTTGTGAAAGTCGGCCAGCTACAATGTAAAGAAGTTCAAATCAAATGTGCACAAACACTACTCCCTCTTTCCTGCTCCCCAAAACATATTTTCCTAGGTCCGGTACGATGCGCGTGCATAAATAGGGGTCGTCCCTTGAGTACTGGTCCAAGCAAAAAAAAAAAAAAATGTCGATACATAAATTAAAAAAAAGGCGGTGGCATATTGGGAATGGCAAAAATTAATATTTTAAAAACTAGAGATACAGGGCTTTACTTTGGCTAGAAAAATAATTTACACTAGGGGGGAAGTATCCGAGACATCAAAAGTCGTATTTAGAATTTGTCGTCCAAGAAAAAAATCACTGAAGACAAAATTCAAGCCATTTCAACAAGGATAAACCGTATGCTCTGATCGGACTTCAAATGGCAGCCTAATAAGCAAAAAACTAAATGGGCCGTACAAAAAGGCCTGGAAAAAAAATTTTTTTTTCCTAGTTTTGTCATCGTTATACAAATAAATCTCATCCTAGAGGTTGACCGGCACAATTTTTTTTCAACTCAGGCTAAAGTACCACTTCATCGATATCGAACCTGTTGGTTCTTCGTTCTGTCAAATATTTTAAAAAAGAACACTAAATTTAAAATTTTAACGAAAAAAATGTTTACTGTGTTAAAGGTTTGTTGGGACGTTTCTAATTCTCATTTTGTTCATGGGAATTATGGAATAAGTAGTTGAGGTTCAAACATTTTTTTTAAGCATTTTTTGACTCTACTGATGAGTTGATTAGCATCAATGAAATGTCGGCGGCATATGGACGGCTGAAGAGAAAACATTTGAGAGGTCTATTTTTGGACCTGAAATAATAAATTTAAAATTTATTATTCTAACCCCCAATTTTTGACTTGGATTTTAAATGCCATTTCAATTTCAATTTGATTTAAATACAAAATTGAGTCAAACAGTTGCTACTTAAATCAAACTTAAACGGCCTGCCGTGCCCATTTAAAATCGATTTAAGTTTTTCGTACTGCTATACTATTTTGACAATTTTGTTTTGTTCTGCAAATGCAGAAAATTGCACATGTTTGTTTTTTGTTTGTTTCATAATTTGATTTTTTATTATTTCCAGAAGGTAATCAAATTCTGTGGCAGTGAAATTGGGAGCCCTTTTATCACTTTTGCTACTCATTTTAATCATTTTTACAAAACAATTTATTATTTTCTAAGCTTTTCACAGTTTCACTTGCTTCCAAATTTGTTTAAACAGCTGTTTTTTATTGAGTTATCGATAATTTTTTGACACTTACATTGTGCTGCCGTACTTTTATTACAATTAATTACCAAAAATAATTTTAGACTGTAAAACAGAAAGCTATTTTAAATCCAACTTAAATGTTAAGGAAAATTTACTAATTTTGTATTTAAATCCCAAGTCAAAAATCGGGGGAAAGTCTAACAATAGACCTTATTAATTGTTTTCTGTCTTTTTCAGCCGTCTATATGCCGCCGACACTACATTGATCCCACTCAACTCGTCAGTGCACGCGAAAAAAAACTTAAGAGAATGTTTCAATTATTCTTTTAAATTTGATACTGACGAGTTGAGTAGCATCAACGAAATGTCGGCGGCATATAAACGCAGAAAATTAATAAGGTCTACTTTTAGACCTAAAATAATAAATTTCAATTGGCTATCATAGCAAAAAAATAACTAAATACATTTTTGAACATTCAAATTTAAATTTGAAACGGATAACGAAGGAAACATTTCGTCTTACAAAAGTTATGAAATTAAAGTTGGATTTTTTTATTCAAATAAAAAGCATCAGCTACCAGAATCTCGGACTGCCTGCTTAGAAACAACAGTTTTATTACTATTTTGTTTTTCAAAATCCCCTCTCATGCCATTTTAACTTCAGAAGCCCCTGTTGGCAGACCATTTGTTTATTTATATGATTTTATGTGGCTGAGGGGATCAACAATCCCTCCTCCCATCACCTTTATTTTTATATTCCGCATAAAAAAATCATAAAACTTTTAATATTCAATTAAAAAAGGAAACATTTTTTTTTCTAATGTTCATGTTCACATCCAAATAACTTTCAATTGTCTATTGAAAATATAAAAAAAAACTATAAATAATGAGTCATCATTTATTAAAAGAATAGAAACAAAATCTCTTAACACTTGCATTTGTAAGCGTACAACTTGATTTTATTTATTGTTTTCTTTCTATTTTTCAACTGAAAAATTATAAAACAATAATCAATTAAATTCATAAAGATAAAAAAAAACATCAGCCCAAATATGATCATTTGATTGTTAGTTTACTTGTAATACCTCCTCTCCCTGCTTAACCGCCAGCCCGCTCCACGTAAACAACACAATTTGAATAGAGAAATGCTGGCAACAGGCTGAAATCTGTGTTACCGTTGCAAGAATTCCGATAAAGGGAAACGGTAGAAAAGCAAACACAGTTTAATGAAAGTGTTCGAGTCAAATTGAGTATTTTATAAAATTTAACTTGAACTGCGACTTTATGGCGCAAAGAAAAAGTGGTGTGTGTGTGTGTGTGTTTAATGTTGAGCCGTTCCAAGCAGCAGGGTGTATTTGATATAAATAAAAATTTAGACAGAAATATATACAGCAACTTGGATGGCTGAGTGGTCGGAGTGTCGCTTTAGAAACATGAAACTTGAACTCAAGGGTCAAGGACGGGTACTGACGAGAGGCGTGGCGTCTTCGTAACAGCTACTTGTCCACCCAGCTAAAGGTCTAAAGGATGTTTTCTTTGCCTTGTTTAATTAATATTAATCACAATAATATAAGAAAAAGATCGTATAATAAAAATTAATTAGTCAGTAATGAAGAGCTCAAAGGCTCAGTGACCCTATAAATCGCTTAAATTAGAGCCATCGCTAAAAACCTCTAAATAATTAAACTAAGCGATTATTAGTGACGCCTAGACTTGTATACACTGTGCGGGTGAAAATTCAATATAAATTTTGTGTTCAAGAAGTCAAAATTTTACCTCAAAAAAAATAAATAAAAAATTTTGTTCAAAAAATTTTTCTTGGTAAAAAATTTACTTTAAACAAAAAAGTAAAATTTTAGTCCAATCGTCGCTAAAAATCGTTTGGTTGAGTTTATAGATTCTTAGCGATATCTCCAATTTTAGGGAGTTATAGAATACGGCCGCAGGTAGTAGACTGACTATATTCTGTTCCTTAAAAACAGTATGCAATTAGGCATGACCGGGGTTCGAAGCCACTCGGGTGCTGATGATTGTTATAGGGCTAACAAGGGGCCAGTAAGTCTTCAACTTTACTTTTCTTGTCTTGTAACAATTATAAATCATATACCTCAAACATTAAAATAAATTAAGGCTTTTAAATAAATATTATTCGTATTTAAATTAGCATAAAGTATGTACACAATATTAATTGAATATCATGAAAATATTTTGGGGCTCATTGGCCACGTTCATTGCCGCACAAGAGCGCAACAAATATTGCTACTTTTTTTTACATTTTTATTGCCGCTTGTTTGCATATTGAGTAGTCAGTCACATGATCTTTGCATCAGTGTTGCATTTGGTGGGTCTAAATGTGTAGAATATTGGCCGCGGTTGCCGCATGAGTCAACTAATTGCCGCAATGGCCGCAATCGTGTAAACCCACCTCAAGTAAAGCATAATGTGTAGCTTGCAATGGCTCTGGTCTATACTTTATACTTTTACACTTTGATGCCATTTACATACGCACGGTAATGCTGCATTAAAATAATAAAAAAGAAATTAAATCATAAATATTTTTTCTGCTTTGTAAACGTGTTCTTGAAAAAAAAAATCAAAGAGATTATTTTTGGAGCCAAAAAAAAAGAATATTTAGCCGTAATAAAATCATAAAATATTCAATAAATAAAAAACGATGTTTTTGTTGATCGTTATTTTTGTGAAAGACAGCAAAAGTGTGGTCACAAAAGATTTTTGGAAAATAACAAAAACAAAATTACACGCATGTACATATATAAATGTATGTATACATATGTATATGTACATGTATATGTATGTATAAAAGAGTTCGGTTTACTAAAGCAGAGGGTGATTGTTTATAGAATCTGATTCTTTTCAAGAAGCTGTTGTTGCGTTAAAAATTTAGGCAAAATCTTCCTCCATTCAACAAAACAAAGTTTTCAGGTAATTCTCTTCTTTATATTTATTAATTTTGATAGAAGGATGTATGATAATTCTGTGAGGAACAAAATATTGATCAAATGCACGTCCCCCGGCATCGGTGGTATACTTTTATCCCATGGTCCATATCACCAATGACTCTGAGACCGAATTGAGGTTAAATCGCGCCACTGTGCGAAGAAATTACAGGACGCTTTAGCTCTTGAATTATTCTTGGATTATTAACCTACAATTTTTCTTTTAAATATTCCCAAAGACAAAAACAAGACAGCCAAGGCGGATTAATTACAGGTGGTCGCATCCCCATTCGCTTCAAAATTTGTCCACGATTTTTGCTTTGAGTTGTGAAAACTTAGAGCAAACGACAACAAAACTTATGACAACTCGCGGGGAGATGTTGAAGCAATTTGAATTGTGATCACCTATAATTAATACGCCTTGAGTCCAACGGTGTCACATCACACGATCATGAACATCGCCACGACTAGGTGAGACAACCCGGTTATTGAATTTTTTCTAGCGCATAGGAGCCTGGTTCTCGTGCGTGGACTTCTGTTGGAAGCACAGGTCCATATTATTAATTTCTGGCCACAAGAAAACTGTTATCATCTCGCGATAGTGAAAATCACTCACGTTAACTGCTTGGCCGATCTCAGTTTCGAAGAAGTACGGGCCGATGACACCGCCCGGCCGATGCGGAAGCATCGGCTTCTCAACAATCACTTGCGGACTCTCATTGCCCAAATGCGGCAATTTTGCTTGGTAATAAATCCACTGAGGTGAAAGGGAGCACGAAATGCATTTTGTTTTGAGCGCCCATTTGCGCAAAAACGTTCAACAATCAGGGGCCGGATTCTGGCATTCGTGATCGAATATACTCGATAATAAAAACAATGTTGAGCAAAAACAAAATGAGCAACAAACACACGGCATTCTATAACGAAATCGTTCAATCACGAGTGCCAGAATTTGGCCCCAGAATTTATTAAACACTCAGCTAGTGAAATGTCAAATTAAGTTGGGTGTGCTGGGGCCACCCTTTAACTTGTATTAGGTATGAACCACTTTTTTTAAAGCTTAATATTCTTACGGAAAATGTGTCTGTGCCAGAAATGATTTCCGTAAGTTTTTTGAAAGTCTGCCTGCCGAATGAGCGCCTTCAAACATTTCGGGAATCGGAAGAACAAAATTAATACGAAAAATTAAATACAAAACGTTATAAAGCAATTTTAAAAGTCTGTCCTCAATTCGAAAGGTTTTGTCATTATATTGACAATGAACGTATAAAATATTTTTGGAAATCCAACGGACCAAAGATCTGGCCGGTAAAATTAATTTTTGAATAACTCTGCTATATAAGTCTACTTTCAAAATTATGACTTGTGTTGGCGGATGTTGGTTTCTACTATTTTGTATCGATATCGCATCGGCAAACAAAAATTTATCTAAATTTTATTTATTAATTCAGGTCCAAAAATGAACCTTTTCAAAAATATTTGTTGTATTTTTCAGCTGTCTAGATGCCGACATTTCGTTGGCAACAAATATTTTTGAAAAGGTTCATTTTTGGACCTGAATTAATACATTTCAATTGGCTCTTAAAGCAAATAAACAATTTAGTTCATATTTAAATTTTATTTATATTGAACGACTTTGTAATACATTTTATTTTTCAAGTTCAACCCCTGGCGGATTCCTATTTTTATTAATATTATTATATTATTTTGAAGTAAACGAAAGTAAAATTTGATGGCTTACAAAGTTCATTAGGGTTGTGATGAAGAGTGTTGCTACCCAGAAACAGCAATAAAAGTTGACTTTTCTCACCCAGGAATTGAAATTAAAACAATTCAGAGTTGTATAAAAAGCGATATAATGATCCAACCACAGTGCATACACCCACCACCAAATAGCACACCCTGTTTATAAGAGTTCTTTATTTTGGTGTGTAGTGAGTAGTGGTTGCTGGTTTATGTTTGTGTTTTTATTTTTTATAATTTCCGTAATTCTTTACTACCTGCTCGTCGTATGCAGCTGCTACCAATTTTTTATTCAGGTGTTTTATTCTTTTTTTTTTTTTTTGAAAAGAAAACATCTTAAGACTGCCACCGTTAATGTCGCTTAAAAATGTATTTTCAAGTTTATGGAGTTTCTTATTCGTGTGCTCTTGTAGTGCATTGAATTAGATCATATTGAAAAAATGTTTTTTTTTTTTTGTTTCTTAATGTGAAGGTGGAATTGTGAAAAAAAGTAAATTTTTATTTACTTTCATAACATTTTCTAATCTAGTACACACAATCTGATGCATGGAATTTTTTTTCAATAATTTTTTTTTTTAACCTTTAAGGCGAATTCATACGGACGGCAAATAACAGGTTGGCCGAAAGAAATCACTGTATTGGAAGTTGCTCTAATTTTTGCAAATGGCGGCCAATGTCAAATCTGTTTTTACATATGTGAAGCAAACAGCTGTAGAACACGGAATAATCATGTCTGTGACGAAGTGGACGATTTTTCTATTAAAATCATAATGAGCGATGACCCACCCGCATTCAGCGGGCACTTGAACAAGCAAAAGTATCGCTTCTGTGGCACCAAAAATCTACTAGTGATTCACGAGAAGCCATGACACTTGCTCAAAGTGACTAACTACATGGTACGCTGTTCACGCTAGAGGAGTCATCGGGCCATTTTTTTTTTTTTTTTTTTTTTGAGGACGCCGCTGATCAAACGACATCTCGCTACAGGGCGATGTTAACCGACCGAGTTTTTTCTGCCGCAATTGAACGAATTAGATCTGGAGGACATGTGATTCCAACAGGACGGACCAACGATACATACTGGACGATCCACAACAGTTATTCTGAAAGCCAAACAACATCGGTTGACTTCTTTTGGCCCACCTGTTATGAGAGTTTGCTCTCGAATTTGAGTATCGTGTGCCATTCTTTACTGAATCAGCATAATTCGGCATGCATAGTACATGTGAACGAATCTTTTTTCTGTTTTTTAATCTACAGGCGAAAATCTAGAGGCGAAACATTGTGTCCAGAAATTCATTACTGGTTGAGGGACTGTTCGAACCAGTTCCCCACGGGGCCACACTGTTACACCGATGGATAAAGGGCGAGCAGAGAAACGGGTCTTGGTGTTTATGTAGATAATACTAACAGGAAGCTGTCAGTCTGTCTGCCAGATTATTACATAGTCCTGCAGGCGGAAGTTTGGGCAATAACGGAATATATTAGAGTATCATAAAACGGGATGGCCAGGGACCGTGAATATACATATATATAGAGTGATGCGATCTCAGCTGAGTGGATATACAGTTGAAAATAGTTTGAGATTGTGAAAACGCTTAATTCGACTCAAGATAAGCTGCGCATTATACGGCTGTCGGGGCATGCAGGGATACTGGAAGTGGGAGGGCGAATTCACTTGCTTCAAGGGTAAGGGAGTTCGCGCTAGCCATGCGCGAAACCTTTGGCCCTTAAAAAATTGGGCACAGAGAGCCCATTCAACTCTCGGAAATAATTAAACCATGCAACTTAATACAAGAATTTTAGGGAGGGAGCCAGAAAAGAGACTACGAAGGCTGAAGGTCTAATTATAATATGCTTAATCTTCTGTCTAAATTGAAGGAAAAGTCTGTCAGGTTCCTAAGCAAATGGTTCTGCGCTGCTGCTTAAAAGCATTTTACAATTTATTATGACCTGGGTTGGAAACAATTTGGGTGCGCTGATGAGCGATGTGGTGGTCCTGAAACAGTAAAATTTCCTTTTCTTGTCTTCTTGAAAAAACAAAAATGTTGATCACTCCAGTTTTATACCAAAGAAAAAACTCTCTCCATTTAGAGAAAATAAAAATCGAACTCAAGCCTGATAAAATTATTAACAACTAACAACCCAATTTGTCGTTTTATGCTCTCAAATGACTTGGGCTGTCACACACCTCCCATCAAGCTGGCCTAAACAATTGAATGTCAGCAAGCAAAATGGCTGGTTTCAAAACGAGGCGCTGTTCACTTTTTCATGTCTTTGTTACCAAGGAATTCAGAATGGGATGTTCTCTTTTTTTAGTTTGAGAGAAATTCCGCTAGAACATTGATGTTTTATGGCGAATCTTGCCGATTCAGTCAAGCGTACACACGAACCCCAAATAGGAGAGCGAACCTTGATTTTATTCGCCGTCCGTGTGCACACATGAGTCAAGAAACGTCACCAAATCAAATCAGTAATGGTCAAGGCACTTCTTTATAAAAAAAAAACCCAGAACAGACCCTGTTTTATTGTTGTCAAAAGTGGTGGCATTTTCTACAGTTTCTGTCTTCTTTTGCAACTCAACGGAAATTGACCATCTGTTGCCTGGAATTGAGAATTTTGAAATATGTACATATGTAGGTATTTCTTATGCTTCATATGTACATATGTATGTATGTACTTACATCAAGAAAAAATGAACTAAAAATTATATGAAAAAAAAAATGCTTAACAAAGGAAAAAAATTCTTGTTTTTGCTTTTTAAGTAAATAAAAATCTAAATTTTTTAAGAGAGAATGAAGTACAGATGACAAACAAACAAACATGCAGATATTTTAAGCTGAGTTTAGAAAGATACCTATAAAGAGAATCTACATACATACACACATACATACATATCGTTGCTCGTTCGTCTGAATGTCCGTCCGTTCGTCAGGCCTTTTGTTGTTTGTCCGTTAAAAAACCCGGTGTTTCTTGGCTAAAACACAGGTACATTTTTTAGGTATATTCTTTACTATTTGCTGATCGCGTTGTTGTTGTTGTTGCTCTTGTTCTTTTCGCTTACAATACCAGTATCTGTGATACTCGTACATATCTGGTTGCATTGTATCTTGTATGGGTTATTCCGAATTTGTGGTAGATACAAAAAACCGGTATTTTCTTTTTGTTTATTTTACATTTTCTTTCTGCATTTTTATATGTACATATGTATGTATGTATATTCGTTTTCTGTCTTGTTTATACCTATTTCAATACTTCCACTTAAAATTTTTTTTCTTATTTATTGAATACTCGTAGGTACATATTTATATTGTGGATTTTTTCCAATTCCGTTTCGATTTTTTCGTTCGTTTTCTTAAAAAGATTGCGTTGTTTGGTTTCATGTTGCCTGCCATTGTATTGTACTGTCTGTCTGTCTGTCTGTCTGTCTGTTTGTTTGTCTGTCGCCTTACATATGTACATACATACATACATAGTTATTTCCAACGAATTTTTAATCTTTCGCTTCACTTTGAATAATAGTTTTTGTCTCAAAATTGTTCTCTGGCTTTGTTTCATTATTCTTGGATATCAAACATCTTCAACTCCTTCCATTCTCTGCTACACGTCCGTACATACACACATGCATGCATACATACATACATGCATATGTAATCTTTTGTTCAATAGAGAGTTTCTCTGCTGTATTCTTTCAATGTTGTGTGTTGAAAGAATAAGAAGAAGAAGAAAAACAATAAGAGCAACAAATAATTCACGATTGTCACGCACTCGTTCGGTGTAAATTGTTGCATTAAGCACGTTTTGTTTTTTTTTTTTTTTTTGGTTGGTTTTTTTTTTACTACCTGTTGATGATCTTTATTAAATGCAAATGATCATTGACAAAGTTTATAGTATGCTTCACAACATGATGAAGAAAGAAAACATCCAACAAAGAGTGAGTAAGAAAAAAAAACGGCAATTTTTTCTTGCTGTTTTTTCTCAAAAGACATGAATCATTAAATTCAAAAATGAGATGTAACGGTTCCTTTAAAATAAAACATAATGAAATTGAAACGTGTTTTTTGCACAAAACCGAGATTTTAGGATTCTGCGAAACAGTGCAGGAAGTAGTTTCTAAAACATTCATAATGTTGAGAAATACATATTTTTGACACAAATCTTGTCATGAATTTTCTTTTTCGCTGTGATTTTATACCAGAATAGAATCGAATTCATCAGCGAGGCCAGTCAACAGCATTGCTGTGAATTGTTAGACATGAAGGCACCGTCAATGCAAATAAAATTACTTCCCGCTGTGCACAACTGCTCACGTGGACACCTTTGAAGGACAAGATCTACTGAAATTCCTAACGTGCACGAGTAGAAAGTAACGTATCGTGCAAGGCGAATTAAATTAGATGGTTGCAAGCGAAAATCCCATACATATTTTGCTAGTGTGAAATCTTTTTTTGTTATGTCAAATTCTGAATTCGCCTTGATAACTCCGCTCACTCACTCTCAAGGCGAATCAACTCCAGGTGGTCGCAATTCAATTCGCTTCAACATTTTCTCTCGAGACGTCACAAGTTTTGTTGTCATTTTCTATCGGCTTTGACAACTCGGAAGATAAATTCGTGGAAAAATGTTGAAGCGAATTGGTATGCGGGCACCTGTAATGGATTCGCCTTGCTCACTCTCACAGCAGAGAACAAGGAGAATTTATCACCAGGTGGACTAACACATGCATTTTGTTAGTGTAAAGCAAAGCGAATCAACTACAGGTGGTCGTCACAATTCAATTCGCTTCAACATTTTCTCTCGAGTTGTCATGTTTTGTTTTCATTCGCTATCAGTTTTGACAACTCAGAAGATAAAATCGTGGAAAAATGTCGAAGCGAATTGGGATGCCGCCACCTGTAATCGATTCGCCTTAGTTTAAAGTGACTGCAGTTGTGAAAGTCTGACTATTTGCTAAGAACTTTAAAAGATATAAATACATATGTATGTATATGTGACGCGCCAAATATGTAGAAAGGGACCTAAGGGTAAAAACCGGGTTTGTTCAGGAGAGCCACTTTAATGATTAAAATACGTGTATCTTTGGTGTACTTCGCTTTCATAAAACGCGCATATCTCTGGAAAGGAACACTTTTGGGGCATGGGATCGGTCTCATTCGATGCTCAGATGTTGTCCACATCAAAAAAGAAGTAAAAATTTATTTTTTTACCCTGTACACTGTAACATATGTACTTTAAACACTTAAGTTTTGGGAGCCCGCGGGATTCTAATTTTCACGAAAACTGATCCCGTACTCAAAGTTCGGGCGTATGAGCTTTCACGAGTGATTGTTGAAAAGCCGATGCAACCACAAAGAGCGACTGTTTTCTTAACATTGCATAACCGTCTATTATTCCATGGAGGTCCAGATAAAGGTTTAAGTATATGTTTAGGTATGCACATATTCATGAAAGAGAACATTTTATGGTAAAAAATTTCAAAAATGTGCTCCAAAGAAGCATTATGATGAATTTGGGACATCAAAATATTATACCAATCAGTATTCATAATAAGTTCATTTAACATAGAGTAATCAGCATTCTTAAAGCAGTAAGATTTTTCATTACTGATAGGTGGTTGTAATGCACTATCAGATGGAATATATAAAAGTAATTCAATAGCTGGATGGTATCTATCTTCCGGAACTGTAATGGGTGTTGCACGTGTAATGTAACAGTCATCCGTATCATTCACAAAAGCTAGATCCAGTATTTTTGAAAATTCATTAGTTACGCCTTATGTCATATAAGGTATTAAAAAAGTCCCTGTAGCATTCACTTGTCTTAGCTTGAACATAATAACTCTCATTTGATCCAACAAATTTACGCTTGGCTTCAACTAATTTAAGTTGGACTGTAATGGCGTTAACAAAAATTCTGCGACAACAAAAAATGGAGGTTTCGGCCACCAAACACTCGGTCCAAGTACTGTTGGCGTTTCGAGTGCCGTTTCCATGTCGTTTTAACTTCATTTTCACTGCTGTATTCCAGAACTTGTAGTCTTGAGTTACATGCATGCATACTTACATACATACATCTGTATGTATATTAAAACAAACATTATTGCAAAGCAGTTGTGGTATTTTTAAAAGATCAATTAATTAATCAATCAAACAGAATAGTACATATGTATGTATGTATATCAATATCTCAGCTGATTTGGGCAATTTTCAAAAGTCACATTTTCACCTCTGCATGCCGCCGCCAAAATTAATTCTGACCCATAGTGCGTCGGCTACAATATGCGAACCAAAATACTTCTGTTTAATTAATATGTTGATATCTTGCCATTGTAATTTATGTCACTTTTATGTGGCTGAAATGGAAACAGAAAAGACAGACTGCACACAACAATCATCCAGCCAGTCAGTCAGTCCGTCAGTCAGTCGGCTGCAGTCTCCTCTAAACAATTGAATTTTATTCATGCTGCAAACAAACATTTCTAATTCTGCGTTATTTATTTCTTTAAACTGCAACGATGACGACCAGTTTAATCTTTGTATCTGTTTCGGAAAGCGGCAGCAGTGCAATTAAAGCAAAAACAACAAAAAACTCTTAAAAGATTGTCTTTGCTACCGGCTGACTCGCTGAGCGAACGAGTGAGTGAGTGGCTGTTTCGCTGGCTAAATGACTGAGACGTGCGTATCAGTATCGGCGATCGCAATTGATGCAGTCAGTCAGTCAGTCAGTCAGTCATTCAGTGGCTGCAGCTGCTTAAATTTTTGTTTTATTTTTTTTTTCTTTCTCATATTTTTGTGTTTCAACATTTTATATACAAAATAAAATGTAATTTTCAAATGTTTCCAGCAGTCAAATAGTCATAGTGATATATTTTCCGCTGGTTTGCATTGAGCTTTAATGGAGGACTGGACTGAAAAGTGATTACAATCTTCCACGAGTCGTGATTGTGATTGTCTCAAGTCTTGCTTTTATGTGCGTCAGTTCTTAATATTGAAATAAAAATGCGAAAATAACTGAAAATTTCTTAAAATAAATATAAAATTGAACCTCAAGCTTGAAAAAAACATTTAGCATTTTCAGTTTAAAATTAAAAAGGTCGAAAAATCTACATTCTTAATATTTTAATATTTGGTTTTATTCTACTCCGACTTTGGGGCCACTTACTCCGCATAAATTTCTTGCAAATCGAATTCAAAATCTGAATGTTTCGAAATCGGAAAAATTGTCATGGTCATTAATAAACCGATTTTTAATTTTTTTTTTTTTTGGCTTTTTAAAGTGTTTGCCAGTAAAATGGGCATTTTTTTCAAAATCAAATTCAAAAATAAAATTCATTTGATCGTTTATAAATAGACTTTAAAAGAGTTGTCAGGAAAATTAGATTTTTTTTTTAATATTATATTACAAGACGCCATACCAGATCTGCTAGTATTAATATATTTTCTTAAAAACTTTTCCCAAGGAAATGTTTTGCTTCTTCCAAATTGTCTTTCCCCCTGAAAAGTTCTTACAAAAATACTCGCAAGAAAAACGTGCATCTTATTCCAAATTTTTTTCGATTGCCCTCGTTTCGATTTCATAGCTGTGGTGGTTTATTGTAACCTCTTAAGTCTGGAAAAGTTGTATTAAAACACCTTAACCTACCGTTCACAAAATGCAAGTAACAAACATTGAAAAAGACAATAAAAACGGTTGAAACTTGCATGATTGTTTACACAGGCAAGTGCTAATCTATAACAGCCATATTTCAATAGTACAGCAGACGCTCAGAAAGTCGAACCACTTTGTTTTTAGGGCCATAAAGATATAAAAAAGGATCCTATGAAACCAAGTCATAAAAGATCCGAGATCTCATCCAAGCACACTTGGATGTGTGTGTAAACGGTATGTAAGTCAGGAGAGGTTAGAAAATTAATTTTTAGCAAAAATTTCAGTAAAAGACCACATTTAAGAAAAAATAAAATTTTATAATTTCACAGAGAAAAATACCTATAATAATTGAATTTGGCGAACTAGACGCGTCTTGTTTTGGGTTTAAATTTTCAAAATTCAACTCAAGATGTATTATATCAGCTTAAATTGAATTAAGTTGAAAACGCCACAGATATTAAAATAAACAGCAACATGCATACGAGTGTGCCTGTGCATTTGCCTTTATGTGTGATTAAAATATCTAAGAAGTCTGAGTGGCTTTCATATTTTTTTTTTGTCGAACTTCTCTTAATGCAACTACTGTATGATCTTGTTTTCAAATTTAATTCACTCTCCTTAATATTTGTAATGCTGCTGGTGTCGTCGTGGTTGTTGTAATAATGCACTTGTTATTCGTTTGCTGCTACATTTGTTACTTTAACTTGAACAATTTTCTTTTCCAGTTCAGTTTGTTTGTGTCTGGTCACCAATTTGTAATAAGAGCACGCGTTTAAATATTGCTTTTTCCCTCCACTTGTAATGAATGTGAGTGAACACACTGCCTGTGTGACTTTACGAGGGGTGTCCGGCCACCGATCACATACAAACTAGTGTTGTAAAAGTATTGAATATTTCAGTGCTGAATAAACCGCACTTTGCTTGCGCTACTCAATACCCAAAAAATAAGTGATCGATGCTTTCTGGGTTGATTTCTTCAGTGGTCAAGGTGTATTTTATATAAACCAGCCATTAAACCAGTGTATGAAAACAAACGGTACTATTTAAAAATGTAATAATTCGTACAAAATGTTTGCTTTCTTTTATAAGCGAACAAACACAAAATAAATCGATCTTTTTTAGCTCTAAAAGTAAACCTTATTAATGTTTTCTGTCTTGTTCAGCCGTCAATATGCCGCCGACATTTCGTTGATGCTAATCAACTCATCAGTAGACTCGAAAAATGCTTAAAAGGTTTGTTTGAACAACCAAGAGTTGTTCAAGTGCTTCTTAAACATATGTACATTAATTTAGCATTATCGATTAGTTTTTCTTTAAGTGTACATGCATACAGATTGCAGCAGGTATTAACTGAAGGAGGAAAATGCATGGCCACATGCAGTTTTCTGGACATCTAATTGCATCACACACACACACACACACACACAGAAACATACACACTTCAATAAACGAATATGAGCATCAGTTTATGTTTTTAAGTACTTTAAGTGAAATTTAAGTCAAGTGTTTTTTGAATTCCTTTATTTATTACATTTATATTTCTTGCAAGTGCAATCAATACTACGAACATAAAAAATATTTGTACATACATACATCTGCACATGTGTATGTATTCCCTGGTGCATTTGCCGTCTCACTCTCGTTGTCTCTTTCATTGCAATCATTTTGATTCAAACACGATCTCTGATCGGCATGTGTTGGCTGCTGCCAACATGCAGAAAAGCCATAAATTCTGGAAATTGATTAACAATTGAGAATCGTTCATACGAGTAGATAATTTTTTTTTTCACTTAATATTAAAGTGCTTTTCAGTGTTTGTTTCGTTAAAAAAAAAATAACAAAAAGGTTTAAATTTTGACAGTTTTCTTGTGATGGCTTCGATTTGTATTGAGCCAATGGCCGGTGTTTTCTTCAACAAGAAATAAAGCAGCAAAATTATCAAAATCCTACTACAACAAATTAATGTTCTTTAAACGGTTTCCTTAGCAGAATACTTGAAAAATAATGCAACAATGTATTTGACTCGTTAATACAGAGTCCTCCCATGGGAGCTTCGAAACTTTGAAAAGAATAAATAGCGGTGATATTTTTAATGCAGCATCTGTCGCATTGGCTTATTATGTGAAATAATAGTGTAAGAAGACCGACATTAACGACATTTTTTTTTACAAAAATTTGTGTTTTTGTTTGTGCAACGTTGCGAGTACTTTGATGCAGTGTAATGGAAAAATTTTAGCTCACAATGGTGCATATTTTCAACAATTTTGTGCCAAATTATTTATCTCATCTCTTAGCTCTTGAATTGTTCTTGATTATTAATTTACATTTTTCTTTCAAATACCTCTAAAGAAAGCAGTGCAACTGTGTCTAAATCACATGATTGTGGCATCCAATCAACATCGTCGCGACGTAAGATAGCAAGGCCATTCATTGACTTTCTCTAGCAAAAGAGCCATTGTTTCGTTAGTTTTGTGGGCCCACCCTGTTAGAACTGCATAAGGTCCATATTCTTAATTTCTGGTTACAAAAAGTTTGTTACCATCTCGCGATAGTGAATACTATTCACAGTAAATACTTTGCCGACCTCGTTTTCCCAAAACAACGGCCCGATGAAGCCGCCAATTCATAAATCGCACCAAACGGCCAGTCTTTGTGGAACGGCTTTTCAGTCCTCATTCAAGGATTCTCATTTGCCCAAATGCAATAAAAAAAAAACTGAAAGTTTACGAATTACATTTTCATTTGAACGCTTATTATCGTAAAATGCTTTATTATCAATCCTAAGGAGCCGCTCTAATGTGTAATCTCTCTCTCTCTCTCTATGGCTGAATTTGCCAATTTCTGAAACAAAGAAATCTCAAATTAAGTTGAGCAAAACACCTGACGTTAAGTTGTGACTCATAATTAATATCGTGCATTATAGTTGGACCACCCTTTACTTAAGAATATGGAAATAAAGATACCTTTTTGATAAATCTTGGGTAATAAGTCTTTTCTCCTTGTAAGAGTTTAAAATATGTATGTATGTATGTAGTATTTTAAAGCTGCACTGCACATACAAATGTACATACATATGTATTATCATGTCTTTATTTAAAAAATCGCCACTTTCCTGATGGTGACCCACTTTATTTGCTATAACATAAAAACACTTTAATTTATTATACGACTTTTACATGTTACTAGATAAACGTACATATACACACATACACATGTACATACCTACATACATTCAAAGTAACAAACATACAGTTTACAGTTTTTTATGAGTTCATCAATAAATGATTTCGAATACCTACTATTTTTATTTGTTGCGTTTTCAATAAAAACTCACAAATAATTCAAGTTAAACAATTGATAACGCTAACTTGGCTGGCAGACTGACTGTATGTACATATGCCTGTCACTCACTCACCCATATAAATACATAAGAGAACTTTATATTGTAAAAAGAGCATACACACACACACACACACTCCGTTCATAAAGCCAACAAACACCAACAACAGCGAATGCTGCCGAAATTAAAACAGTTAGTCAATCAATAATGTTAGTAGTGCTCCCTTGTGTATGTAATTAAAACAAAAACAACAATTACATGTACCTCGAGAATGATAGAGAAGCTATCATTCTTGGCTGCACATGCATACATACATACATATACATACATGTATGTAAATGCAGTGGTAGAGGGATGAAGGAAAAAGTAATCGATTCCCATTTGAGAAAACTTTATTAAATCAATTGTTTCTCTCTTTTCAAATGCAACGGGGAGGGAAGGCAACAAACAAGTGTATTTGAAACATCAACGAACAAAACAAACTTTTTCCATAAATTCTATATTAACTTTGTGTGAAAGTGTGTATGTATATAAATATATGTATATATGTATGTATGACACACATTTGTATTTATTTTACCACCCTATTGGAATTTATCGAGTTGATACAAACGAAAATTAGAAATACCAAACTATTGTGTATCAGGGGCGTTTTCATAAGTTAATGTTAAAAACACAACTGGAACGAGGCACAAATTTTCATTGTCAAAAATGCAAGGTACCTCGATACCAGGCAGTCGCATAGCTACAACAAATACAACAACAACAAGCACTTCATGTATTTTTTTTGGTAGAAATCTTTAATAATATCTATCACCCATTTGTTCGCGTTTGTGTTGTGTATTTTGACAGTTCTTCAGGCTAAAGCCAGTAGTCAGCTGGGCTTGTAAGGCTACCTGGTATCGAGAGGTGGCTTGTCAAAAATGAAACACTTTCTATATGTGTATGTGAATTTTTCGATTCTACTGATGAGTTCAACGAAATGTCGGCGGCATATAGACGGCTGAAAAAGACCGAAAAGATTAACAAGGTCTATTTTTAGACCTAAAACAATACATTTCAATTGGCTCTTAAAGCAAATAAATAATTAAGTTCCTTTTTGAATGTTCCAATAATTTTAATTATGTGCAATAATTCGTAAATATTGAATTGGACATGTTTTGATGCACAAAATGGGTTTGCGCTTAATACATTATTTTCGTTTTATTGTCACGATTTTTGTCGCCTTACTGACATTCCGATCGGGTAGGATGTACATATGTGCAGCGTCAGCAATACAATACAATTGATACGACAAGTCAAGCTCATTGTGGGAGTTCATGTGCCTTTTCATTAGTCTATTCTTAGATTTACATTTTCAGTAGTTAATTTGGGGGAAGTTAGATCAATAAAGTGATACACATGCATACGTACACACAAAGAATAAGAAAATATCGAAACTTTTCTTCTCAAAATAGTTCTCCATCCCTTTATACGTAGGCACACTTTCACTACGGTGGATTCCTTCACAAGCCGCGTTTTGGACAACTGAGAATCCACGAATGATTGTTGAAAACCCAATGTGGATTTGTTAACAAGCCAAATTGTCGCACTTCGGGCAACTGAGAATTTTCAGACTATTACGGTGCTGTACTTCTTCGAACATGAGATCAGCCAAGCAGTTACCACGAATGGTGTGTGACTTCATGCGGTCAGAAATTGAAGATACTGATCTTAATGATATATGATTCCAACAGGATGATATCACTTGCCACACAGGCAACGAAACAATGGCTTCCTTTGCTAGAGAAATTTTCGTCCTCGTACCACGCCCGCTCAGGGAGATTACCACACAAAAATATTAAATTAGAGCGCCTTCATGATCAAATTCAGTAATTAAAATAATAAGATTCACCAGAGTGAAAATCTCATACTTCCCTTTCATTTCAATTTCCGTTCTAAATAAATAGTGATTTCTACTTTTTTATTTTTATTTATTTTTTTTTATTAAATATTTGTTTCATTTCATTTTTATTAAAACTAAAATAATTATAAATTAAAGAGACCTTATTTAAAAAAAATTGGGAGTTTTTCTTTTCGTTTTTTTTTCGTTTATAATACATTTACAAATATAATTAAGTTTTTAGTATTTTTGTTTTTTTTTTTTTTTTTAATTGAAAATAATTTAAATGGACAATTTCTCCTTTCGTTTTGGGTATGAGTGTCTTTCTTTATAATAATAAAGAGTGAATAAAGGAAATTAAAATGGAAATTTTTTTATGATTATTTTCTTCTAGTGAAATAATAAATGCCTATTTTTGATTTGTTAATAAGTGTAACAAATTAATTTAGTAAAACAAAAAAAAAATAATAATAATAATAATAAACCATTACGTCGTTTCGTTTATGTAGTTGCTACATGTTTGCCATGTAAATTTGATCCTTCAAAAAATATAGTTAACAATTTGTTGTTTGAATAAATACATTCAATTCAGTTTATATTATTCATTTAATATACTTTTTCTCTTCTCCTCTTAGTTCTCAAGTTAAGAATTCGTTTACTTTTCTTTTTTAATGATTAAATTTAGAATTTGTTTACACTAAAAAAAAAGTAAAAAATAAAAAAACTATGTATATATTTAATATTGTAAATTCTTAAAAAGAAAAAAAAAAACAAGGACCGCATATTATTTTTTTTAATAAAATTTCTATTAAATTGTTTGATAATTCTTTGAATTTTAATTTAATACATACATTTTGTTACGCACATTTACATTAGAGAATTTATGATAGAAAAAAGAGAAGAGAGAGAGCAAAGCTCTCTCGCCCCTCTGCTACTAAAAAGTCTTTTCGTTTATGATAGAGAAACACAACTAATGCTTCGTTTTAATCTGTTTTTTAACCGTTCGTTTTTTTTTATATACGAGTTCTCACACACTATAGTCTAGTTGGTTACACTCTACATATAATGCTTTGATTCTTATAAAAAATAAGCCTTCTGGATTTTTGGAAGATCAATTAGATAAAATTTGAATGTTCTCTTTCTTTTTATGTCTTTTTTATATATTTGAAATAAAAAAAATACTAAAAAAAAAGTTTAACAAATCACGTAAGTGGTGTTTAGTTTAAATACGCCAGCCCTGATCATCGTCGACATTGGAGTCGGTATCGGAGGGTTCCTCGCCGTACATGTCGGCTAGTTTGCGGAAACGTGGACCAAAGTTGGACAGATAATCAAAGTTTAGATCACCATCGTCGGTACAAGAGGCTAAAGAAGACAGCGACCCATCGGAATTGCCGTCGCCCTCGTAGGCATAATGCCGGACATCATCGATGGGAAAGGCACCAATTTCACGATCACAATTTTCTTTTTTATCACCTAAAAAGCCACCAATATCGGGTATTTCTTGGGGCGGATTGGGTGCGTGCAATGTGTGAGGATCTTTGTATAGAGTTTCGCCGTAAAACGGTTGTGTGGTTCTTAAAACATTCAAGTCATAGTCGGTGTCACGTTCGCCACCACCCTCATCTTCGTAATTAATAATGGTCTCTCTGATGTCGTCGATATCCTTTTCGTGCCAGCCGTTCTTTTGTTTCTTCTGCACCACGACGGCCAGCAGGATAATGAGCAGCAAAACAATGCAGGATATAATGGCTATAATAAAGTTGCGATCTATGCCAAAGCTGACGGCCACCGCCACCGCTCTTTGGCAGCCTGAATCAATATTGCGGGACACCGCAGGAGAACCCAAATTGTAGGTATGATCGTTTATGGTCAAGTTGCGTATGCAGCCGAAGAAGCCTTGCTGGCTGGGCACAAAAGACCAGTTCAGCTGGTGGCCTAAGCTCGTTAAGTCGACAGGAGTACCGCCCAACTGGAGGGGGGCATTGACATTTAGAAACTCATTTGGGCCCTGGGGAGCACCCAAACTCATGCAGGTCGACAGCCGGCAGTTGTCCACCGTCATTTCTATGCTAGACTTTTGCAGAACTATATCCAACTGATACGATTTGCCCGCCTGCAGTTTTATGTGTCGGTGGTCTATGCGTATGGTGCCGGAACCATAATCCACGGTCAGCACGGGAAAGCCCTTCACCAGTTCCAGGGCCAAAAAGTCCGTCAGAGGCAGCAAATGATTGTAGTTCAAAGGACCCAAATACATGATCAGGCCGTGATCGGTTTGGGGAGCAATTTCTAAGCTAATTTTTGTATTATCACAGGCTGAGATGGGCTCATAGAAGGCATAGCCGTTGCCATAGAAACCCACGGACACCAGTTCACAATGGGGTCCGGTGAAGCCATCGATGCAGTCGCAGGCATTGTCTTCGCCCAGTTTGGGAGTGCCACCGTTCAGGCAGTACTTGCGGGTCTTGGCTTCGCAAACACATTGGGCCTCTATGAAGGCTGTGACACCCACAAACGAGGTGGTGTTCGAATAAATCATGTAAGGCACTGAGGATTTGTGCAGCGTGTTCGTACAGGAACTCTCACATTTCAGCTTTTCCACCAGACACTCGTCAATATTGACCATTAGAATTTGCAAGTCCAACTCATTCTCCAGCTGCGCCTGGTGTTGGGCCACTATGCCATTAAGTTTTTCAGGCGCATAGTAGGGAGAACCGTGGGCTGAGTAGCGCACATCGAGATTATTGTTGTTGTCGGATGTTTGCAACACCGTAAACACATCCACATTGGTGACTGAGGTGTTAAATAGTTTGGCCAAATAGAACTGCAAACGATCCTTGAGCGACAGAGAGTCGTCGGCTTGAGCATCTCTGGGAACACTAATGAAATCTTCTTTGGTTACATTAAAGAAGCGTATGCTGCCACTTCTGTCCACTGCTTCTTCGGGCAGCTCACGCACAATCACGGTTACATCGGCATCCACAGAGTGCCGGGGTATAAAGGTGGACTCCTCGGTCACCACGAACTGTAAGTCGTATTGTCCCTCTGGTGTGCCCTCGAGGACGGTGATCATGCCAGAGGAGGGATTCAAACGGAAGTAGTCGTGTGGTATGCCGTGGGACCATTCAAACATTTTATCGTCCAAATCCCAGTCGTCCAGATCATCCACAAACACGCGACCTATTTCCGTATCGGGAGCCTCACCTTTGTAATTATACACTGTTATACGTGATGATCCCTCGGACATGGCGTTGTCGTTGACATCGCCTATTATCAAATGCAATATGCTGACAGAGCTCATTTTTGGCTGGCCCGAATCGCTTATGCGTATGGGAATGTAATAGTCTTTTTGCTCTTCGCGATCGAACTGGACGTTGGCAAATAGATAATCGTTGTCTATGCTAAACTTGGTCTTGATATCGGGCGAGGCTTCACTGTCTATGCCAAAAGTGTAGGGAGGTCCATTTTGCGGCTCATCGTAGTCGTTGGCCTGCAGTTGCACCACTTGGCCGGGGTTGCGGTTCTCCTGCCATATCACCGGCATTTTATTGATCAAATACGGAGCATTGTCGTTTATATCCTGCAGATTGATGTCCACCGAGGCCACACTTTTCAAGCCGCCACCATCTTCGTCCACAGCGGCTATCAAAACACCCCAGCTTTTATGGCCGTTCGGCAAATCACGATCCAAAGGCTGAATCAGCTTCAAACAACCCGCATCGTCAATGGACAACATTTTCTTGTGATCGTCCTTGACCACAAAGTACTTGATATGCTGGTCGGCGGTGCGATCTTTTATGTCCGGATCGTAGGCCTCTATGTTTAGAATGCAGTAATCAAACACCTGCTCTTCCCTGATGGTGATGGAGTACTTTTTCTTAAATACAGGCGGGTTGTCGTTGACATCCTCAATTTTAATTATCACCGTGGCATGATCGTCGAATATGCCATCGAAGGCTCTTATTTTCAGCATGTATTCGGTTATGTTTTCGTAATCCAGTCTCGAGTTGACCGTAATTTTGCCCGTTTGCTCTTCAATTTTGAAAGCATTGCCCACATTGCCGCTCTCTATGGTGTACTTGATTTGTGAGGCATTATCCTCGTCCTCGGCCGTTACCTCGATGACGATGAAATTGATGTTGGCGTCTTCGGGCAGCTTGTCGGCCACATACTCTGCCATTTGGAAATGGGGCTTGTGATCGTTTTTGTCGGCAATTTCAATGCGAAACACCTGCTGACCTCGATTCGGTTCACCGTTTTTGATGAGGGAGGAGGGCGAATTGTCACTGGCTATAACTTTTACATTGTAAAAATCTCTCTCCTCGCGATCGAAAGTGGTGAGAGCGGTGATATTGCCCGTATGGGCGTCGATGGCGAAAAACTCACGATTGTCGGCCAATTCAAACGAAACAATATTATTAGCCTCTGTACCGTCCATGTCGAAGGCGCGCACCTGCATCACGGGTGTGCCGGCAGGTTCATTTTCCAAAATGGTGCCCGTTTTCACTTCCGTGAAATAGGGAATATTATCGTTGACATCTTCGATTTTAATTTTCAAAACATGTTCGGCTGCCAGATCATAAGTGTTGCGGGCACTCATGGTCAGCGTATAATCGGTAACGGCTTCGTAGTCCAATGATTTGCCCAAACTAATGACCACCGTATCGTCGATCTGATCGAACACAAACGTCTTCTTGCTATTCGTTTGCTCGGTGCGGCCGGTTATCAACTCAAATATAACTTCTGGTTTATTAGGAACATTCGATACCGCCTTAAGCGTCACTATCGGTGTGGAATAGTCACTGAAATTCTCCTTCAGAAACAAGGGCCCATCGACGGGGTCGAGAAATGAAGGCGGCCGCTTATTCGATTCGACAACGCGTATGCGCACTTCAATCTGAGCATCTTGCGGTGGCTCGGGCACAATATTGTAGGCACGTACGGTGATTGTGTAATACTGTCCGGGTCGCTTGTCAATCGGTCTGCTTAAATGTATGATACCGGCATCCTTGTCGATTGTAAAATACGAATGATCACGTTCCGGCAGTATTTCATAGGCGATTATACTGTTGTTGCCATCATCCAAATCGCTGGCAGTGATACGCATTACTACGGCATTCGGCTAAAATTACAAACAAGAAAAGAGAGAAAGAAAAACGGGAAATTGTAGAGAAGATAATAAAAATTGAAAGAGCGAACTCTTTTGTCCAGAGACTGAACAACAATAAATATGTAAATAAATAAATCAAAAATTTGTAATCCGCCTTTTGTCTGACACCCGGTAACCAAAAAAAAACTCTTTATGTTAATCGAAGCGATCTAGTAACGCCACTACAAACTGCAACTGAACTTCTTAAAGACGAAGAGATGGGCTGCGCCGCTTCTAGCCTTTTTACACTGACGTACATATGCATGTATGTACATCTTACATCTTTCATCAATTTGCAAAGATATTTACATCTTCCCATAAGAATTCTACAGCGCGAAAATTCTACATCAGCAGAAGATTATCCTTTCTCATTTTGTGCCATCTTAAATCTTTCGATTTTTTTAGTGTCATCACTAAAAAAAATTGCGGAAAATCGATTGCTTTTGTACCATCACTAGCAAAATGACATTTCAGAAAATAAACACAAAACAAATTTATTTTGTTACAACTTTTAATTAATTATAAATAAATTCATTTTAATTGCAGTGCAAAAGAAATCTGGTGTTCGTATCGTATGGTCAATCGATATGGAGCACATGTTTCGTGATTTATGGGAAGAAAAAAAAATTCCAAAAGTCCTCCTCCAAGTCCATTTTAAAATTTTGTTATTTTTCTCAAAAATTGTGGCTTTTTTTTTTTGACAGCTAAATAAATGAATGAGGAAAGATGTTGTCAATGTAAATGACTGTTCCACATTTTCAACATTTTCCATGCGTTTCAGGTGGATGTTAGTCAGTGTAAAAAAGCTATTAGTGGATCACGTTTTGGACTGATTAACATATTTTAGTAATTTCAATACGCAGATATCATATTGAACTTTTATTCAGGTTCAATTCTATTGGAAAGCTGTTCCTTAATGACATTGAAATTCCTTTGAAAGAAAAAAATAAAATACCTGCGTGGATATTCATTTGGACCAGGCTTTTTAAGTTTAATATGCACGCAAGATTTGTAGTTGCAAAAGCATATAAAATTGTACTTGATTTAAGAACTTCCGTGCTTACCGTACTTCTGATAGCGCTTGGGATTGATTTAAATACAAGTGGATTGAAATGTTTTTTCAGTGTAAAGGAAACTCAAAAATTTTATTAATTACTTTATTGGGCTTTAGTTCGATTTTACTTCCACAGAATTGAATGATTTTTCTTTTTGTGTTAGAAATATAGTGACCAGCTTTTTTTTTTTTTTTTGAAAGAAGACAAGAAAATTAACAATTACAAATCATAAACTTAAAAATTTAAATTGTTGGAGGGAAGAACTCGTTGCAATAAAGGTGCCGGCTTTTCGCTATCCTGTAGAATTTTTGTTTGGCATTTACCAGGTAGTATTTTATGAATCGATACACATTTGGTATAATAAAATTGTGTTGGAAACACTATTGCAAAGTATTTGCTAGAGATGTGCGCGTGAGTGTTGTGAGCTCACAAGGAAAATTTTTTCAATCAGTCATTTCCATGCACGAACCTTTTTTAATCACGCAATTTCAAGCACGAAAAAGGTCACACGAACAATCACGTTTGTATTGAAACCAAATAGAAGCTGTAATCGTAAGCGATAACAGCCTAAGTCTTAAAATATAGGGCCTGTTTCTCACCTGCGAACGTTGTCGTTCGTTCGCACAATTACATTGAAAGCAAAAACAAAATATTGAATATTGGTTTTGTTTTCAATGTAATTGTGCGAACGAACGACAACGTTCGAAGGTGATAAATAGGCCCATAGTTTCGAGAAAGCTGTGTTTTCATTATAGAACAATTTTTTTGAGAAAAAAAAATTTTTAAATTGGCCATTAATGAGGTTTTTTTCGATAAATTTAACGTTGTATTATTAAAGAATTCATAATGATAAAGACATATCGTCTAGGACATTTTGGCGCTTATTGCGAGTTTTATAGCACTTTTATGAAGGACTACTTCAATTCTCTTCTATTTGTATAATTTTAATAAATTTTGTCAGTGACATTAATTTGAAATTCACATGAACATGAAATTCTGTTATTCTAGTTCATATAAATTGAGCTAAAATAATCTGCATTAAAAAGATTTCATGAAAAAACTTTTCTAAGCCAGAAAAGTTAGTGTTTTAACTTTTACGTGAAACTTCGTGAACTGCTTTAATATAGTAATCAGAGATTCACGCGTGACACGATATTTTCACGACAACCACACACCTCTAGTATTTACTACATATTGATTTCCAGCAAGAACTTCATTTTACTAACTTTTGAAATCAGCCACAAACACATTTTCTATTTTTGATATATTCTTTCTGACAGAAAACAATCATGCAGCCACAGATAATAGATATTGATTTAATTTCTGCTTTTTTTTCCAATTTTTTACAGAAAGAAAACTCTCCTCTTGGGCAGGCTTGAAAAATGGCAACTGAACACAATTATTTGTGTGTCAACACTTTTGGTAGCAAAAAAAAAAAAAAAAAAAAAAAAAGGTAACAGCCCACAATCCACAGCCCACAGAAATTACGTCTTAGATATAGACCAAAGTTGCAACATACACTGTTTTCAAATGTAAAACGCAAATGTCTGCTGCTGTTGCTGCCACAAAAGGGTTTCAAGGTTTTTTTTTTTGTATTGTATTTTAATTTTATTTTTGTTTTTAAGAGCACTGAACTCAATTGTAAATTACCCCAAAACAAGATATAGAAATAGAGAAATACATAAATACATGCCATGCAGACGTTGTATTTGTTATGGATTCCTTGGTAAGTAGTATCATCTACTACAGTGTTGTACGAAACCAATAAAACAAAAATCGAATGGTGAAATTGTAGCAAGGAAAAGAAGCAGGTGAAAGAGCAATAATTATAAAAATTTCGGAGAAAAATTCAGCAAAATTTTGTGCAAGCATACTACTTAATATATCAAGAAAGCGGGCTTGAAAATTTATAAAAATCTCTTAGCAAGGGATTTTATAGTTATCAATTAAACTGCATTTACTGTAAATCAAACACTAAAGTCGCTTCTTTGAAGAAACTATGTGTAGTCAAAATTAAAGTTAACTTTAAGCTGAATCATCTTTAAATGGGCACCACATCATTTATTGAAAATACCAAATTATTTATCATACAACCACTTACAAGTTTAAGTAAAATCCCATCTCTAATGAGATGACTCTCAAAAATTATGTGTACCTGTACACACACACATATGTACATATATAAATATAAGATTGGATTAGTAACAAGGCGGATCAAAAGGGCAAAATCGATCATTCTGTATCTCCGAGCCTAATGCAAGTACCCAAAAAGTGCAAAAAGGGCCTGAAAGCCTACCAAAAATAATCGGATAGGTGTCTGGTACTTTTTTGAAATTCTGAATTTTAAGGGGATAAAACAGAAATTTGCCACTTTTTTGAATTGCAGAGACGGATGGGAGCAGGAGAAGAGTAAAACAAGAATTAAGACTCCTAAGAAAAATATTTCAAATGCACTATGCAATTTGGTGTTTACTTTTTAAACATTTAGAAGCCAAAAAGGTCATAAAAACAGATAAAATCTCAAATTCTGTATCTCTGGGCCAATGCAAGTAGCAGAAAAATTCTAAAAGGGACTGAAAATCTTTTTTTTTTTTTTTTTTTATTTAAGTCTTTATTTATCTGCAATCTGTCTACTTTAAGACAATAAGCAGTTCTTATTACTCATAAGCAATAACTAACAGGAGATATGCAGGTCCAATGAGCCACATATCCAAAATAATAAAATTAGTATTTAATAATAATAATAATTACAAATTTACAACTAAAATAACCTTGCAGGTATGTCTAATACGTGTGTGCGTTTCAGTCTTCGGGTTGTGGTGCTGTCGTCTAGTAGTACATTTGCTAGAGGTTTGATGTGGCTTTCTAATCTTTGAAGATATTTCTCACTCATCCGTTTAATTTCTTCTGTTACCAGGGGTATATTTAAGTCCCTCCTTATGCTTTTGTTTGAAATAAACCATGGAGCCGCAGTTATCAGCCTTAAAGTTTTTGACTGGAACCTTTCCAGAATATCGATATTCGATCTACTTGCCGTTCCCCACAACATAATGCCATATGTCCACACTGGCTTAATAATTATTTTGTAGATTCTTAGTTTGTTGCAAAGATTTAACTCAGATTTTGGTCCTATCAACCAGTACAGCTTGCGTAATTTGAGCTTTAACTGTGTCTGTTTGCTTTTTATATGTGGCTTCCAAGTCAATCTTCTATCTAAAACCATTCCTAGGTATTTAACGAAATTTTCTTTCGGTATTTGCTGCCCGTATAAAGTTACTCTTCTACAGTCTCCTCTTCGCATTGCGAAGGTTACGTGTTTTGATTTTTCAGAGTTTACTTTTATATTCCATTTCTTAAGCCATTTTTCCAGTAGATTAACCTGATCCTGAATATATGTTGATGCTTCATCCGGAGACTCGCTGGACGCAACAATAGCAGTATCATCTGCATATGTTGCTATCACAACATCATTTATGGTTGGAATGTCTGCAGTAAATATTGTGTATAGCACTGGACCCAGTACACTTCCTTGTGGTATGCCCGCTTTAACCTCAAATAATCCCGATCTTTCATCATTATTTTTAACATAAAAATATCTTTCAGATAGATAATTTTTGAAAAAAAGATAGTATGGAGCCGGTAAAACTTTCTTTATTTTAAAAAGTAAGCCATGGTGCCAAACTCTATCAAATGCTTGTTGTATATCAAGAAATATAGCCGAGCAATAACGCTTGTTTTCAAACGCGTCGGTTATAAAATTCACAATTCGATGGCATTGTTCTGGAGTTCCATGGTTATGTCGAAATCCGAACTGATGATTAGGGACTATATTTTCTCTCTCTAATAATGGTAGCAGCCTTCGTAGAAATATTTTTTCAAATATTTTTGAGAAAGTTGTGAGTAAGCTTATGGGTCTATAAGAAGAAAGTACATTATTGGGTTTATTTGGTTTCGGAATCATAATAATTTCAGCGCATTTCCACTGTGATGGAAAGTAGTCTAGTGTCAGAATTGAATTAAAGATGAAAGTTAAAAATATTATACTCTTTCGGGTTAATTTGCTTACAACATTTGCAGTAAAAGGGACTGAAAATCTAATACAAAACAATCGGACAGGTGTCTGGTACTTTTTTGAACTTCTGAATTTTAGGGAGAACAAAGGGGGAAAAAAAAAGGACTTCGGTTTAAGTCCCTGAACTTGGTCGAAACCCGCAGAACAATTGCAAAAAAAAAAAAAATTAAACGAATTGGCTAAAAATTTGCAAAATTAAAAAAGAGTACACAAAAACGATAAAACTATTGCAGAGAACAAAACTGAAACAAAAGCACGAAAGTTCGCAAAAATTTAGCAATATGCAAATATTACTAAAATTATTATTTTTTTTAACTAAATATGTAGTTGCAAAGAACGCAACTGAAGCGAAAGTAAGAAAATTTGGAAAACTAAAAAATAATACCACAAATGGTTTTTGAAAACATTAAAGAGTACTTCAGTTAGTCCAAATAAAAAAAAAATCCCAAACACACTTGAGAAACGGCACTTCGACCAGTGAATAGATCACATTCTTAGCTTAATTTTCCATGTGGCCGAGTTGAGTTACACCCCAAAAATACGCCCATATATGCCCAAATTCTTTCAGATATCAACGGCTTTTGCACTTAGTCAAAATTTCAAAAACATTTTTTAAAAAAATCTCAAATACTATTGAGAAATGGCACTTAAGCCAGTAAATAGACCACATTTTCCATGTCATCCAATTGGGTTACACTCCAAAAATGCGCCCATATATGTGTGTATACCCAAATTCTCTCAGAGATCACCAGTTTTTCACACAGTTAAAGTTTTAAAATTTTAAACTTAATTATTTATTTGCTTTAAGAGCCAATTGAAATGTATTCATTAATGAACCTTTTCAAAAAATGTTTGTTTTATTTTTTGAAAAGGTTCATTTTTGGACCTGAATTAATACGTTTTAAAATTTTGTTTAAAAATTCTCAAATACAATTGAGAAATGGCTTTTAGACCAGTAAATAGACCACATTCTTGGCTTTCTTTTCCATGTGCTACAGTTGAGTTACACTTCAAAAATGCGGCCATATATGTATGCCCAAATTCTTGCAGAGATCACCGATTTTTCACTTCTCAAAGTTGGAAAATTGTTTTAAAAAAACTCTCAAATACAATTGAGAAATGGCACTGAAACCAGTAAATAGACCACATTCTTGACTTCCTTTGCCATGTGGTTCAATTGGGGTACATTCCAAAAATGTGCCCATGTATGCCCAAATTTTTTCAGAGATCACCGGTTTTTCAAGGTGTTATCAATTAATTTTTTTTAATTTCTCAATGAGAATATTATGAAGTTTTGATTAATATTTCTAAATATTATTTTATTTTATTATAAGTTACATACGTATAATGTTCTGAATACCAGTTTTTTGATCTTTATTTTTATTAATTTTTCTTAGTTTTAATAAATATATTTTTATTACAAAAAATTTTTTTAGTTTTGTTTTTTTTTTTTGAGTTTAAATAAAAATATTATTTTAATATTAAAATTTTTTTATTATTTATTTTTTCTTTATTTGCAATAAATATATCTTTTATTATTAAAATCTTTAATATTTCTTTATTATTATAATCTTTAATGTTTTTTTATTATTAAAATCTTTAATATTTTTTTATTATTAAAATCTTTAATATTTTTTATTATTAAAATCTTTAATATTTTTTTATTATTAAAATCTTTAATATTTTTTATTATTAAAAATCTTTAATATTTTTTTATTATTAAAATCTTTAATATTTTTTTATTATTAAAATCTTTAATACTTTTTATTATTAAAATCTTTAATATTTTTTTTTCTTATTAAAATCTTTAATATTTTTTTATTATTAAAATCTTTAATATTTTTTTTTTCTTATTAAAATCTTTAATATTTTTTTATTATTAAAATCTTTAATATTTTTTTTAACTAAAATCTTTAATATTTCGATAATCCTTTGTGAAGATCTTAATAATAAAAGAATATATTTATTAAAAAAATTAAACTGACCTCAAGCTCAGTGTATTAAGCCAAAGAAAAATTACATATGTATGTAAATTGAATTACTTTTACAGAAAAGCATGTTCGTACAATGTTCGCTGACGAAAAACATATTTATCTTCACACTTAAATTTGTCGTTACGTTATTTTGTTACGTCAAACATATTTATCTTCACACACATTTGTAGAGAATGAAAACGGAAGCGAAAGTGTGAAAATTCCCAAGCAATTTGCAAAATTCAAAAAAAGCCTAAGAACATGTTTTAAAAATGTTAAACAAATCCAATAATTCAAATTGAATTGTAAAAATTTGCAAAGGTTTCGTAAAATTAGAATGTTTATTAATAATAATTTTCGTGCTTTTGCATCAGTTTTATTTTTCCAACCACTTGTTATCTTATTAAAATATGGTGCTAATTGCTTTTTGCATATGAAAATTTAAAGAGCACTAAATTTTGGCAGCCTGATCACAAAAATTTAGAATTATTTCTCAATTTTGATCAGTTTAGGCAAATTTGAAATATCACACTACCAGAGGTCTTATTTTTTCGTTCTATTATTCCATGATTTATTGCTTTATGTCGTCAACCCTTTGAATTCTGTAACTGTGTTGAAGAAAAAGTTGACTCTGAGGGAAGTAATGGAAAAAATTCAGAGGGCCACTTCTTACCGCGGCCTTAAGAGAGAAATAGTTATAAATAATTAGTTTTATTTGCATACTGAAATATAACATAAATTTTATGCAGTTTCATAGAAGTTCTGAAGTGATTTTTATTTATTTATTTATTTATTTATTTCCAATGACAGGCTACTGTAAAATGAACAGCTTTTTCCGCAAAGTTGGAAGTGGTTCTTTCAATTAGTTGTTTCTACCTTTTCATCACTTTTTCGGAATATTTTTTTTATATTGAGGAGACAAAGAGTGCAACGTAAAAAGTGTAGTTTGACTAATTAACTTTTAATTTAATAATACTGAAAAATTGACTTTTTCCTCTAAATTATACCTAAGTTTCAGTTAAAAAATTTGAACTTTATATGCCTTTTTGGATTCTTAATAAAAAAAAAAACTTTCAAGATTGTTCTTTCAGGAACACATACATATGTACCTACTTAAACAAATACCTTCTTTTTAATTAGACTAGCATAGATCTACATAGGTATATACGAAAACCTGTATCGATTTTTACAGCCACTATAAACTTGTCTTAGTCTTTATGTTCTTGTTTTCTAATTTCTCACCCACTTGAAGAAAAAAAAAAAACTTTATTCTTATTACTACCAAATAGCAGTAATCCAGGGGTCCGCTGAATTGGTAATAATAGAATAAAGCTGTAGCAGGGCATAATGGGAAAACCTTTAAATGATTCGTTTCACGAAAACTTACCTGTTTATCTTCCGACATGGACTCTTCATAGCGAGCCTTATTAAACACAGGCGGGTTATCATTTATATCTTCGATGGTTACTTTAAACGTACAAACATCATCCAGTGGCGGTCGACCATTATCAGTGGCCTGGACAGTGACGTAAACAGCTTTTTCATGAATCGGTTCATCGCGATCGAACGTGTGTTCGGTAACAATAACACCCGTTGTGGGGTTTATGCGAAATTTTGGTCGTTCCGCAGCCGATTGCACTAAACTGTATTTTATTTCTTGGTCAGGATCTGGATCCTCCGCTTCCACTGTTATAACGTAAGTATTCTCTGGTTGTTCCTCTTTAACTGATGGCTTGTAGCCTGCACAATTTTTAAATGCCGGTTTACGATTATCCACCGAATAGAGAATTTCATTGGAATTGACATTGTTCGAAGACTGGCGAAAATAAATGGCGGAGTTACCGCTGCGCGTAGAAGGTAATCCAGAATATAAAGCAGCCACTGAGTCACGTTTTGAACGCAATGTTTGCTGATGGTTGTTGCTGTAGGCATTACTAGGCAATACTAATAAATCTTGAAAGTATTTTGAGGCTTCATAGGAGGAATGATTTAAAATTTTTGTTGCTTTTGTGGATATGACGTTGGCGGGCAATAAGAAACTGATTATTATTACTAAACTTATCACAAGTGGCAGGTATTTCCTTCTACTGTAGTGTTTGTAAAACTGTTGCGGATGTGCATGTAAGCAGGAGTCATTATTGTGGGAATTTGTTAAACTGCTTGCTGTTGCAGTGTCATTGGATTTAAAAGAATTTGTTGTTGTGGGCTGTAGGCGTGGTTGTTGTACTGAATTCGTTGAGGAAACCATATTTATAACATTACACTTCCTTAGCTGGCAAGTAAAGAAAGTGAAAATGTGTGCTTCGTTTTTACTGGTTAAACACAAACTCGATTTAAAAAATTACGTTTTTTATAAAAACTTGCATTTTTTTTTTATTAAAATTTGTACTTTGCAAAATCGTTTTAAGTTTTAATGAGTCACCCAGTATTTGGGATGAGAATAGATAAAACTTGAAGTTACCAGATTTCCAGAGAATACTATTACGGTAGTTGGAATAAATGATCATTAATTTATTTTCTTTTCTACTTTTCTTGTTGCAAATACTCCGATTTTCGTTTTAATTTACACACTTTTATTTGTTTATCTTTTCTTCTTTTGTTGATACTAATGTCTCACGGTAATACATTTTCATGGCAACCGCAGCAAAAAAAAAAAAAAAAACACCACTGTCACCTTAATAATTAGTAGGCATATACATAATTATCAATGAATTATTTTATGAATTTTTTATAAGAATATTTTCTTTGCATTACATATTTAACGACGTCTCATGAAGAAATATTTTATCTTGACTTTTTCAGAAAATTTTTTCTCTTCCACTTTTTTATGTTTTAGTGGAGTTGTTTTTGTTTTAAAGATGCATATGTATTTGTTTTGTTGTATGTATGTATATTCATACTAAGGAGTTGTTTTTGTAAAAACAGGTAAATCCAGGTAAAAATAGTGGTTTGTATTTTAAATACATGCCAACACAAAGTTGGTAGCAAAGTAGTGGTAGATAATAGTTATTATTTTCTTATTAAAAAAAAACTGTGAACGGAAAAATGCATTTAAGAACAAATTTATGAATTCATTATTCACACTGTGTTAAATTTGAGACAAAAACTTTTGGAATCCATAAGATTTTTTATTATTTAGCGTAATTTTCGTTTTGTAATATATGTATACTTCTGTAAATTTGAAGTTTAGTTTCCTAGTTTTATTCCCACTATGAATTTTCTTTTCTGTATTTATTTTTTACACGATCACGATCTCACTTCACTTTTTCACTCTTTCTCTTTTATATTCCGAGACAATGCTTCAATCCGCTTTTACAACCAACAACATCAAGCAGCTAACTCAAACTAAAAGAAATAGATGAAAATGAAAAATATCTCTTCTACTTTGTTTTACTTTTCAATAATACTGGTTTATTTGCATGTGCGTAAGTATGTGTATGGTAGTGCGTTTAAGAGTTTAAGAAAAATTGAAAGAGAACAAAATTAAATAAATCCCACAAGCAATGGTCACTCTATTAAAGCTACATAGTGTACATATGTATGTATTGAATACCGTTTGTTCATATGCGCGTGTGTGTGTGTGTATGTTTGTACATACGTATGATTGCCGTGCTTGAACTAAAGTTCTTCATGCAATTCAGGTACATATGTATATCAAAGTATATGTATGTATGTTTGGATTATTGCAATGCAATGTACATTTTAGTTTTCTTCTTGTCTATACGAGGATTAGGAGTAAATCTAATTTTATAAACTGGAATTTTTTCTCGTCACTTGCTAAACAATCAACAAATAAATGGTTGTTGTACTAACTATACTCATTGTTATGTGCTTTTTGAAAAACTTTGCTCTGGCAGCTCTGGAATATCCTGTCGTTTTTATACTTAATACGGAAACATTAAATTTATACACTGAAATTCATCTCAAGAACATTTGTGGGTTATGGACTCCAGATAGCAAAGAAATTGTTCAAAATATGGTAAATAACACAAACTTTAGTGCAATGCTTCAAAGCAAAATGAATGAAACTTGGCAGCACTTATTACGTTAAATAATCCCGCGCCACAAAACTTGGTTCATTTCACAAATTTTAATTCTGTTAACCTTCGTACATTGCACGTTATAAACGGAACAATATCTACATGAATTAAGAATAAATGAATTTAATTTAAAAAAGTCAAATTTATTATTTTAGATCTAAATAAATATTTTTTATAATTGTTTTCAGTCTTTTTCAATTTTCCAGCCACCTAACTGCCAATATTTCATTGCCACCCACTTGAACCAAAAGAGACGATTAGTTTATAACTTTTGTTCTTTTTATTATTTAATTAATTTTTATACAAAATAAGAAATGTAGGGTATGCATGTCCGTTTGCTTGTACATGCTTCTTTTTACAATTTTCTGAAGGATTTACATTTCTAAATGCTATAGACTTAAAATCAACTTATATTTAATATGGATAGTCCACAATATACCTATTCTAAGAAGTAAAAAAATAAGTTTTGTATTTACATGCTTAAATAAATAAGATACTGCTGCAGCAAAACTATAGTATGTAAAATGAATACATGAATAGAACGAAATACTCAAAAAAAAAAAAAAACAAAAATTTTTCCATGGCAGTTATTAATATTCTCTCCCCTTATTTGCTTAGCAAACAAAATGACACTATAATATTAAAATAAACAACATAAATAACTCCATCAACTTGGGCTAGTCATCTTTTGAAGATTGTTCACAAGTTGAATTATTGGCAATATCGTCTTCTTCTTCCTCTTCTTCGTCCTCTTCGTTATCATCGTCTTCTTCAATATCATCTTCCAGTGTAAGTGCTGCTGAGTTTATTATAGTTTTATGTTGCTGCTGCTGCTGTTGTTGTTGTTCAAATTGAAATATACAAGATGTCTTATCAATTGTTATTACCGTATCTCAGTACTTGTTGTGTTGAGCCAGCAACTGCATATCAGTGAGATATTTTATTATATGAACTTTAGCTTCAGCTTTCTGCCTTACGCCCAGCGTGTTTAACATGTCCGTTACAACCATGCCAAAAGATTGATCTTCGGCACTGACACCTTGATTAATGCTGTTTTGAAATATTTTGATCGAGCTCAACATGTCATGATGTTGCTGTTGTTGCTGCTGCAATTGCGTCTGCTGCTGTTGTTGCTGTTGCTGCTGCTGTTGGTCATCATCCACTATGCGTTCGCGCTTCATAGCCGGCTCATAGTAATATGTTTTTTGCTCTTTAATGGCATTGTTTGCTGCAGCCAGTTGCGCCGCATCACCAGTGACCACAATAGCTGAAATGGAATAAAAAATTTAGCCATATTGATCTTCTTGATGCACTTCAATTTTTTTTTTAAGTATCACCCCAAAACTCACCATGCTGATGTCCTGCCAAGGCCTGCGTCGTTATGGTGGCACTTCCATTAAACGGAGTGGTAAATAAATCAACAACTTGTTGATTTGTCTGTTGGTGTTGATGTGTTTGTTGAGGGGCTTCTACTTGTGCTGTTACTGTATTGGTGGTTGTTGGGGCTGGTATTCCGACCGCTGTGACTTTTCCCAACAACGATTCACGATATTGTCGAATTGATTCCATTAAGAAAGACATTTGTTTGAAATAACGCCATCGTGAGTCTTGACTTATTTTCAATTCCCTAGCAAATTTATCACGTAAACTTTTCCAACGCTTTGTACACTTTTGTTCTAAAAGAAAGGAATATGCATTAATATTTTAATTTTGAAGCGGGATCAAGGGTTGCAGAATTTTTTGGTGTATGGTGTATGAAATCGCAACATTCGTTAAATTAAAATTCAATCAACAATAGTTCGAATATTCGAAAAAATTGCTGATATTTTTGCTGTGAAGAGCAATTTTTTTTTCTAGTTTAGAATAAAAAATAAAAAAATTTTATAGCTAAACTGTTCGTAAGTATAGTAGTAGGTATTTTTAAAATAATTTTTTTCACACCGTTTGGGCTTGCAGGTTATACCGACCAGTACCAGTACCCACCTACAGATCGAACATTTTCTTTTGAATAGAAAAAAAAAATACCTATCTACTTTCTAAGCAACTGGATTATAAGTTATATTTCATGAATACACCACAGGGTTTATCAGCAAAAAAAAAAAATTCAAACACAATTGATATTAAATCAAACTGCAGATTAACTAATTAGAAACTAATTACCTAAGTTATTTTTGTTATTATTGTGTAGTAGAGAGCGCACCTGTTTTAAGCTGCCGTCTCCAATCAGTTAATCTATAATTTGGTTTAATCTAATCTGGGTATTATTTACTGAGTTTGGCCTTTTCTAAAAGAAATGCATCTTTTTATAACATTTTTTCTGGCAACTCTATACGCAATACATTCCCCAACTGTATCATATAATGAGAGAAACATGCCATTCACAAAACACACACATGCGCTAATAGATCCCCTTTATATTGCAGTATTATTGTATTTGATAAATAAAATAAAAATGAGAGTAGAGAAAACAACACGTGTAGTACGAAAACAGCAGTCAGAAAAACGATGTACTAAAGCAAGCAAAAAAAAAAAGAAACGACGACGTCAATTACACAAAAAGTACAGCTGCGTTAAATGAACGACACAGAATAAATAAAACGAATAAAAGCACACACATTCTGCAAAACTACACAAGATTTAATAGGTTAGGCAGTTAACGACAGCTCAGTAACGTACACAGCATTTTAGTCTTTTTACAAATGCATGGGTGACGGCGACTTCTTCGCGGTCCTGCTTTCAAATGCTCAGTTATAAAAAGTTCTGCTGCTGCCCGGCCTCTTCCAAACGATTTTAAAGGAAAAACTGAACAAATAATTTTTACTGGCACAATATTTGAGTTGGTTGGGGATGCCCACAAGGATAAAATTAGTTTGTTGGCTTAAACCAAGTTCTTTTTTTTTATTGATTTGCCACAGATTAGGGTTACCAGGTGAGCTTGATTCGAGTGAAGCCCTTTCAATAAAACAGTGTCCTCAAGCTAAAATGTAATTTTAGAAAGCAATCCATTATCGAACGCTGTTTTTCGCACAGATGATATAAATTGCAACTGAAAGTCAAAATTTTCCATTGATATCCCAACAACTGAAAGTTCAATTTGAATACGTTCTAGGTATCTTATGTAGGCACAAACATATTACGTAAGTTCCTAACTACATTTTTGTGCATTTATATACCTGCATTGATTTTGCAATCCTCATTTTAAAAAGTTGCAAAAAGTTTCTCCGTTGTAGGAAAATTTCATGGGTTTTTTCTACAAGAAATGCAAAGCAGACATGTCACGCCTAACCAATTTCTTTTTACGTATTTCATCTAAAATTTTGAGAGCTGAACCGGCACTGGACACTTTCTTTCGGTAAAATATTGAAACATTCATGCGAAAATATCTGCATTGAAATATCTTTTTTATATCGAATTCCATCGAAAATTTGCCCCGATTATTTATCCCCTTTTATATAAAATGCTTTGCTATGCATCTGTTTTTACTTACAAACACACACACACGCTAATAAGCTGATTTGACAATTTTGTTTTGTAAATTGTGTGCCCACAAATACACGGCCCAGTGTTGCCAAAAGTGTTTGTATACACCACCCCTAAAGAAAAATAATAAATTCTTTAATTTGCATGAGTTACAATTTTTGAATTGATATTTATGTATATGTGACATTAGTTAATTTTCATTTAAATTTAAGTTGTATTTGTAATACATATCAATTAAAAGTATGTGTTCTATTTACTGAAGTTTTGCACTAATAAACAATTGCATTTAATTTTTTAAATTGAAGAAACCAATTTTGAATTGAATTGAGTTTATTGAGACTTCAAATTGAAGTAACCAACATTTTAATTACATTTAAAAAGTTTAATTTTTATCTGTACATAGGCACCTTGATCCAAAGTAGTTATATTCAAGTAGTAGATGTAACTCAATACACACACTATGAGAATATCGTCAAACTGTCCGAAAAATTTTAGTACATAAACAAAACACAGGCACAAAATGTTGCGTTTGACATTTATATGGAAAGCTAGACGAAAATAAACCAGTCAGCTATAGACTCCCATAGACCAATTTGTTATGTTAAACAAATGTTCCCAACCCCGCAAGCAATTATACCGTTGTTTTACAGAGAGTTGTGTAAACTTGGCAACACTGACCATGCATACTGTTTTTGATACATTTTTAAGCAAGAGACAAAATGAGAATAATTGAGGAGAAAAAAAAAGAAAAGAAAAAAGTACGACAACGTCGTTCAGATTAAAAAGTACAGCTGCGACAATAATCAAAGACGAGTAAATAAAAACACACATTCAAAGGCAGAGCGACGAGGTTGATGTGGTACGTTTCCCCTCCTCAGTAAAGCAAACTACTAAATACAGCCATATGCAAGTAGGTTGATGGTTCGTTGGCAACGACAGAATAAAAACGTAGTTCATAAATTTTTTTGAATGCTATCGACGGAACGTATGCACGTACTTACATACATACATATGTATATAAACGTACATATGACTGACGACTTTTCAGTTCTTGTATGAATTTTTTTTCCTTTATTTTAAACATCTCTGCCACCACCAAATACTGCTGTTGAAGTTTATGGTATGATGTCAAACAAGGCAGCATTAAAAAAAAAAAGATACTTTTTCAGCCAGAAAACAGAATTATTTTGTTTACTACAGTGCTCCTAACAAGTGGAGGACCTGGTCTTTACACATTATAAAGAAAATTGTGATTCATTTTTTTGTTTTGGTCGGATAAAAAAATTTAATAATTTACATAAAGCAATGAAAAATAAATGTGTGTGCGTGAGCTTAAATTGAATAATATTGTATCTTGTTTTGACTGTCTAATATTATGTGATTTAATTGTATGTACATACATACGTACATGGTTCTTGTTTATGTTTCTCTTTCTCATTTTGATTTTCTATAAAATTTAAATTCGTTCTTCGTTTTTGTCGTAATAAAACGATTAAACATTTACATGTGTACACCTATAACACAGAATAATACCAATAAGAAAATTTTACACATGAAGATACATTTGTATGCACATGCACGCTTTTTTCGCATACGTATGTATGTACATATGTACTTAATTACATATGTATATACTAGGTACATACAGTTTCATGTGGTAGCCACATATGTACATATGTATGTATGCATAAAACATTTTTCAATGCAGGCAAAAACTTAAAAATATTATTATATATTAGTTGAAATATCAAGTACCCACTGATTAACCATGACCAATAAACCCTCCATTGATACATACATTCTGAAAAAAGAATTCATAGACAGTATACATTTTATGCATTTACATATGTACATGCCAACATACACATGTAGGCATAAACCAAGTGAACCCCTTCTCAATTATTATTTGAATTACGGTAATGAATATTTTTTTTTTTAATTTAGAGTTTGTTTAGTTCTCTTTAACTTACCTGGAACACCTAAAGATTCGGCGATTTGTTTCCACGTTTGTGCTTTTCTTACAAAATGTTTGTAGTTCATATGAGAGCGGTCATATATAACGGGATTCATTTTCACAGCCTCTATGAGATTTAAATCAAATTGCTGCTCTATAGCTGGATCCATCTTGTCCATTTTTGTAAGTGTTTAATGTTATTTTTGTTGATGTCAATAAAAATAGTGAAAACTTTTTCTGATAAGAAAGTGATGCTTTTTCTGTTTTTTTTGGCGTCGCAAGTTAACCGCCTAAAAATTTCCAGCGGAGCAATTATTATGCTAACGTCAATGAAAAATGTTTTTTTGTACCTAGTTTTGTTTTTACTTTTTTCAAAACAAAAAAAATTAGATGTTGGCACCGCTACTGCACAGTAAACTCTTGCTTTTTTTATTTTTTCAAAGAAATCCACTTGCAAAAGTCTGTTTTTTTTTTTTTTTTGTTTCAAGTAGTAAACTTCATCTACACAGAAAAACCGTTTTGGTAGGTAAAGACGTAAACGCCGACGTGGATGCGAAGTAACTGAATAATATTGTACAATGTAGAAAACGAACAGGCTGTAAATTTGTGTAGCTTTGCCGTTCGGCTACAGTTGACGTCTCACAATCAAACACAACATAAAACACACTCACCAATTGGACTCACACACACATGCACGCACGCACGCAAACAAACTAAACTCTCATAAGTGCTTATCTTTTTTTGTGCCTGCAACCAGTGCAGGACTATTAAGGAAGGGTTTTAATAGGAGAAAGAACAAAAACAGTTTAAGATGAATATTTCATATTCACTGACAACTCAAGAAAGTCTTCGCTGCCAATAACTTATTTATTGAATATAGCACAAAAATTTTGTTATAAATTAAAAAAAGAAAATTATTCTATTTATTTATTATAATTTTATTAATTTTAAGCAACATAATTAGATCGCATTAGATTTTACTCTTTCAAAAATTAAGAATCTATGTTTGTAATTCACAGCGCAGTGCTATAATTTAAAAGAAAAACGATAACTAATTTGAAAATATTTTGGCAAATTTCTATTTTATTGGCAGTGTGTCAAAAATTCAAACTTAAGTTCATATGTATGTAGTAGGTTATTGAAAATTTGTACTAAAAAAACGGATAATCTTTAAGCAAATGTCAAATTTGTTTTTGTATAATATCTGGCGTTGAATTACGATTTAAAATTAAGGCAAGGAAAGCTCAATAACTTTTCTTGTTATTATTGTTATTCAAACTGAAAAATCATTTATCCACAACGTATTTAAGAGTGATATTCTTAGGGCCATCATTACGAATGGGCGGTAGGGCTGGCGTTAGCTAAAGGTAAAGGCCGTAATGGAAGTGAGCGATAAACTGGCCGGTAAGCAACTTTTATTCTTATCGGTAAGAAAAATTTATTTTTTTGTTAATTTGTGGAAATACTTTTAAAAGCTTCAAGTCTGGAGGAAGAGTAAATTCATGAAAAGTTAATTTTTTCAGGGAAATTTTTCCAATTAATTAAACATTTCAGTTTAACATAGCGAAGACACCATCAAATATGGTAAATGCAAAAGCTAAACTCCATGTTAATTTACCGGATTATTATTCCGATAATCTAACGACCACTTCTTGTTAAAAGGGATTTTATAATTATATTTCCATATATGTATGCAGGTGATTTACCCAAGAACATGTGTCTTGGAGACAACATGCCCCAAACATATAGCATAACACCTCAAATCGCCTGTTTAAAAAAACACTTCAAAAATGTTCTGCACACATACTGATAACAAATTGTCATTTGAAGTGATTTAAAACTTTGAAAAACTGATGATATTGTGTAAGATATTATTAATTTTTATTTACTATTATACAGGTTTGTTCTAAAAACCACTTTGCTTGCGAAGACATAATTTTAAATTGCATTCAAAACCTGACTATTCAGATATTTTAAGATTTTTCTGAACATTAACAATAAAATATTATTCCAGATTTCATTGATAATATAGAATTATATCTTACTGAAGTAATGCATACTTTGCGCCTCGATATCTCATGATTTGCAGAACGGGAGCCGATTCGTCTTATACGTAATCGAATTAGATATTCAGCAAAAGTAATGTAAAGCAAAAAAAAAAAAAAAACACAATGTTCGTACCGGAATCCATTGGACTACGAATGCGACGATTTGGCCCCTGGTCAAACTTTACAATAATTGTCAAGTTACAGTAATTGTTTAAATTCGTTACAGAAATATATTCTACATACATATCAATAACGATAATAACCAAGTGAAAAAAAAAGATACAGGCAGAATTGAGCACCACTGGCTCAATGGAGGTGGTGAAGATAATTGTGATTCACGTGTCATAAATATTGAAGGCATAATCACTCTAGGCTACATAACGCAAAATGAAAAGCAACCTCAACATGCCTCTTAAAATAGGTACATCGCTTCATATACATATGTATATGCTTATGTAAGTTGCCTAAAATGTTTCTATACGTTTTAACAATTTTATAAAAATATTCCCTTCAGTCATGAATTCACCACCAAAAAATATTTTCGTAATCAGCATTTGTTCATAGCGTTGATTTTATTTAAATAAAAAATTTTAATACAATATTTTATGAAAAGTAAATAGAAAATAACTTAACATTAATAATTAAAACAATTTTTTTCTCAATCCAATATTTTTGAATTAAAGATATTTAGAGTAAAATGGCGGGAAAAGGAATTGAAAACAATGAATGGTAAAAAGAAAAGCAAGAAACAAAATTTAGTAACCTGTGCTGCCAAGTTTACGTTGTAATAATACCGCCTAGTTGCAAGCTCTGCTGGCTATTGATTATTATTTACCCCTACGACATGCTAAAAAGCTGTTATCACTCGGGAGTGAATGACTGGCTTCTTAAGAAGAGGGTAAAATTTGTTTACAACAAACAGCGTGCAGTAATTAAAAAATAACAGTAATTTAAGAAGGCAAAACAGTGTGATGTCGCAGGAAAACTTCGCTGGCTTGACGGACGCTCAAAAAGCTCGCATTGAGCGTAATAGGGCAAAGGCGTTGAGCCTTAAACAGGCGAAATTAGTGTGCCATCCTTACGCTGCCAACAGAGAGTAAGTACGTACAATTATTTCTTAAACTAAAATTAAGTGTTATGTTTTTAATAACGCAAGTGACCCAAACACCGGAGAAAACTCGTCTTCCATTATAAAGGTACAAGGAACTAAATATGTTGATAGTGGTGGTGGCTTCTTAATTGAGGCGCCTGTGCAATCTTCTCAAAATAAAGCTCCTGTTGAAGAAAGTGTACCAAATTTGGCGAATGGAGCCATTGCTATACCAGTTCAGTATGAAGAATGCTTAGAATGTGGAGATAACTTTGTAGACTCGTTTCTTTTTGATAATTTTAATCATAAAGTTTGCGACAAATGTAGAGATCCCGATGGTGAGCATTCGCTTATAACGCGTACTGAAGCTAAAGCCGAATACTTGTTAAAGGATTGTGATTTTGATAAAAGAGATCCTCCGTTACGTTATATCAGTCGAAAAAATCCTCATAATATACGATGGGGAGAAATGAAGCTTTATCTACATTCCCAAGTACAAAAGCGTGCAATGGAAGTATGGGGAAGTGAGGAAGAGCTTATGCGTCAACATGAAAATCGAGTAGAAAAGAGAGAAGTTGGCAAGATACGTAAATATAATAAACAAATGAAACAGTTGCGCATGGAAGTGCGAAGCAGCTTATATACGAAGGAAACGAAGTCTTCTCATGTTCATGAATATGGTGAAGATACATACAATGAAGCCGATGATACCTACACACACGCATGCAAAACATGTTCATTCAGAGAGACATATGAGAAGATGTAGATATTAAAAAAAATTATCATTTGTTAAATATGGAATTGCATAACATGAAAATCGTGCTTCTTTACCTAAATATCTGTGAGCTTTTATTATTACATTTAAAGTTGAATTTTAAAATAAAAAGCACGTCTAATTGCTAGATTTAATTATTAAATTTTTCTCTGTGAAAGAAGTAATTTTGTATTCTTTAGCAATAATTTTGTTCTCGAATAAATTTTTCGAAAATCGACCCCGTGTCACTACTCCCATACGAAAATAAAAACAAAAGTTTGAAAATCGATCGCCTGGAAAATTAAACATTGTAAGAACCTACGTCTTAGTGAAACTTTTCCTTATGCAAAAATCGAGGTACAATATCACTTTCTAAATCGAAACTCTAATTAATATTCGTGATAAGAGACTGAAATAACTTGGAAGATGGTGTTGTCGAATGCGATCCAAGTGTGAGGCAGAGTTTTGAATAAAAATGAAACTTGACAAAATATGTAAAAATGATTTTGAATATTTAAAATATTGAACAAAAACCACGAAGTACTTTGTGATAAACAAAATTCTTCCCCAATTTTAGACCGTCACACACTATTCCTCATCCTGGTGTAGAAACGGCTACTTGTAAGTGCTACCAAGTCAAATGTTAGCTGCATTGGTATAATTGTTGTTGTAGTGTTTTTCTTGCAAAAGATTTGTCATCCATTTAGCAAATGCAAGTTTTTAGTGTTAATAGACAGAAATTAAATTAATTTTTGTGTAAATTTCCATAAACAATTGCTGGAAAATCCTCTCTAATACCTTGTTTAATTATCATTTATAATTTATGCTACAAATATAACTTAGAAAAATTTGATACGGTCTACAAGTTTCACTTCACTGCCAAGGCTCTCTGGTTGAAAAACCATCACAAATCAAAACCAACAAACCGACAGCAATATTATAAGAAAGTTTTAAAAAACATAAACTGTGAATAAGTATGGATCAAATACAAATCAGCGATACGGAAAAGGTCCGCATTGTGTCGGATTTTATATTGCATGCACCACCGGGAGAATTCAATGAAGTCTTCAATGACGTCCGTGAATTGTTAAAAAATGATGCTTTGTTAAAAGAAGGTGCCAGCCACGCCTTTGCCCAATATAATAAAGATCAATTAACACCGGTACGCATAGAAGGCAGTGAACATAATGCTGTGATCACGGAATTTAATGATTTGGGTGAGTGACGAGAATTCTTCCAATGTCATAATAAGTACACACATACATATATGTATGTATATACTCGTATATGTACATTCATACGCTGGATAATGATCTAAAAATACTCGAAAGTAAATTGTTCACAGCAATCTGGCACTTACATACATATGTATTTTTGTTTGCGCATTATATTGTATTGTTTTTGTTATGATGAAAAATGTTGTTTTTTGGCTGGGGGAGTTTGTTTTTTAATATTCGTAACAAATGTGGGTACCTATAATTTTGTTAAGAATATTTACGTTCCAGCTGGGGACTAAATTTATATTGTGAGACTACAACTACATTTGCACATACCTATATATTTTAAGTTTAGCCGTTTGTTCGGGATGTCTTTGTATTAATAAATGTTATCTTGAAAGTTTTATGTATCCAAATAGTGTGACAGACAGCCATCAAATTCAATTAGTTTTTGTATTCTATTGATAGGTATATTTAACTACTACATACCTAGATGTACTATCAAATTTCGGCTAATAATCAATATAATTTTTTTTTTTTAAAGGAATTCGTTAAAAAAACAGAAATTTCTAAAAGATTCTCTTTCTCAATTTTTATTTTTTGGTTTTAGGAGGTGGCCGTTTCTATGATCCTCGCACTAAACTATCGTTTAAATACGATCATCTACGCAAAGACGCTAGTGACTACCAGGACTTCGAAACTGATGCATTAGCTGAACCATGGAGAGCTGCCTTAGACATTGAAACTTTAGCTTATACCGCCAGTCATTTTAGGCATGGTGTAAGTAAATACTCAACTAATTCTTTCAAATGTGAAAATAATTCTATAGAAAAGTGTAAATGACAAGTGAATAATTTTTAGTGGGTATTCTACACTTGAATAGCCAACTACAGTTTGAGCTGAGAACAAATATTTCTTTCTTTTCTTTCTTTCTTTCTTTATTTATATAATCGAGCCCATAGGGCCATATTTGATTAATACATTTGGTTAATTGTAATGAATTCATGAAATAAAATAATATTAGTCTAAAATTAAATCCATATACATATATATATATATATATATATATATATATATATATATATATATATATATATATATATATATATATATATATATATATATATATATATATATATATATATATATATATATATATATATATATATATATATATATATATATATATATATATATATATATATATATATATATATATATATATATATTTAAGAAATTATGTCCCATTTAAAGATTTTTTTTTTTATAAATTTTTGCCTTGAGGCAAAATTTTGCTTATTTTGCCATTTAAAGATTTTTGGAAATTTCTGCCCTGAAACCAAATTTTGTTCATTTTTGCGATATTAAGGAATTATGGCGATTTAAAGATTTTTTTAAAGTTTTCAGAAATTTTTGCCCTGAGACCAAATTTGTTTATTTTTGCAATATCTTCAATATTTAATATTTCTATATAAATATTTAAAATATTATAATCTGGTTTTATGTTTTATATCAATTGTGTTTAAATTATAATTTTTCTTAACAACTTCTAGGATTGTTCTGTTTTTGGTAAAAGTCAAAGCGGTCAAATAACTTTAACGATTTGCATTGAAGACCACCAATTTCAACCTAAAAACTACTGGAATGGCAGATGGCGTTCTCAGTGGCAAATAACATTTCAAGTTGGTTCGGCCAATGCAGAACTGAAAGGCAATTTAAAAGTGCAGGTATGTGTAATAATAAATTTGAATTACTATATTTATTTCACCCTTTTTTCTTTTTTAATTTCATATTCTATGAGCTGTAGATCCATTCTGTTTTTATTTATAGTTTCAGATCGTTTTTTATGTAAAATTTATTAACAGTGTTATTCAATATTTCGGTCACAGTTTGTTAGCATCTTCAGAATAATAATTGAAGTAAAAAAAAAAATACCTCTTAATAATTTATAAAAATGCTGATTATTAATTTTGTTTTTGTTTTAAATTTCTAACGTTTATTGAATTAATTTTTTTAATTAGTATTTAAAAATAACAATGTATCGCACAACAAGCCTATACTGGCTAAAGTGTATGCCAAAGAACATGGGCAAACTACCCCTCCAATCAACCTATCCTAAAAATTATAAATATTTTAATTGTCCTCTAAAAAAAAAAAAAAATGGCAATACCATTTATTGTCAGCTCATCGTTCGCTCGCTTAAATATATACATTTAAAACCAAGTCCCAATCAAAGTGGTGAGATAACAACCACATACGTACAAATAACTTTTGACAGTTTCATCGTGAAGACACAAATCATATGGAGAGATGCAATGATTTAGTAAATGGACCTTGTTTAAAACAATAAGTCCCGGTTCTCAATATGAAGATTTTTTCAGAAATTCTGGGTTTGTCGATGAAAGCTCGCAATAGGGGTGAGGGGAATGAAATTGAGTACAGCGTTTCAAATACTCTGAAATTCTCTTGTATCCCTTAATGCGTAGTTGTCAAACTGAAAATAGTGTCAAAATAAACAGTGAAAATCTAGAACTTCGTTAAAAAATGGGTGTGTGTGTTGACAAGAATGAAAATTTAAAATATTTCTAAAAACCGTTTCAGAAGGAATTTTTTTAGGGTAAACCGATAACAAAAAAAAAATTTTTTTTTGATTATCATCAACAGAAAACATTAATAAAGTCTATTTTTAGACCTAAAATAATTTATTTCTTTTCGATATATCGCCAACAATTTATTAGCATCGTTAGGAAAATAATTATTTTTTTTTTTTTTATTTAGAAAATATCTTTAGCTTCAATAATTTATTTAATAAAAAAAAGTAAAAAATATAAAATAACATAAACTCTAATCTACAAAACACAACAACTGAAAAGTAATTGCTTTTGCTTAATTCCTCACAGGTTCATTATTATGAAGATGGCAATGTACAATTAGTATCTTCGAAAGAGTGCCGCGAATCGGTGGCTGTTACAAATGAACAGCAAATGGCGAAAGAGGTAATACGTCTTATAGAAGAGGCCGAAAACGAATATCAATTGGCCATTTCGGAGAATTATCAAACCATGTCTGATACAACCTTTAAAGCCATGAGACGTCAATTGCCCATTACAAGAACTAAAATAGATTGGACCAAAATTGTATCGTACAGTATTGGCAAAGAACTGAAAACACAATAAGGACAACAAACAGCGGAAGCTGAATCGCAGCCGCATTCTACATCATTTATAGCTACAACAACAACAACAGCAACATCATCAATTGATTCAATTACAAAACCATCGTTCAACAAGAGGCCGACTAGTCTTCCTCTTGGCAAGTAAAAGAAAAAATACAGCAAATTAAACCACATCATTGGGAAAACACAACTACAAACAAATTCAACTAAATTAACAACGATATTGTCATTGTTTTATTGTTCCTCTCTTGTTACAGCCAACCAACCAATCAACCAAGAACCGAATCAACCATAAAACATGAAAAGCAAAGGGAACTTTTTTATATATATGATGTTATATCGTTTTAAATGTTCAAACACACAACACAAGAAAAACACTGTCTCTTTTTTTACTTTACTAAAATTTCTGCCTGCAAAAAAAAAAACTCTAAACAGATATAAACCTATGAAAACACACACACTTTCAGTTAGTTTTTTCTTCTAATTTCTATAACATTAATAAAAATGTTAAGTAATGTTTAAATGTAATGAATATTTTAAAAGCAAAAATATAAAAAAGAATCAGTATGAAAGCATTTTTTATTAAAATATTTTTTTTTTATTTTGCCTTTAATAGCATACAATTTATAAATTTTATGATTAGAATTATTAAGGTATAAATAACATAAACGATTTACTAATATTCTACATTTATTTTTACCTATCTATACATATACATACTATATTATATTAAATTTTGTTTTTGTAATTGTGCGCGTTTGAAAAATTTTTTGTTCAATTAAAAATGTTAAAGACTTAAGTACTACACTTTAATGGAAAACAAAAGTTTTTAAAACTTAAAAACATCCCTCTTCTTTAAGTAAATTGAAAAAAAAAGAACACAAGAAACCTCCCTCCTCTTCCTCTTGTCATAATACCCTACTCTTATCTACACGAAAAGAAAGAAAAAAAAGAATATCTTAAAGAAACTTAAATTAATTATACCAACATTACAAAAAAGAAATGTACTAAGCAAATTTGAAAATAATTATAAAAATTTAAACGTTTAAAATAATAAACGAAAAATAATGTTATAAAAATGTATAAACAGCATCTTATTTTTTATCTGCAGAACAATATGAAATTCCCTTTCCCAAGAGTTATCGCTCACTTCGAGAAAAAAACATCTATACGAGCTTGCATATAAATTATCTGAATATTGATGGACTTTTCACGTTTCTTCAACACTGTAAGCGACGGATAGAGACTGTTACTCACATTCAATTGTTGTTGACAACGACCAATTTATTACGAGGACTTTATCACCGGTATTCATAAAAAATAAAACATTGTTGAAACACATTTTACGACAAATTTTTCATATAAAATTTTTTCTAAAATGTATTTGAGCAACGTTTTATTTTTTATGAATACCGGTGTATGTCTTTAATGACTTTTTGACTGAGCAAAGGATCGAAAATAATGTGGCATATTCGCTTATGCTTAGCAAAGGATTCACAACAATACGATTGTCATTGCAGCATTTTCATTGAGTTATAAAAACATTCTTTTTGAAACTGAGCAATCAAATTTATGCGAAAAAAAACATTTACACCGGTATTCATAAAAAATAAAACATTGATGAAACACATTTTAGAACAAATTTTTCATATAAAATTTGTTCTAAAATGTACTTCAGCAACGTTTTATTTTTTATGAATACCGGTGTAAATGTTTTTTTTCGCATAAATTGTTCGAAAAAAAAATATTTTTTTTTGAGTGATGAAATTCCTATCTTAACACTTTAGTGCCTGGTTCATAATTCTATTGGCGAAAATTACTTTAAGTATGTACCTACTGAAGTATTCATTGCAATTTCGCTACATGTTTTATGCTTTTTCAAGGAACATGTCGAAACAGATAATTGAAAAAAATGAGTTGTTGTTAAATTTTTTGTTTGTTTTGAAAACTTTAATAATTTTGATTTAATGGAGAAAAAAAACCAAAATATAAAACTCAAAAATAATGGAACTTATGTTTCTACATAAAATAAAACACAGGTAACTTTATTTGGTTTAATAAATGAGCTTAAGGTCACTGTATTCTCAATAAATATATTTTCTATTTATTGATAAATTTTCGATATTTCGATACGCCTTTGTGTATCTTCTTCAGGAAAATGTGTTTTCCAGAACATAAAACACAGGCATAATGGTTATTTTTGTGAGAAAAATATTAAAGCACATAAATACTGGTTATTTTGTGCTGTTTTTACGATCTCTGGCTGCACGTTTTACAAAAGCGAACACGATTTCAGACAGCAAGACATTGAAAATGAATAGAATTTTTGCAATTCGTTAGAAGTCCCATAAATTATAAACGTTTTGAATAAATTCAGTTTTTTTTTTAGATTGATGAACAGCTTAATAATTGCTTCACCCTTTTGTGTTATTACTAGTTTTGATTAAATATCTTCTATCAGGCTGGGATTTTAGCTCCAATTCTAAAGTGTCTATTAGCCATCCAGCTTCTTCGTTACGTACCGCTGAGAAAAATACTTTTCCACGCTCTTTAGAACCCTTTACGGGCACTTCAAAATGGACCTTTCCATCATCCCAGCTGTTATTGGGATCGCTTATATCAAACCCCATAATTTTAATGGGTTCACCTAATAAGCTGGCCGCACCTATATAAATACAGAAGATATAATAATGTTCTATGAGCCCACAATATTGGAAAGCAGTAATTCATTTGAATTGAAGTTTCTTACCTTTATGTTGCCTTAAAGTTTGGAAAGCCGCTCGAAAATAGTCTGTGTTACGTATGCGTTCTTCAATTTTCCAGCGCATATACATCACACTTGAAATGCCTGCCACACCAATGTATATGGCGAGTTTCGCTAAAGTTTTATTCGAAGGAAAACGCATTGTTTTAATGCAAAGTCAAATTAATTTAATATTTTTATTTATTTTTGTAAATAAAATGTTATCCTGTGATTAAACCATGGATAAGACACAAAAGACAGCTGTTTAGTTTGTTTTGTCCGTTGTTGTTGTCTGTAGTGCTGACAGC